>CM041640.1:3883153-3904891 GCA_023333625.1 Bothriochloa decipiens
CCCAACTTGCTTGGGACTGACAGGCTTGGTTGTTGGTTGTTGGTTGGAAGTTGTTTCCAGAAAGACCATTACTAATTTATACAGAAACCAATTATGTCTGAGTTTTTCAGAAGTCATTAAAGCATCATTAGTATACTTATCTCAACAAACATATAATATTTTGCACGATTATAGTCTGGTGAAGAAAAATTATGAGCAAATATTGTTAACCAAGAAAAAAATGGAAGTTTAAGTGATTTATCTAAAAATATACGCAACACATAGTAAGTACATTATTTCCCCAATCTAGACGGGGAAAAAAGGTAGGACAATGATACTTTTATTCTGTGTCAATATAAAGAATCAATCATTGCCCGAATCAGAACTCAAGCATGGATTTCATTTTTTGTGGCAACAAGCTAGATGGGCACTAGCCACCAGTCCCACAACTATGCATCTACAATCCACATGGTAGATATCTACCACGGCAAAGGAATGCACAGCAGATTATATATATATCATTGTAGCTTTTGTACCATGCAGTGAAATCATCCTCAATGCACTGATCATCATCTCCAAGGCCAACAGGAACAAGACGTTTCCCACCTAGATGCACAAGAAATTGGAAGCCACGGCAACAAAATCAAACACCACAATCATGAATCACGAAACCCTACATCACTACGGATTCTAACATGAAAATAAATTTGATTGCTACAAGGGAAAATAATGCATGATGATTTCTAGCATTACCATGACACCATAATGGGAAAAAATCCTAACAGTTTCAGCCTTGAAATAGAAATCATTATGTTGAGAATGTTCCCTGATGCTAGTGATCTACTTGTTTGAACTTCTCCCGTGGGAACTAGTGTGAATTACTTACCCTGCTCTTCTAGAATCTCATCTACCACCTTTGCAACCTGCATTTTCCATGTGCATAATCAATAACCAAAACACTCAACAGTAACCAGCTTTCATCCAAATAACAATAGCATCCAATTTAGTGTGCTAACCTTATTAAAATGTTCGTACTGCCTGTTTCCAAGGCCAAAAATACCATATTTAAGATCCTTGAGCCAAACTTCCTTCTCTTTTCCCTGTTTTCAGGCATTGAAAAGAGGTCAGAAGTGTACTAGTAATCATCACATCCCAACTACGGAGACTTCACAAACCTCAGTGAACCATTTGTAGAATCTTGCTGCGTTATCAGTTGGCTCTCCATCACCATATCTGCATACCAGGAATACAATTTGTTGCCACAAGATACAGATGAAATATTTAAAGAGATAGACTGCGTAATTCATAATCTTAACAAACAATATTGCTTGTTCATCAATCATGGAGAAGGGAATTTTTGCACAATCATCAATGAAAATAAGGTTGTACTATGCTAAAATCAAGCTGTCAATTAGAACACAGCCAATATAAATGGAGCCAATTCGCCACAGAACAAACAGCAAAGCAATTCCAATTCTGACAAAATTAACACATATACATGCATCATTAAACTACGCATTATCAGTGGATGGTTACATTAAACTATCATGTCATCAGTGGATGATTAATCATTAAAGCTATGTGTACAAACATAAGTTTTTTTAAAAAAAAGTTCTCAGACACAGATTTTCGGAAGCAAACCAAGTAAAAGGACTGGGCATTCAAACTTTACAAGGCAGCTGGATTCCTAATTAAGGGGTGACCAATAAAGGTGCTCAGATAATCTACACAGAAATTAAGCTTAAGAAATAAGGCAGGTTGATTACGGACCTAGCTACTAGGGCACACACAAAAAAAGAGCAATTCACTGATTCACGAAAGTTGGATTATCGACTATGCAATTTAGTAGCAAGCGACAAACGGTGGAAGCAACGAAAGTTCGCTTGAGCTCGACAACAAAAGACAGGCGAATTCAACTACAGAATCCAAGGCGCAAGCGACAAAAGCCGCAATCCACCAATCCACGCAGCTTGCGTCAAGCTCCAACAAAAGGCAGGTGGGTCATGGAATAAGGCGCAAGCAACAAAGGGCGCAATTCAGTAATGGGCGAATCAGCACACAGAGACAGAGGGGGAGCTCACGTTGCTAAGAAGAACAACACCACGGTTTCCTTCTTCAGCTTCTCCTCGTATTCCTCGTCCTCCTGAGCATAGTCATCCTGCACACGTCCCACAAATCTCTCAAGCTCCAGCACAGGGCGCAAGCTAGCCTCGAACACACAAGCACACACACGTATGCATATAGATAGATCATGCAAAATTACCAGATCCACCACTTTGAACACGGCTTTCTCGTAGCGCGCCCTCGCCTCCTCCGCCATGGACTGATGAGATGACGACAGTAACGCATCCAGTCAAACAAACAAAAACGGCAGCGGAACAAACTAGACTAAACGCGGGTGGGATGGGATCGGGCATCGACCTTGGCGAACCCCTCGGCGGTGCCCGTCTGCGTGCCGAAGAAGATGGTGACGCGCTTGCGGCCGTCGTCCACGTCGGCGTCGGCGTCCACCTTGACCGGCGGCGGCCGCACCGGCGCGGCGACCGGCTTGGCCGGCGCCCCGCCCCCGGATCGGAACCAGACGGCGAGGATAAGCAGCCCGGCGACGAGGGCCGCGGCGGTGGCCGCCAGCGCGGCGAGCGGGTCCCCGCCCGCGGCGGCGGCGAGCTCCGGCGGGATGACGGAGCCCGCCCACGACCTCGCCGCCTCCAGCTGCGCCGCCATCGTCGCTCGCTCGCTCGCTTCCTCCCCCGCCCGCCGCGAGGGATTGGGTGGGGAGGAGGAGGAGACGAGATCGAGGACGGCACGGAGGGGGAGGGGGTGGGGTGCGTGCACTTACCAACAACCAGTGCTTCGCTGCTACAACTGCTGCTGCAGGCCGCAGGCGCAGGGGTAAAAGTGCCTTTTCCGCATGCTTTTTTTAAAACGGAAAAAAATAACGTAAAGTGTGAGTATAAGAAGGAAAATTTTCTCTCCCGGGAAGGGAAGGCGTAAGGCGTGACGGACCTTTTGAGGCTTGTTGTGCGTGCGTCTGGATCTGCATCTGCATCTGCTGCTGCTGCTGCTCTCCTCGACCGGTCAACAGCGAGTGGTTTTCCATTTCCAATCAGGAAAATTAGCTTTGTCTGGACACTGGATTCTGGACTGGGATCTGCGGCCCGCATCTGCAGCTGTCCAGGTCCAGGATTGCCTTATCAAATGCCTCGCCGTCTATCCACTTCATCTAAAAATACTAGAGTGAAACAGTTCTAAATTTAAAAAGCATCTCTAATCTAAGCTAAATTTACTTTTTAAACATTCATTGAGCGAGTTATTTGAGTAAAAAACGCTCCTGTTCCAACAACTTTTCTATATCAGGGTCATTCTTATTTTTCTTCTTTAATTAACTAGTGAGAAATACGTACTGAATAAAGTAGGAGGCGATCGATAGTGTTCATGGACACGGACGGCGTGGCACACGCTTTTACGGCATGATTTGTTCTAGCCCTGAATTTTCATTTACGTAACCTACAACCCACTAAAAACAATGTACCAAGTCGGCAAGTTGTACATATAGTTTTGAGGTTGGCTGTAGTAAGTTGGCTGGAGTCTCACATTTCAAACTGTGCTGAAGTATAAATGATGTGACATGGTGAAATAGAGTGACTGAGATACAACGACTCACGGTTATCATTCAAAAATTATGTCGTATAGGCCATTAATAAACAAATCATGGTTCTCGCCTTCTCGCAGTCATACACGATTCGAACCAAGATTATAAAACACAAGCTGAAGCTGATTTTACCCAATGGTACTTAATGAACCAAGATAACAAGATAACAAGCAAACCTCATTCCATATCATGGCTTTGAGAACCAAGCGTAGCTTGGGTGGCAAGCTCAGCTAGTTGTGAGCTAATCGTGTCTGCGAATTTCCGGACTCTCACTGTAAAAAAAATCCCCTTATTGTGCACGCAATCCTGATAACTGCGTCGCTAGCAACGCCGGCTTGATTGATCTGTCCTAGTTCACTCGGTCCTTTGGGGCATGTGCCAAGGTTCAGAGGGTTTTTCTGGTCGAGGTAATACGCTCTCTTCTTAATTGAAAGCAGTGGTTGTGGTTCTTCCTCTACTTTTTTTAAGTCATGCATCCTAGATTTCAGTCTGACTAAATCTGAGGAGCTTCCACATGTCTGCACCCCCTGTTCTACTGGTCGAAGAAGACGATGGTTGTGTGGAAGGAGCTCATCTGCGTTGGTAACAAGAAGCTCATAACTATTAGGGTTTTGGTGAGGTAAGTTTTCCAATTCTAGTGCGCTTAGAAGGATTTTGGGAGGAGAAAGGCCAACCAAACGGTGGGGTGACAACCATGTGGTTTAGGGACCCTGGTGATGGCGGAGGAGATCGGGTCGTATCAAAGCAGGACGAGGATGGCTATGATGGCGGCGGGAAGGGGGAGAGGAGGCCGTTGCAGGTACGGTAGGTTCTTGTCAAAGCTTCACGACTACAACCATGGTGATGGAGCTCTGGCGATACCCTACGGCGCCATGGTGCGCGTGGTGGGGGGTGGGTGGTGGCTAGCACGGGCCTTGGCGCGAGGAGGAAGAATCCACGCGGACACAACATGGAAGACCAATTGCACATACGACCAAGCCACGTGATGACGCTCTGATGGCTCCGCATTGTCGTGAGAAAAAAAAACATATATCAGACGATTTCCCATTATAAGTAGCTGATCAAAAGTTGTCTGAACACCTAGGTCTCTCCCATCGCTTTCTTTTCACCTTATCGTGGTCAAGAAATTAAATCTAGCTGTGGAAGGAGCAGTGACTTCGAAAGTGGATGTGAACTTTGAGCAATCAGTTTGCGATGATGACATTTCAGTTGTGAAAAAGGAAAAGTCAAGGCAACAAAGAGGACCCAGCTTGTTTATGGGCCACGACCTGCGAAAGTCTGCTCCCTGGCTCGGCAGTCCAATTGATTGGCGTGGGCCGCATGGCACCTGGACTGTCGGGTCCGTCGGCTCATCATCAATTCATCATCTGGTTCTGTAAAAAACAAAAAAGAGACCAACAACCCTTGTGCTGTGTGTGCCCTCTGAACTCTGACCGTTGCGGGGACCGAGCGATAGTTCGGTTGGTGAGTGATCAGGTGCGGACGCCACCGGTCGCGCGTTCGAGTTTGGCTCAACGCGTGATTTTTCCATTCAGAAATAGTAGGTTCCTAATATTTTTGGTACACGCACGCGTGCGTGTTTGGTGGTACTGTGTGTTTTCCGCGCAATGGAGACGGCGACGGCTCTCAATCTCTTCTTAGCGTGTGTTCAGACGCTCACGCGTGTGTGTAGTGTGAGTGTGGATTGTGTGAGTTGTGTGTGTCTAAATTGTACCCTATCAAAAACAAACTCTGACCGTTGCATGTACACAAGGGTCCATCCAATCCTAAAAACAACTTTTGACTTGTAGATATGGGTACCGGTACCATGATCCATAGATGACGAATCCATGATGCACCGATCGACCGACCAGTAGAGAAAAAACTGCTCGCGTATTTCCGGGCACATGGAAGAGAGAACTCTGAAAAAATCGTCAGTCGTCACCGAACTGGCACCGGATTCCTGCGTGTGGATCAGCAGGTGACTTCTCCACGTTGACCGACGAGGCTGGTTCCTGGCGCCAAAGCCAGGGACTGGAGAACATACACGGCCGAATCCCATGGAATTCCGGCATGGTTCTGCTCGCAATCATCTATCTATTTAGACATACGCGTGCGCCCAGTGTGGCGGTGGTGCGCGGTGGCCATCGGCTCCCGTCTCTCTCACGTGGTCACGCGACATGACATCTCCGGGTGTCCGCCCAATTCCAAGTCCAAACGCGACACCGACCCCGGCCGGCGCGTGTGGTGTGGACGATGGATACGTTCCTTTCCCCGGCCACGTACGCCGGTCGGCCGCGGGCGGCGGTCGTTTCGGCGCTGTCAGGCTCAGGCTCCTCCCGCGCGCCAAACGTGCATGCTGACCAAGCAAGCAACAGTGATCTGACGACGACGATGAGGCAGCGACAGGCTCAGCTATAGCGCTCTCGTGCCACTGGCAGATCCATAAGCAACGGCGGCGTAAACCCTCGCGGCGAGGTCGTTGTCGTACGTGCTACAGTGGCGGTGATAGATCGGTCGTCGGAGCCGGCCGGTGGACTACGCCAGCAGGGCAAAGGCAGTGACGCGCGCGCACGCAACATTCCGTTCCATCCTCCATTACGCGGCGGCCGTGCTGTACTGTCACGACGCGATGGCTACTGCTACCTGCTTTCCACTGTTCGTGAGTCGCCAACGGCCAACAGGACGTCGCCGTTTGCCGTCTAACAGGGAGATCCCAACCGTCGCCGCCGGCCGGATCGGACGAGCGTGTCAGTCGTCAGTGGCCGGTCAGAGTAGGACGTCCATGGACTACTGCTGCCGAATCGACGACGGATCCAGCCAGTCAGGGAGAGGACATGATTGACTCGCCCGGCCGCGGGGGGTTGGAAGCCGACACGGTACGTGCGCACACTTGGATCACGAGTTGACACGGAGCGCACGGGTAGGTTAGTAGCACAGGATAATTCGATCATCACAGCTGAGCTGAGATCGTGACACAAACTTGTTCATCGCGCTTTGCCTGCTTTAGGTCTTTTTAATGACAACATTATATATGGATACTTAAGAACAAAACGAGTGGACAACTAGTACTACTAATTATAATCACATGCGGTGCGAGTTCTAATAAAGCCCGGCACGGGGATTAGTTGTTGTTGACACCTCCTCCGCATTTCCTGGCCCGGGTTGACTTGGTCTTGGCAGGGATGATCCGGATCCTTTTAGCCACGCGGACAAAATCACTACCACATCATGAACAAATAAACTTGGATCAGCTCGGGTTAATTAATTAAGTGATGAGATGCATGATTATCATCGTTTGTATTCAAAAAAAAGTTAAGTTACAGTAGTTCTGTAATATACTCCTACTATGCATGCTGCATGGATTTGCAATCCATCAGTTACGGAGTAGAAGAACTAGTAAGATCAATTTAGTTAGTTAGCCGTTGGCGGCGGCCTTACAATATACTCACTTCCACTTGAGATCACCTGCGAGGAGGAGATCGTCCTCCAGGTCCTCGTACGCGACGACGTGGCCCGGGACGGCATTGGCGAGGTCGAGATCGCCGTCGCCGTCGCCGTCGCCGCACTCGTGGTTGTCGTCGGCGTCGACGAACATGCGGCGGAGCGTGCCCGCGAGGCTGCGGTACCCGGTGTGCCTGGCGAGGTGGACGCGGTGGCAGATGCAGCGCCCGTCCAGGACGACGGTCACCGGGGGCACCACGCCCGCGGCGACGCCGTCGTCGTCCTGCACCGACAGCGTCAGCAGCTTCCGCGGCTTCTGCGGCGGCGGCCCAGCAGGGGGGCGCTTTGCGCGCCGCTCGAAGCTCCCGCTCGCGCTCCCGCTCGCGCTCGCGCTGGCAGCGCCGCCGCTCATCGTAGTGGTGATTGGGGTTTGACCTCGGCGTTCGGGGTCGAGAGAGGGGCAGAGGGAGGATGGGGAGGGAATGAGGAGCGAAGTGAGAGCACTTTGGCTACCGTGAGGATTTATAGGGCCGGAGGTGGAGTGTGGACTGGGACTGGGACTGGGACTGGGAGTGAGCGAAATGGTAGCAATTACCCAACGGGAAGTGGCTGCCAGCGACACGGGCGCGTGTGTTGCTTGCAAGTGAGAAAAAGGAGAGCGAGCGATCGGTGGGTCGATCCGAGACACACGGTCACACGCGCGCACTCCTTCATATACATAAACAAAGCCCCCGGCCGGATTGGCGGCCGTGACCCGCTCTGCTAGCTGCATCGATGGCCGCGTGTTTTCCTGGGGATTGAGATTAGCGAGAGCGAGCGCGTGCATGTCGGCCTCGGCCGGTTCAAACTGAAACCACCAGTCCACACAACCCTGTAGCCGTAGCGACAGAGCCGGCCGGGGGATCAGCCGGAGCCGGCCACGGCACGGCCGCGCCGCGCGGCTAGCTGTTGCCGAGAACACGGCTCGATCGGGCGGACGCTTTTGACTGGTCCGTCCGCTGACCTCGCTGTAACTGCACCCCGGCATGCGTGGTCCAGCGGCGCGCGCGACATGCATCGTTGTTTCCACAACAATGCGGCCGGGTCGATCAGCAGACGTGGAGAGGACACACATCCTCCTCTCGGTGATGCACGTACCTGCAAGACGATTGCACGACGATCGCTGCTTTTAATTAGATCTCTCTCGGTTGGCTTTGGCCCCAAAGGTGCACAGCGCACAGGCGCGTACTGCTCCCTAGCTCGGTGTACGTACGTGATGTCGTTCTGGTTCTACGGCGCATCGCATGCATAGATTTCCGCGCTGCCCACATGCGCCGCGCGCACCGTACATACGTGTGCCGGGCTTGCCTGCCTCCCATATGATCCATATATACGTCTGCAGCGCGCATTGGCAGTTCATGCACGTACATACGTACAGGCCACATTGATCCAGACTCGTTGGCACGTACGTATATATTCTATCCGTTTTAAATTATAGTTTACTTTAATTTTTTATGTATTTTATTACATAACTATAAATAATATGTAGCAAAATGTATAAACTAGAAAAAAGTAAACTGTAATTTAAAACAGAGGAAGCACGTGACATGGTGGCAGAAATAGCGTGTGGGTTTAGTGGCCATTCTGTACACGAGTACATCAGGACTGAAATACATGCCATGCCACCGCAACGAAATAGATCGGTTGCGTGCAATCGTACGGCCAATGAAATGGCACACTAATTCCAACATAAATATCGGTTTGATGCGGTACCTGCCTGTAGTGGGATTCGTTTTTTCAATGCTGGTTACACATGCATGTTCGGATCGATCGATTTCCTATACATATACACATACGTATATATTGTACTACCGACTACGGCTACTACCAGTAGTATATATAAAGATATATACAGTACTAATTTATTTTCTGCATCACGGGATCCATGCGCCCAAGCAACGACACAACAACCTCCCGGTCGCCTCCCATGAGGGCGACGCGGGAGGTCCCTCAGCGACCTAGCGCCGCCGCCCTCCCCAACCCCGTTCCTGCCGCGCCGCTGCCGGAGCTGGCCGCGGCATGGCCGTCCGGCTGGCCGGGATGGCGGCGGCGGGGCGTATGGCTTCGCGAGCGGCTCCTCCTTTCTTCGGACGGCTCGTGGAACCCGGCGGGGAGACTTGGCGGCGGCGGCCGGTCCGGCGCCTGGGCGCCCGATCCGGTCACCGTCCGTCCGGATCGGGCCGGCCCGGGGGCGGAGGCGACGGCGGCCGGCGCGGTGAAGGTGACGGCAGCCAGCCCTCCCCTCTGTCAGCTCGGGTGGTGGGTGGCAGGACCCTGGTGGTGGCAGCTGTTTCGGGCCGCCGGGGTCCCGATTCGCGCGAGTCCGGCTTCGTGGGGGCTGGATTTGGCGCCCCTGTGGCGCAGACCTGGTGGGGGTGGGGCGTAGACCTTTGAGAGCGGCAGGCTTGCTGCTGCTGCCGCCGACCTAGCTGGGTGGCGGGCAGTTGCTGCTTGCTGGCCCGCTCAGCTCCTAGCAGTGGGGGTGCTTGGTGGAGGAGCGGTTTCTTCGGCGGCGCCGTGGTGGCGTGGCCGGCTGAGGTTTTGGCGGATCTGCGGTGCCGTGGCGGTTCTGCTGTCTGTGCCAGGCCCGGTGATGGCTGCTCCTCTTCGGCTGGTTTCGTCTGAAGGGTGTCGCGTGGCTGCTGCCCTTTCGGGTGTGGGGGCGGCGGAGGGGCTCCCTCCCTCTCTGCTCGCCCTTCGTCTCCTCTTGATGATGGCCGTGTCAGGGTGATGGCTGGGGTTGTGTTGGCGTTGGGGGACGGTCTTCGTCTATGCCATCCCCCCCATACCTCTGCCTGTCGTCGTGGGGCGGTCGTTACGAAGATGGAGGCCATGGCGTCCTTGGGGGTGCGGGTCTGGGGCTTTGCTCCAGATTCGAATCCTTTCCAGAAGATAAAGGAAAGATTATTTTTAACTTGTTACTTTCAAAAACTTTTATATTGTAAACTCATTTTGAAGTTTTCAATTATAATATTTTAGCTGATCCATTGTATGAGCTCTGATACCAAACTGTGGCAGAACCTCCTAAATTATATGGCCCACATGCACCTATTATTGTCTCAAAGACTTCTAATAGCCATGTATGCGTCCCAGACAACTTAGAAAGCCCTGTCGGGTGCCCTCAAAGGACCCCGATTAAACCACATTTAACAACTCATACCAGGATCAACAAAGGAGTAGCTCCAACATTACAACATTTGTTACAAAATATATATATCAGAGTGCGGAAGAATGACAACATAGAATTTACAAAATATGAATAAGTTAACTTTTACAAACTTAACTTTGATTGCGGAAGAAGAGAAGAACTACTGAAGACAACTTAGATAGAGTGCCTAAGTCGGGAGGGGACATCCAGATCACGTCGAGCCCACCGACATGAACTTGATTTGAACACCAATTAGCACCTGCAACAGGGGTTCAACAAACCCTGAGTACAAAAGTACTCAACAAGACTGACCCGACAAAAAAGAGAGGTGAAGACTCAGGAAATGCAGGCTAGAGGGACAAGGTAAGGCTTGTAAGAGATAAGAATTTTTACAGAAAAGCTTGACAGAAAGTAAAAGTTATTTTGCTTTAGCTCAAGGTTAGCAACCCACTTCATCTTTATTCCTTATCATCATTGAAGTTGTTACTACGATGATAAACAACGATCGAGTCTTCTTCTCCAAGAAGCAACGGTGATTCAAATCCATTTTCATACCCAGCTGGGACCTAGATCTCGATATGCATGAGGCTCCAACCAAATTGCATACCGAACCACAGATATACCGGGATAACAACCGCAGCCATATATCACCACATGATACACATGAGTACTTCGACCCAGTGTACCGATATACATGGGAACTTAAACCCACAGTATAACACACTATGACATATGTGGGGGCTCTGACCCACTATATATCACTCCATGACATACCTGGGCTCCAACCCTTAGTATATCACTTCATGCATGTGGATTTCTAGTTTCTCGATATCACCAGATCACCATCGACACGGGACCTAGGGCATCAACAGACGAAAACACTACAGAGGGACTCCATTCCCAATGCAAATTACCCGTTCGGACTCGATTTATTAACTATTATCATGATTCCAACAAGTAAAGCCATCCTCATCTTTTTTATTCTTTTTGAAAACCTACTAATTAAGCAAGGCTAAGCATAACTAAGTATTTTTCAAAAACAGGTAACAAGGAATATGGAAATAAGACAGGTAATGCAATTGGTAGGTTATCACTCAACGTCTAGTACTTAATGCAACATAACATAACTGAAGCGATAAAACTTTTATAAAAATAAGGGTAAGGTTGGAATGCATCCGGGGCTTGCCTTCGTTGCAGAGAAGTTAGTTCTCGTCGGGATCACATGTGTTACTCTTGACACCAACTCCAGGGATGGACGACACCAACATCATAGATCCACGACTTCAACTTCAATGGGGAATGACATCTCCCGATTATCGTGTATCACGATCCAACTCACTCTTGAAATATCTACACGTAATTAATGATGTTTGTTTTAGTATGATGAGCTCATGGCATGATGCATGATGATGCATTGGTGAAAGCATAGCAACTAAAATAACTCAAAAACACTTTACTTTCACATAAAGTTGCAAGACAACAAAACTTATTTACTAAGTTCATTAGGGTTAACTACTTCATTAAAGAAATTCATTAAGCACATGAAATAACGTTGATTAGGCCCTAACGACAAGATTAAGGTAAGCTCAAACAATTAATTAAAGTGCCAAAGGTCATTAAAGTTAATGACCCAAGGTCATCAATCAATCCCAAAGTCAAACAACCCTATAATGATTAATCATGATTAAAGGGGTTAATTAATTAATTAAAAGCATCAAACTAAAGGCATAAAATTAAATTTGTCTAAATATGCTCAAAATTTTATTTTGAAAAGATCTTGATCTAACTAGATGGCAAAACAAATTTTAGAATTAAAAGCCAATTATTTTATTTATTAAAAATCATTGAGGATGCATTTTTTAATTAAAAGAGCTAATTTTAACTTATACAAAAGTACTCAAATTTATCATTTCATATTTTTCCTAGGTAGAGACCATCATAAAGAGAATACATATAAATTTTTAGAATTTTTGGAACTATACACAAATTACTACGAATTTCTAAAGAAATAAGTATTTTCTGAATTAAATAAATCTAGATGAACAGTGTCATCTTCTACCTCCCGCTGTTGACCGTGCGGGGAAGGAATTTTGACTCATGATATCTCACCAACGGATGGACCATTTTTGAAACAGTTTGTTCCTATAGCTTCGTCTCGATAATACGAATAAATTGGTGTAGCTAACTCGGCGGTGGAGGCACTGAAGCATGGTCGTCGGCGGTGAGGGCGGACGCGGCGGCGCGGCAAGCGGCGGCGCGGTGGCTCTGATGCGAGATAGGCGAGAGAGAGAGAGAGAGCATGATTAGCTCCAGGAAGTCGAGGCGAAGCCAATTCTCACCAAAGATAAACCGGAGGCAGGGCGGTGCACGGTGGCGACGTGAAGGCGGCGGCGGAACAGAGCGCCAGCGGCCGACGGTGGCCCGAAGTGATTCCGGCGGTGCGAGACTGCTCAGCTGGGCTCGGTGGGTGCGCAATAAGGTGGCGAAGCTGGTGGCGCGATCAATTTGAGCAGGGCGAGTTCGGTGGCGGCGGTGCAACGCGCGAGGACGAAGAACAATGACGGCGGCCATGGAGCGAAACAGAGAAGAAGAGGAGCTCGCCCATGGCACTTTGGTATTTGAAGGGAGGTCCAAGGAATCGCCTCTTGACACGTAGAATCTGGACAAAGGCAAGGATAAGCAGGAGCTGGCAACGTCGACACGCCCAGAAGACCGTCGAAGGTCACCGGCGGCGAAGTAGCTTACGACACTCGCGATTTGAGGAAAATTATAGAAATGCCACTGACTGAATTTCACAAATTACTCTCAAATTTTTAATAGAACTTGAAAAACTCTAAAAATAAAGTTTGTATAACCTTTCAAGAGCTACACTTTTCATAATAAGAATTTTCAAATTCTGCCCAGAAATTATATTTTTAAATCAAATTTTAAAAAGAGATTAAAAAGGAAATAAACCCCTAGAACAAATATTTTAAAAATCTTTTAATTTTGCTAAACAACTTGAAAATATTTAAATCTATGGAATGTTCAACTTTTCAAACCAAACATTTTTCATATACAAAGTTTTTCCAAAATATGCATAATTTTTAAAATATGGATTTAAAATTGAAAAGGGGCACATGTAGGAAAACTGTATTTTTAAATTTATTTAAAATTCTTTTTGGAAACTTAAAAAACCTTGAATACCAAAATTGTAGCTCTCGTTAAGATCTACAAACCATATTTTGAGAGCACCTCAAAATTCCTTATAGATTTTAAAATATAGAAAAAAAGGGATAAAACAAAGTTTTAAAAATAGTTTTTGAATTAGCAATCAACTCATCATTTCATGTATAAAACAAAGCACCACATAAAAGACGTTATTAAAACATAAATGCATTTATGTCACGATGCTCAATGATTATGCTTGATAATACACTTGATTATAATTTTAATTGCTTACTAACATCTGGGATGTTACATTGGGTGTCGTAAACTTCTTGAAGGCGTTGTTGTGGAATTTGACTCGGTCGGGATACCTTTGGGCAGTGCTATTTCGTCGTCTCCGGCATCGTGTTCGTGGTTGGTGCCTGAGGTGGAATAGGCTTAGTTTGGTTTTAGTTGCTTAGTTTATAGGTTTTTGTTGCTTGCTTTTAGTTGTTTGTTGTGTCAATGGTGGAGCTTCTAGTGGTTTAAAGTGGAAGCTCGTGTCGACGACCCAATCCGACCGAGTTCTAGTGGTTATAAGTTTGTGTCGATGTCCCATTCCGACCAAGCGTGGAGCTGAATAGAGTTGAGTTGACGCTCTTTGTGGCGCGAGTTGAGTGGAGTTGAGTTAAGTTAAGTTGGCGCTCTTTGTGGCGTAAGTTGAGTTGACTTAGTAGCTAGGTGTGCAGTGAGAGTAAGGTACCCTCTATAATTGTATATATGTTTTTCGCCCAGTTTCCACTTAAAAAACTAGACTATACGCTTACATTCTTTTTTCTTTCTTTCGTCTAATAGAAATCATCCACAGTCCACACGCCTGCCCGCATGCATGTTTTTCCTACACCGACATCGGTGTGCAGCGCCCGGCCGTGCACATGCGCATGCACACGCTCGCCATGCCACTACCACTCCTATAATACAGCTAGCTGCTCTCCTAAGTCACCTGCTGCTACTTTCGTCTTTAGAATCGGGAGAGTTTGTTTTATCCTCTCCAGACTAGACAACACAGTGCATCGCCAGATCCTGACCGTACCGATCGATGGGATCATACATTGATGCCTGTTCTGGTTCTGCCCACGATCCATCATTTCCTGCTGCCAATGCAAGTTGCAGCAGGTACACTACGCAGTACGCGCGCGATGGGCGCTGGCTGTTCCGGTCGTGCTGCTGGAGCTGGACTTTGAAGCCGCGGAGTTAACGCCCCGGGCAAGTACACCAGCACGACGAATGTTCTTCTGCGAGAGTACAGAGAGGCCGGGGCCGGCCGGCCGACGCCCGACGAGGCGGACGCCGAGCGCAGGCCGCGCCACGCACGCCGCGGAGCCGGTCGGGTCGGGGTGTGCATTGCCTGCGCGCGTCGGTGTCTGGACGACCTTGTCCGCCGCACGTGCACCGGTTGCGTGCGTCGCTCGCCTGTCTGCCCACCCAGCCCGACGTACGGCTTCGGGAGGCGATCGGGAGTGGACGACTGGACGCGAGCGCGGCGCTGAGGTTGACGTGAACTGGGCGACTGCTGTGCGGTGCTGTGCTAGCTGCCGCAAATGATATTTTTCTGGGATTCATGCCATCCACGGTACGGGAGGGATGGCCGGCCCGGCTTGCATTCTTCTTTTCATTTTCGACTTATTGTCTACTTCCTCCGTTTTAAATTATAGTTTATTTTAATTTTTTGATACATATATTTTATTATATATCTAGACATATTATTTATTTAGGTATACAGTAAAATACATAAAAAATCAAAACGAACTATAATTTAGAACGAAGGGAATAGAAAACAAGCGCAAGGACATGATTTTTGTCGGTGATGTTGACTAGCTAGGATCGACATTTTTTACCTTCCAACGACCTCGCTATTTGGTCCATATAGGTGTTGCGTTTTTTCCTTATCGTCTTCCTATTTTAACTCCACGCGCGTAGAATTTTATTGACTTTTTTTGGGGGTGATTAGTAAGTTCCACAACAAGCGATGGCAATTTTTTCGGAAAAAAAAAACCGAGGATCTGTGTTCGTTGATATATCATTTGCCAAGGCTGTAGTACGTAGCACTAAAACATTATGTCAGCTTATCAAATCATCACTATATCGCTATACGCGAAAATGATCTCAAATCTCAATAGAAAAATACCATAAGGAAGAGGAAATCATTCAACATCTCTAATCCTGAAGCAGCCGAGACAGTTCATGTTCAAGTAAAAATAAAAAAAGAAAAGGCACACAGAGGTAGCATAAAGAATCTCAAAGACATTAGAACTTTGTGATTCTTCATGAGGGACAGAGTTCTTGAAGCTTTTAATACATATATGCCTAAAATAGCCTAAAATACAGTGGAACTACCTTAAATACTTACAGAGGTGGGCCAAAAGGAAAATGACCCAAAACTTTGTCCAGGGAAAGAAAAAGAGCACCCAAAACTAATAGAAGCTGCGGACTTAAAAGTTTGGTCACAAAGTTACAACAGTGGAGACGACACTTTGAAGGTATACCACATACTGATTCAGGCAGAAATCTGATCTTTCAACAGCATACTGATTCAGACAAAAGTGATATAAGCAAAAGGGACGTTGGCATTTGGCAAGATATGGGATATAATTTTTGTTCCTTCTTCAGCATAAGAACAATTGGCTAAATTATTAAGATAGAATAAGGAGAGAAATATTATATGGAAAAACACTTACAGTCGAAGAATATGTTATGAAAAACACTAGCTCAACTTAACCTGGTTGTAATAAGGAATAATTGACTATAGCTGAATAGAATACATTCTTCATTCAGCTTCTCCTCGACAGCCAAAGCGAATGCAAGTAACCAGCAGGGCAACAACCAGTCACATTTGAGCTTAATGTGACAAAGCTCTCAGTTCAAACATTTCTGACACATGACCTTCGCATCATATGGAAAATAAATGCAATTTCCAGCATAAATAAATATATAAGGCTGAGAAAAAGGAAGCACATATAAAAGATGGAGATATCATTCTGGAAGAACAAAGGGTAGCATTTCAAACTCATAACTTGGATGTGCTGGGTAGGTCATGGCTTTATGCAACAAAAGAACTAGTATATTCAATGCTAATCTGCATGCTGTCTAGTAAACAACTCTCACAGCATTACAAAAAGGGTTACATTAAAGCACCAGCAGAATATATCACCTAGAGATAATAGATTAATCCAAATTTGCACCACCTAAATATAGATTTACCCACACTGCTAGTTGCCCATACTTGGAAGATCAAGCTCTTGCTGAACATTCAGAGAAGTATCCCACAAGCAACAACCTCAGTCCTTGGTGGCAAGAACCGGTGACTCCATGAAACAGGGAACATATGGGGTAATAAACCGATAGCCCTCTCCTAGAGTGCAGAGAGCACGCAGCTCCTTACTATCCATGTCATATGACACCAGTTTCTTGTTCCAGTGCTGAACAAGGATTATCGAATTGTGGTCCGGATGAATGGCCACAATATCGTGGTTCTTGTTGTCATTTGGCCAACTCAGTGATCCAAAGAGCTGTGAAGGACTCAGAATGTGCTTTAGGATCCATTCCTGTGTATCATAGTCCTCAAGAACCCAAACTGACAGTTGATTGAAAAACCACTTGAAGTCTTGTGATTGCAGACTCGTAATGATGCAGTGCAGATGGCCTTGGGATTGACCAATAAAAGCAATGGCATCTCTATGCTTAACAGGTGTAACATCCCAGATGTTAGTAAGCAATTAAAATTATAATCAAGTTTATTATTAAGAATAATTATTGAGTATCATGACATAAATGCATTCATATTTTAATAATGTCTTTTATGTGGTGTTTTGTTTTATACATGAAATGATGAGTTGATTGCTATTTAAAAACTATTTTCAAAATCTTGTTTTATTCCTTTTTCTATATTTTAAAATCTATAAGGAATTTTGAGATACTCTCAAAATATAGTTTGTAGATCTTGACAGGAGCTAAAATATTGGTATTCAAAGTTTTTCAAGTTTCCAAAAATAATTTTGAATAAAATTGAAAATACAGTTTTCCAACACTTATCCCCTTTTCAATTTAAATTCATATTTCAAAAATTATTCAAAATTTGGGAAAACTTTCTCTATGAAAAGTGTTTGGTTTGATAAGCTGAACATTTCATAGATTTGAATATTTTCAAGTTGTTTAGAAAAATAAAAAGTAATTTCAAATGTTTTCTTCTAGAGAATTGACCCTTTTTGCATTATTTTTAAATTTGAATTCATGTTTCAAAATATAGGCAGAATTTGAAAATGTTTCTTAAATGAAAAGTGTAGCTCTTGAAAAGTTATGCAAACTTTATTTTTGGAGATTTTTAAATTCCTATATAAATTTGGGAGTAATTTACAATTTTCAACGAGTGGCAGTCCTGTAATTTCGATGAACAGTACCCGCGCGAGTGACTGGTCCGTTTTTGCTTGTCCGATGTTGCTCTGGTCCGTTTTTGCTGCCGCTTCGTCGTCCGTTTTGCTCTGGTCCGTTTTTGCTGCCGCGTCGTCGCCGTGAACCAATTTGCCGCGTCTTCGAGACCTCCCGTGCTGGTAGCTGCGTGGCCACGCCCGCGAAGGCTCCAGGCACTCCACCATCTTCTATTTCCCTTTATAAGCTCAGCACCGGCCGCCATTTTTCCTTCTCTGTTCACAGCCGCCATGGCCGCCGTGCGCCTCGCCACGCCAACGGTCATTGTCGTCGGTTGTTTTTCTGGTTTTTCTTTGTCTTTGAGTTCGCCTTGCTCCCCTGCAGCTAACCGTGCCCTCAATTTTGTCTATCTCGCACCAGAGCCGCTGCTCCACAGAACGCCGCGCCGCCATGGCCGCAGCTCGCGTGGCCACACCCCTCCATGCACTAGTTCCAGTCGATTTGAGTGCACCATCGGATGCGCACGAGTCCAAGGATGCTTCTATGCCTCTTCTTTTCCGCTGGTGAGCACTATCCCCGCTGGAAACGGCCTTCCTGAGCGTTCTCTGTACATGAATCGCGACTGGACTTTGTCCGAGAATTTAACTAAAGCCAGGGTCTTAACTGCACATCTATAGACTCAGGTGAATAGTACCCCGAGGACCTATTTGTAGCAGTTTTTTATAAACTTCAAAAATTCATATCTGGAGTTTCGTAACTCTGTTTTTGGTGAACCAAATTTTGTTGTGTTCCTTGTAATGCCTAGTTTTTATTAAAAATATGAAAAATACCATATTTTATATAAAAATAATTAGCTATGTTTCATGCCTTTATTTAATGTTTAAAGAAAAAGAAATTCATATCTCATGCTATGTGACCCCTTTTGACTTAAAATTTTTATGACATGTTTCTTGTGCTATGTGTGTGTTGTAGTAAGAATATTGTGGTCATTGGATATCGTATGCTTGATCTTTTGATTTATCTTGCTTATTGCTTATTAAATAGTTTATAATTATAATAAAAATGTATAAATGAAAAATGTGGTTCCTTTACCTTTGTATGCTTCTGCTATGTCATGTTAACACCTAATATGACTATATAATTTTAGAATATATGGAGTTTTATATTTATCTTCTGTAATGCTGTTAAAATAGTTTATAATTAGCTAGTTGTTTAATCCTGTTATGCTTGCACCACTACATTGCCGTGCATCATGTCATGAGTTCATCATGCTAAAACGTACATCATTACATACGTGTAGTTGTTCGAGAGTGAGTAGATCTTGGTGCACGATCTCCGAAAAATGCCATCCCCCATCAAAAGTGAAGTCGCGGATCCATGATGTGGTGTCGTCTATCCTGGAATGGTGTCAAATGTAACACCCGTGATCTTGACGAGAACTAACTACCGCTGCAACACAGGCAAGCCCCGGATGCATTCAAACCCTATTCTATTTATAAAAGTTTTTACCGCTTCAGCTATGGTATGTTGCATTAAGTAATAGGAGTTGAGTGGAAACCCACCAATTGCATTACCTGTCTTATTTCCTTATTCCTTGTTACCTGCCTAGGAAGATAAGTAGTTATGCTTAGCCCTGCTTATTTATTTAATTGTTCAAAGGCAAAAGAATGAAAAAGATGAGATTGGTTTCTCGTTGGAATCTTGATATTAGTAATAAATCGAGTCCGGACGATGAACTTGTATTGGGAACGGAGTCCCTCTGTAGTGTTCTCGTCTGTTGATGCCCTAGCTCCCGTCCGATGGTGACCTGTCGATAATCGAGAAATTAGAAAATCCACATGCATGAAGTGGTATACGGATGGTTGGAGCCGTGTATGCCATGGAGTGACCTAGCGTGGGGCCAGAGATCCCATCTGTGTCATAGTGTGTTTTACTGTGGGGTTTAAGTTCCCATGTATCTCGGTACGCTGGGCCGCAGAGCTCACGTGTATCATGTGGTGATATACGGCTGAGGTTGTTATCCCGGTATATCGGTGCATCTGGGGTGCTTCGGAGTTAAAGTCTTCGGTATGCTCAGTCACCTAGGTCCCAGCTGGGTATAAAAATGGATTCGAATCGCCGTTGCTTCTCGGAGAAGAAGACTCGATCATTGATCATCATCGTAGTAACAACTTGAACAAAAATTAAGGATCAATAATGAAGTTGGTTGATAATGGGAGTTAGCCCAAGCAACTTCTCTTTCTGTAAAGCTTTTATGCAAAACTTCTTATCTCTCATAGACCTTACCTTGTCCCTCTAGCCTGCATTTCCTGAGTCTTCACCCCTCTTTTTCGTCGGGTCAGTCTTGTTGAGTACTTTTGTACTCAGGGTTTGTTGAACCCCTGTTGCAGGTACTAATTGATGTTTAAATCAAGTTCATGTCGGTGGGCTCGACGTGATCTGGTTGTCCCCTCCCGACTTAGGCGCTCTACCTAAGTTGACTTCTGAAGTTCTTCTCTGCTTCCGCCGCTTCCGCAATTAAAGTCAAGTTTGTAAAAGTTAACTTTTCATATATTTTGTAAACTTAATGTTATTACTCTTCCGCACTCTGATATATGTTTTATCATAAATGTGGTAATGTTGTAGCTACTCCTTTGTTGATCCTGGTATGAGTTGACAAATGTGGTTTAATCGGGGTCCTTTGAGGGCACCCGACAGAGCTTTCTAAGTTATCTGGAACACATGCATGGCTATCAGAAGTCTTGGAGACAATGATAGGTGTGTGTGGGCTATATAATTTAGAAGGTTCTGCCACAGCAGGCGGGCGAATGATCCTACAAATTGTCCCTTCCCCATCCACCGCAACTATCAGATTCTCCTTTTTCTCATAATCGTAGGCAACAAAATGCAACAGACCTTTGACCAAAGCCCTGCCGCGCAAGAACAAGGGAGCGGCTTCAACAAAAACCGTCAGACCATTGACCAAAGCTCTGCCGCGTGTGAATTCGAGTATGGCTTCACCACGAACCCCCGTTACCCCCCATCCACCGTGCCCTTCACCTGTCTCCCACTTGTTTGACGTGTCACTCCATGCCCTGGTTTCAGACGAGTAAGAGCGCACTGTTTTCACCTTTGAAAGCGCCGAGTTATCCTGCCAGAAATGGACCAAGTGGAAGCGCGAGGAGACAACCGGGTCAAACATCAGATAGGTGTGTGCACATCCATCCCCATCATAGACATCGCCATTTCTCAATTCCAGTGGAGTAAGCGGAGGAGGCACAATCACCAATTCCTCGGTAGCAGGGTTGCACACGATGTACCCGAACTTGTTCTCCCGGGTGCACCCAAAGAGCAGGAGCCCATTGCAGGAATCCAAGAGGACCATACGCTCGACCCAAGGCAGCTTCGCCGTGAGGAAGGAGAAGGAAGGGTCGACTGGAGGAGCAGATTCTCCCCTCCCCGACAGGCTGGAGAAGTGCCCATAGCTGCGGTTGCCAGCGCCACCGTGGAAGAAGCCTTCCAGGGTCTGGGGCAGCTTCTTGCGGTGGAGGGGGTCGGCGATGAGGTCCCGCCAGGGTTTGGACACGCACGTGGAACGGCGGAGGTCCTTGACGGGCACGCGAGAGAGGATATCCACCATCAGGTCGTCGCAGAGGCCCGCCACCGCCGCCCCCTTTCCGCAGTCCATTGCGCTGGGAGTGGCGAAGGGATGCGCCGCAAGCTGCAAGTTCTGGGGAGAATGAGGTGAGGATAAGGGATGGATGCGCACGAGAGACAGGGAGCGAGAATTGCGGCGATTGGGGAACGAACCTGCTGCCGGAGAGGGTCGGCGACGGCGACGGCGGCGGCGGCAACCGGCGGGGGAATTTCTAAACCCTCGCCCCCCACACCCTCGCTCACGAGTGGAGGATGCTTGGGTGCATTTGCGTTTTGTTAACCGTGAAGTGCAAGTTACTCAAAAAAAAAA
>CM041640.1:3909891-3923622 GCA_023333625.1 Bothriochloa decipiens
GGCTTAATAGTTTGAAAAGGAGGAAGTAAGTTTTTGTAAATATGAGAAAATGTTTGTTGGTCAAGATTTAGAATTGCACTATTGAACGGTGGGAGTATAAAGTTATGTAAGTACAAAATACATATTAACCTGTTCTTTGATTTGGTCAGCAGATGAAGATAATGCGCTGTGATTAGGCCAAAAGATAATGACGCAAGAGCTACGAAAGTAAAACTAATGATAGTGGCAGTAGCAGTTCGTTTTGAGCTTCATAAAACGGACATCCAGATCCTTATCCTTATATCAAGATAGACTTGAGAGTGCTGCGTTGTTCAGGACAAAGCAATTAAATCCACAAAACAAATAGTAACATTGAATCCAATCCTAATGGCATAACTCATAACATACGAAAGAATTGCGAGTATACTTAATTTTTTTTAAAAAAAACTCTTAAAGAAACTTAAATTTAAGAACTTGGATTTTTAAGAAAAGAACTTTATTTTCGAATTGTCAAAGTCCAAATTTAAAAGAAATATTGAAGTCAAAATTTAAAAAATAATTTGTTGTGGCCCTTAGATATGTTTAGAATAGAAAAACATTTTTATTTTTGAACTGAAAAGGATGATAAAAACATTAACCAGAACTTCAAATAGTTAATTTGGATTTGTTGGGCCCCTCCTAAGAGGGCACCCTCCAAAAATAGGCGTATGCTGCTATTTGCAGCGCACACACGGTATTCTTTAGTAAAAGGCGAAAGAATAGTTCGCTTTGTGTGCACCGCGCAGCTGCGTGCTTTGGTAAGGTAGCCCTGCTGCTCCATTTATTCCTCTCCCTCGCTTTCCACCTCGCTCTGCTAAGTGATATGGTACAGATCCCTCGCACACCCACTCGGCCACTCGCTCCCACCGTCTCACTCGCTAGGCGCTCTGCCGCCCCGTGCTGCGCTAGCAAACTTGGGCCAGGCCCACGAATATCGCGAACCCACTACTGGGCCGAGCCGGACCGGGCCCGCCGAAGCGTTTCACGGCGCTAGCGACGGCGATCGGAGGTTTTCCATGGACTGGACCCACCTGCAGTCTAACACCAACTGCCACCGAGAAAAAATTCCCCATCACGAGCACCGCCCCACGACCGGTGCCCGCAGTGAAGCCAGTCAGCTTCAGCCGCTCGAGCACGATGGCCCTCGCGCTCGCCACGACGACCCCACTCGCGCACCTCGCCCTTGCCACCCCGCCCCCGATCTCCGGCTCCCAGCCCTCGCTGCTGCTGCTCCCGCGCCGGGCCTCCTCCGTCCGTGTCTCCCTCTCCCTCCCCCTCCGGTCTCGCCTCGTCGCGGCCGTCGCGACCAAGGAGGAACCCGAGCTCGGCGGCGGCGGATCGGAGGGCGGCGACGGTGCGGGAGGGAGCGGCGGCGGGAGCGGTAGCGACCCTAGGGAAGGAGGGCAGGAAGGGGAAGGGGAAGGGGAGGAAGAGAAGATGGGGCAGGGCCTGTCCATGTCGCAGAAACTCACTCTCGCCTACGCCGCGCTCGTCGGAGGTAATCCTTTTCCCCCACCCCCACCAGCCCCCGGAATGACCGGCCTGTAGCAAGCGCGACCTGGATTGGGTGTCAAGGGTATGTTTTGCTTTACGAATTGGGATCGGTTCTTATTAATCACTACGAGCCAATCTGTCCCGGCCATTGTTCCTAGGTACTGTGGGTTGATTAGCAGTGAATGGCAAATGGTCGGCCTTGGAGGGTCCTGCGTGTGTTTTCCCAATGCCCATATTATCTTCTTCCATTTGACTACTGCTTCATTAGTTGTTTTCTTATTCCAGTATAATCAACATTGTCTTTGAAAAGGTGGTTAGTCAGAAGTATCTGCCTGTTGTGCTTAACTGAATTCCTTAGGAAGCGAGTGTTTACTCACTAGTCACCAGTGTTATTTCAAGTCTTTCTCATACTGCACCGTTGCTAACTCATTTGATTTACATGATGCATGTGCACATTTATATCTTGTTGCCCCTGTAGCGACCTAGTGCCATTGGCATTGGTCACAATTTATACAATAAGAAAAACCAAAATGAAGATGAATTGGGGCGTTTTGGCAGAAATATAAATGTTTATCTATCTGTCTTCTACAGAATGTGCCCCTTGATTGTTATCTAAGTTCATTAGCAGCTTAAGTAATGAGAGTGGACAGTGGTATATTGTTGCTCCTAGGATGAAGGATGTCGTGACCATCCAAACAATCTAGAAGTGGTTCATTTAATTCTGCAATAAAGTGTTCTAAATTTGTGAGAGGTATGGGTGGTCCTTGCCTTTCTTACTTGGTGTTCTTTTCCCAATGTTTGTCTTGCTTGTGAAGTTAGTAGAATGTTATGGATTCCTGGCATAACCTGAGCTTGGCCAATTAAGCCCTCAATCTCTATTTTTTTTTACTCAAAACACAAACCAATGATCATTTTAGTGTGATGATATCTATGAATTATATTAATTGAATTCCTTAGAAAGTGACAATTATTTACCATTCTTATTTCATGCAGTGCCTTCTGCATACTGCACCATTGCTGCCCTCATTAGATGAAGATGGCATAGAATTCTCTGTTTCATACTGTACAATTGAAAACTTGTTGCCCTGACATTTTTTAGGATCAGTTTGATGGCAGTTCACTTGAAATAGTATAAACCGGACTGAAGAGGAATTGGGATTTGTTTTGACAAGCAAACAATCAGTGGCGGGCCTACTTGTATTCAAGGGTATTCAACTGAATACCCAAAATTTTTGCCAAAATTATTTGTATATGTAATATGTACACATGTTTATGTTAGAAAAAAGAAAAAATAAAGGCAAAATAACTGCTCTGTCTAGAACTCAGGCTGAAACATGCATTCTCCTGCTTTTCACTCTCCCAATCCGACGGCCTAGTAAGGCCCAGCGGTGGTCCAGTTTCCTCCCACCAGGTAGCGAACAGGCACATCAACACTATTTGAAGCTTCTGAAGTCAACAAATACTTACTGAACTCTTTAAAGAAGTTAACAAAATATTAGTTATAGGTTGCCAATTTTTTTTCTTCCTATTTTGAATACCCAAGTTCCAAATCCTGGGCCCGCCACTGCAAACAATTGCATTGCTACATCTCTGCGTGCCAAAAATGCTCTTCTTCCTTATAATTTGACCCCATAACCGAATTAAGGGCATACCCAGTGCCGTAGGCTCCCGCACTGCGGGGTCTGGGGAAAGGAAAATAGTCAGCAGCCATCTATGCACAAATGTGCAGAGGCTGGGGCTTGAACCCTGGACCTCTTGGTCACAGGCGGTAAAGCTCTACCGCTTGCACCAGGGCCGCCCTTCCATAACCGAATTAAGGAAGATGCAAATTATGCTAGTGCTCATAGGGTGAAGGATATCATGGGAGGCATCCAAACAAGCTCGAATTGGTTGATTTGGTTAAACAAAGAAGTGTTTTAATTTGTTGACATAGCTGTTGGTGGTGGTCTTTCTGTTCTTTGCCTTTGATACTTGGTTTTCCTTTCTCCATGTTATCGTGTTTGTTGAACTTGACAGAATGTCACGGGTTTGGGGCATAACTTCACTCCGCCAATCAAGTCCTGCAATGTTTACCTTTCTGTTTTAGATTCATGTATTTTACTGCTTTATTCCTGACTAGATCCTGGGATGTAAGAAATTTCCATCCTGAATGTTCCTGCCAAACTGTCCAAAAACGATAGGAACTGATTATTATGCCTTCAAATTCTGTAGTTGGTGGTGTAATGGGATATATGAAGAGTGGAAGCCAGAAATCCTTGGCTGCAGGAGGAATATCAGCACTGGTCCTGTACTTTGTTCACACTCAACTCCCAGTGAGACCTGTCTTTGCATCGTCGATCGGTTTAGGTATGACAAATATTTTTTGTGGTCCTTTGTTTCTTCTTTGCTTTGCTTGGAAGTTTTATCAACAAGGCTTCTTCCCTTGACATCATTTTGATTCCGTGTTCCAGGTATATCGGCTGCGCTTCTGTCAGTGATGGGGTCACGCTTCAAGAAGTCCAGGAAGATATTCCCAGCTGGTGTCGTGTCCCTTGTATCCCTGGTCATGGTTGGAGGCTACTTCCACGGGATCTTGCGTAGCTCGCACGCGTGATGCAGCCCGCTGCGGTCACACAATCAGCGCTTCGCATTACAATCCTTGTCGCCTTTTCTGTTTCGTCATGCAATTTCGCTCCCCTTTGGTGTCTTAGAATCTCAAGGAACCGTTTCTGTTTCACTTCTCTGTGGATGTTTTGTTAGTGTACTCGAGTTTAGTTCATCTTTTATGACAGTGGGTAATAACCAAATAAGCATCTGAGCTGATAGTGGTGGAAGACGAGCGCTGTGGAAATCAGTTATGGATCCAGATTTATACTGCACATGTAGTTGGATCCAGTATCTGGATATATTATGGTGTGCTGACGTGCGACAACTGCTAGACTCTTTAGCAGCTTGAGTTTGCTGTTTGCTAAGTAAGCGAGCGAATAGCCAGCTGGGCACCAAGGAAGAGCTCCACACATAATTTTCTGCGATCGACCGATGACTGTCGAGGTTGATTGGTCGAATACTCTAGCATTGCATTCTTGTTAGATCATCCATCAGTTAAGAATAGTAGCGGCCGAGTTTGTCTCAGACTTCAGAAGGTCGACATATCACGGTACGGGAACGGCAGTTTTCAGGTTTCAGCACCAAACTTGCTTTGATTCAGTCCCTAGATTATATAATAAAAAAAAACAAAAATAAAACTTCCAAGTCGGCCGAGTCTAATAGTTCTCGGCAGTCCGCCAGGTTTGGCCTGTTCTAGTCGAGTGAAAGTGGACTCCATCATCTCTGAATGATGGGCCTACTTGGTCGGACTAACTCAAGTCCAAATCCAATCAATACAGCAGCGCGTGATCTCTCCTTGTAAGCGCATCCTCAAGACCTCAACGACAAGTCCAAAAGGTCGGCTGATGTGATAGCAAGAGACACTTATATATATAAAAAAAGTTTAAGAGTAAACCTGCACATCACGAGGTGAAGCAAAAACACAAAGTTCTCGCTCGTCTGTAGTTTCTTTTTTCTTTTTCCTTCCTATGGATCTCATTAGACAAAGTCCAGTACTTGCTAACGAGTTCGAGCACCGTTGAGGGCGCCCTAATGAGGCAACTAGGGTGAAGAAACCCCGGCAATTATCAATTTTTGTTATTCGTTTTCGAAATTTTACCCGAAACGGGGGTTAAACAGAAATGACACCGCTTACCAGAAACGAAAACACAATTTCAACCTCTTTCTGTCGTTTTCAAAGAATACCCAACAAACATCACCTCAATAGCTTTGGATTCTCCTGTCGGTCGGACGATGCGTCCTCCTCTGTTGACCAACACTTGCCTAGCTGGCAAGTGGCAAGTGTAACGAGGGAAGCTGGGACTCGGCCGCTCAATCAGGGCTATCGCTTGCCAGTTGCCCACGCATGAAGACACGCCGCGCAACCCCTGAAAACGCGTTTCGTTTTGCCACGCCCCGGCCGGGTTTATTTGCCACGCCGCGCACGCCGAGGCCTCCAATTTTAGTAGCAGCGCAGCCAAATACGGGACCTTGAACTGGACTGCCGATACGTCAGCTGTCAATCTACTGGAACTTACCGTAGTAAAATGCAAAATGGAACTGCGAACAAGCTAGCGAAGAACTGAAGATGCCCATTCTACCGGAAGACGATCGTCCTCGTAAAATGCCAACATGGGAAATGGCAGTGGGAACAAGCAAGCGAAGCCCATCATCTTTCACTCAAAACACTCACTCATACGTGGTAGTGTATTCCATTACTAGACGATCAATGTAACAAAGTCAGACAGACCAGACGACCGGCATGATGTACATTAGACATATCGTAGCAGTTTGGTACAACAGACATATCGTAGCAGTTTGGTATGCGTAGTAAAGGAATCCACTTCAGAATAAACCTAGCACGCGGCAACAGAGCAACAGTAATACAGGTTCCTGTCCCATTATTAGTGCGGTTCCACGCTGCTGCAGCTGCCACATAACATAAAGCCAACAACAGCACGTCCCTGCTCCTTCCCAAACGTCAGCCTTCACTTCGCGGCTTCCCTACATTTGAAGTTACTGGACCTTGCCCTCTGCAGTCACCTCCATCCCCGGTGACTCCATGCCATCGGACGACTTCGCGGGGCTGTAGGGAGCTTTGCTCACGATCCTGTTTCATGACACCAGCAGTCGAATTCATTAAACCCATGACAAAAGGGGTACTGGAAAACGATTCTGAACTCAGTTTTAAGATAAGGCAAAACAGGCATCTAAACCTGACATCTGAAAAAAAAAAACACAATGAAATGCTATTAGGTGCTGTGTTATGGAAACAGGCTCACTACTCATTCTTCTTTAAACTGTAACAAAATTTTAGAATTTCAGAGGAATGTTCTAAAGGAAATAGTAACATTTTGTTTATTGCATACAGTCATCGAGCACTTGTCAGCAGAAAGTGCAATCACTTAATACACTTGTAACAGCAAATCATTTTAAAACTTTTACCCTACCTAGAGGACAAAAGTAGAACAGGGTACAAATATACTGTTGAATACTGTGGTAACACATACAGCATTTTATAACTAAAGTTTTAAACCTGTATGTAGAAGAAGGGGGCCTAAGAACAAGATTCAGAATATCATTTCGCCGTTGCTATCATCCATCATGCTCACCTGTCACGACGTTTCTCAAGGAAGCGCTGAAGAGAGTGCCTCCTGGCAATGGGGAGATCTGCCCAACGAATTAAGGTAGTTTAATTTAATTAAAGATATGCTAGACAATGTCAAGACTGAAAATTTTATTCCATTTATGGATTTTTACCCAAAACATGCAGTGATCTTACCAGCCTGAAGCTTGCATATTGAGCTAGGGTCAGCAACAACCTGAGGTTGTCCAGTTGCTACAGAAGTGCTCTGCAGTGATGGAGATCGTGTAAGCACTGGAGAGCCAACTGCTGCTGGGGCAACAGTGGCTGCAGGCATCATTGGAGGCTTAGCAGCAGTGGGAGCACTGCTTTTGGTGGCTGACGCAGCCGCAGCAGCTGCAGCTATAAGCATGATTGCCTGAGCCTGTCAATGCCAAATTGGTTTATTAGCATACAAATTTTAACACGGTACAAAAGAACAAGATATCTGTAAATGAAGTGAAGACAATATTACCTTTTCTGGTGGCACTGAGTCATATACACATACTGATCCACCATAGAAAATTGTAAGCTGTGCCGGATTAGCTGAAGGGTTCAACATCGGCAATATCCCAGACCTTGTAGTAAAGAATGCAGAAAAAATAAGAAGATGCAAAGGCAGATAAAATGGCATCTATGAATTAAAAGTTGACAGATCCATGTCACCCCCACTAGTAGTTCAGATTAAAGCATTTAATAAAGCCATGTGATGGGTTCAAAACTGGCATGAGATAGAATCATAGAATGCATGTGTGGGCACAGGGAAGCAGTCATATTACTTCCTAATGGACGGAAAATGGAGGAAGATTTTTGATAGAAAGATATGTCTACTTGGCCAGTGACTTTCAAATCATCTGTAGGCACTTAGTGGTACAGATACTGCAAAGCCTTTTGTCAGTCATAATTTTTTTTTCCTTGAATTTGATTAATCCAGATGTTCCTATTGGTCAAAGCCTGGTAGATCGCAAATAAAGCCAGGAAACAAAATGGAACTGAAAATAGCAGAACCGTACATTAACTGTTCTAGAACTGTCGAGAGAAAACAAATAAATGCTTCTGAAGAGGCGTACTGAACAAATAAATATAGCACAGCAAACAAACCTGCGAAAATTGGTCCACTTCAATGAAAAAGTAGGTTAACATCAGAGGAAATTTTAAGGACCAGTTCAATGTCTCGAATAGGTTTGCAGGCTGCATCCTTGGTCCCCTACCACAGTCTAGCACTCAAGCATAAGGTCCTTGGTAGGAAGGACTGGAGGAGAGTGTGATTAACCTTTTTTTGTTCATTTCAAATCCTTTACTGGCAGCAACAAGGAAATTATCTGCCTGCTAAACTCGACTTTCATCAGATCTATGCATGTTTCCGATTTCTACAACTCAAGGTTTGCATCGCTAAACAGTAACAGTTATCTGTCAGTAGCCTGGTTGTGCAATTCAATTTAGAACCATTCATAAATAAAGCTTTAAACATTTTTTTTTCAACATAAACACTCAACAAACGAGGGGGGAAGTGTTGCTTGCACGCCATCTGCCAAAGTTCTTTCCAAAAGCCTAACAACCATAAAAAAATAGTGCCAACCATTTTGGCCAAAACAAAGAGACTAAATCGTCTCTCCCATTTCAACAATTATTACCCCAAAAGACAAACTGAGCTGAACCTAGAACAAAAGGGAGCAAACATTTAACATTTGGCACAGCCAGGCACGGAGTTCTGTTTCCGTTGCGTGCTCCGCCATAATGATGATATATCAATATCATAATAAGGTAGACAGAAATGCAAGACAGCTAATGACAGCAAGGATGAGTGAGGAACAGAAACAAAATTTCCAGCAACCACGAACTCCCTCACCCCCAAAGCAGACCAGCATCTGCATCTGGATAAGAACATTTGATGATGCTAAGACTACACCGAAATCTGACCCCCAACGTAAGGTTTCCTGCTTTACACAGCGACAGCAGAGCAACAAGAGGGAGTGAACAGCAGGAGCGACAGAGAGAACCGAAGCAGCGGAGGTGATTCCGTCTGCGAGCGAGGAGAGAGGGCGAGCACGCGTCCCCGGATCCGCCACGCCGGCTCCGTATCCTCGCCCGGAGCAGCGGCCGCGATCCCTCAGATTTGATTTGATCCCGCGAAAGGTACGGCCACAGCCCGCGCCCAGCCCACGCGGCACTTCCCACAATACCGCGAAAAGCTGGGGTGGCAAGTGCGAAATCGCGTCAACAACCTTGAACAGGAAAAGAGGGGAAAGCGCGGGGGAGACGACGAGATACGAACCCAACCCAAATTACGCCCACCAATCGAGGGAGCAAACAGCCGTGAAGCACTCCACGGAAGCAAAGCCCTCGCCGGAATCGGCGGGGCGGGGCAGGGAGGTGAGGCTAGGTGGTACCTGGCGTTGTCGTTGGGGAGTGAGAGGCTGAGGCCTTGGCCTTGCTGCGGCGGCGGCTCGTGGTCCTGGTCCTGGGTATTCGTCTTCCTCTCCTCCTCTTCCTTGCGCTTCTTCTCCTCCGCCGCCGTCTCCCCCTTCTTAATGTTCCGCTCCAACAGATCCATCATCCCTCACCAACTGGCAACTCCTCTCTCTCCCCGCCGCTGCTTGGGATGATGGGAGTTGGGAGGACTGGGGAATAGAAAAAGTGGCAAGTAGAGGGGCAGCGGCGAGAAAGGGAGAGGGGCGCCGCGCCGCGCGGGTGTATGTGTACAGCAAACGGCGCATGTGAATATCGTGAAGGATTTATATATATTATATAGTCACAAAAAAAGATTTATATATTATCCTAACTAACAAACAGGTCCAGAATAAATGATTCTTTTTTTTATTCGGCTCACCACCTTGCTCTCTGATGAAAAAGACTCCCGGCGCTCGGCGCTACGCTGCGGTAAAACCAAAGTTTTGACGGTAAGCACGGGCTCTTCTTTCTGGCTTTCTGCCCCGTCTTTCTACTCTCCGGTCCTGAAATGATTTCTAGTAGTTGCTATAGGTCAAATGAAGGCATGAAGCTAAATTTAATTAGGATTGTGGGAACAAATGATAAAATTGACGGGTCAAATGATATTCATCAGATGTAATATCAAATCGATCTCTACACTGATGTCTGGTGTAATTTATTTATAATAAACTAAGTCTTCTGTAAGAACACAAACTGTGCATGTAAATACCAGATCACTTACACCCTCCGGTACATCAGCTAGCTGGAATCAATAGAAAACCATTCAAATGGTTTCTCCCCGTCTGATGATTTCGAAAAAAAATCAAATGGATGTGATAGTCTCTTTCGACGGCGTGGCCTTTCACGCTGTGTGCTCAAGAAGTTCAGTTCAGGCCGGAGATTACCGGGCACTCGAGAATCACTTCGGCTCTTTCGTTTTATCGTTTACCAATTAATTAATTAATTATACCACCATGCATGCCACACTATCCAGATCCATCTCAGAAGAATAAGGCACATGACACTCGACGACTTGGAAACATAACGACTGCATGTAGCGATCGATAATGAAGCCATACCACAGACGTGTTCACTCGATATTTAGTGCACAAAGAGGATGACTGCCTCTTTTCCATGCATCTCTCTTGGATAGTTCATGTTAATGAATTGTGTGAAGGAACAAGTTTAGAAATAAGACAACGTATGGACACCTTTTTACCATGCCAACAGCCTGACAAATTCACCAATCTTAGCGTCTAATATGATGTCCCGCGCGTGTTAGACATAGATCGACGTCATATTCGTCCTAATATCTCGGGCCTTGTTAGTTCCGTGAATTAGGAGGTGCCAGAATCTTGTAGCATACTGTAGCATTTCGTTTGAGTACGATCAAACTATACGATTAGTTTTTTATTTCATCTACGTTTAGTATTCCATGCATGTGCCGGTATTTTGATGTGACGAGAAATTTTTTTTTTGCATAGTGTCAAATTCTGAAATTAGAAGTGAACCGAACAAGGCCTTGGGTGATAAGCATCCATAAACCTCCTACGTCTAACTTCCTCATTATCTGCTCGGCACCAACATCTACCTGCACGGAATGAGCCAACGCTCGGTCAGGGGGCCTCAAGCCCCCCTACCTAGATGAATCTTTAACGCTAAATTGGTCAGCGGAAAGACTAAATCACCCATAACTAGATGATCAACCAAAGAGAATAACCGACGCAGCTTCTGTACAAGAATGGTGTGCCAGCAATCATGTTGTGATGAGCGCTGGCTCGTCAGACCAAGAGCCCGCAGCAGGGCGGTTGGGCAAATGTGTAGTATGCGGCAGTGACGGATCTAAAAAAAATATAAAGAGGGCCGACAAAGAGATTTTAATCACTCTAAGTCCGTTTATGCCCCTATACACCTTACAAATATAGTAATTTTATTTCACAAGTTTATATTGAAACCAACAAGCTGTGGTAGCTAGCTGTTAACTCTGGAAGGGCAATAAGAAGAGACCGTGACCGTCACCACCAATGACCCTCCCGCTGCCACGGCCCCTCAGCCCACCGACCACTCAACCCAAAGTCCAAGCGGCAGGTGCGCCTGACGCCTGCGCAGAAAGAGTGAAAGATGGACGTCGGACGGTGATGCTGCTCAGCTGCTGACGGACAGGAGCTAACGACTCTCACCACTGATCTCACGCCGAGTGGATTAGACTACATCACTGTAACACTATCACTGATCGACCACTGACTAGATAATCATTGTGATTTGCTCCAGCCATCGAATTTTTATATGAAAAAAAATCTTGAGAACGTGAACGTGTTTTGGTACTTCATGACATAGCGTTTCGTTTTGAGGGCCAGACAGGGTAATGTACAGTACATGCGTCGTCACGGGATGGATGTGCAACTAACCCATCTGCAAAAACGTCGGCAAGATATGCCGTACTGGTGATGAATTTTTAAACGGTGGCTGGGCTACCATATGTTTACTAATGTAAAAAAACACCTAGCTGCTGAAAAAAAGGGATGCCTACCTGATAAAGCTGGTAAAATGAAGAAGAGAGTTCAGTTCCACCCATCGATCGTGCATACCAAATTCCGCAACAGGGCACAACTAAATTTACCTTTATGTCTTTACGCAAGGGCAAGGACGACGCTCATAAGTTGCCGCCGTCTCAATTCACTGTCATTACCACGGCGCCTTTGGGTAAACAAATTCACAAAAGCCATATCAAGCATGTGGCACCCGTCATTGATTTTCCTTGCCCGGCTTTTGATTAATGTATGCACGCTAGACAACCGCAAGAGGATAAAAACCAGAAGTGTCCTTTAAGGTAGGCCTATTTATTTTAGTTTACCTCTCCCCTTTTTTACACTGTACACTGTACTAGCACATTATTACCTAAAACTGGCAATGCAAGAGTGTTGATGTGGTTAGTGCGGGAGATGAATAACATAATCATTTTACTTTTCCAGTGCGTCTAACGCACTCAAGAGATGGTTTTAAGACTATATCTTCAAGAGTTTTCTATTAATAAAGCTAAGAAGGCTCGTTTTATTGTTTATTGAATTATTGTAAGGCCAGTCTCACTGAGGAATTTAATTGCATTGTTTTCAAAACCACAAAATAAAATGAAACTTAGATAAAACATCCCATTCAATGCAAAGTTTCATTCTAGAGTTTTATAGGCGTTTAATTCCATTACTCACTGAGATGCCAAAAATTTAGATGAAGCTCATTCTTATCTATATGACAATATATAAAACCCAAGTGAAACTCCCACTGCTTAAGCCTCCCATATTTACTTTCGTAGCACCTCCAGCACACATCGCATTGGACTTGCCATAACTTCTTTTTACCTGTTGTGCTCGTGCAAGAAATTGTGCATTCAACGTAAAATCGAATGGCATCTCTATTGCTTAATTACTTGTTGACGTGCTTACTTTTTGTATGTCTCATATTTATACTCTAGTTAGTACAACAATACAACGATTAGGAAATTAATCTCAAGAACCTGCTGCGCGACTGCTCTCGGGGCCAAAAGATTCCTCGAAGTAGTTACGGACACCATGAATCATTAGCCCCATTATACTGCCCACCACGACAGCGTACTACCTCGCCGAAGCCAAAAAAAATATTTGGCCAATTTGAAGCACGCAGTTGGCTGTCCTTAATTAACCTAAGTTCATACATTAATCAGCCCTTTGATTAAACAAACCTAGCGTGTGTTGCCTTTTAAGCTGGACATGCTTGTAGTATTTGAGCTCCAGCCTGCGTGTGAGTTGTTTGTGCACGCATAATCGATCGATCCAATCTCCTATTTAAATAAAAGAAATCTAATCGTCCTCCCTCTTAACAAAGATCCAATCTGATTGCCTGCCTTTAGCAGCGCGTTTAAATATTCGGAGCAGCTTGGCTCGCTTTTGTTGCTTGTCTTTATAAACCCCATCAAACGCGATGATCTCCAGATTACTACTAGTCGCACGATCTCGTCAAAAGCGTAGGAGATTCGCATGAGTTTCATCCAAAATTGGCAGTTACCCGTTGATTAAGTCACACGTCATCGACGCCAGAAATAAAAGCCGGCCAGCGTATGTTTTTTTCTGAACCTTTTTTTTTTTGTGAACCGAACCAAAAGTACTATAAGCCAGACCGGGAACAGAAAGGGCAGCAAATCGCCAATCGGGACGGGGCGGGCCCACGTGAAAGTGACAGGGCGCGAGGCGGCGACCGATAAGCTTCCCGTGTTAATACGCACGTGTGGGATCGAGTGGCTGGTAGAGTACGCTACAGTACTACAGCTGTGTGCCCGTCGCGGTGGGACCAACTGGGACGCGTGGCCGTCGCGGTGGGCCCAACTGGGACGCGTGGCGGTTGGGGTGGGCCCAACCGGCCGCTCCGGCCCAACCGGTTGGGCCGGGCGTTTGGCGTGGTTCACAGAAACCACCCTATTCTTATTATATTTTTGTTTGATATTGCAGGATGAGAATATTCAAATACTATAGGGGCTACAGTGAAGTTTTATCCTTTTCTTTTCTTCCTTTTCAGAATCATGACCGTCTCGGTGAATGAAAAGAAAACTGAAAAGGATGCATGTCAGTAAG
>CM041640.1:3933622-4020873 GCA_023333625.1 Bothriochloa decipiens
TCTGAATGTCTGATTATTAACTGAATTAACCATCATAAAGGAAAAAAACAAACTGAGCACACTGCAAAGTTTCATTTAATGTTGCAAATTACTTTTATAGCACCAACTATACAGCTATCTCATATAACCAAAACCTTTTGGCCCCACACTAGTCGTTCACATGAACAATTGTAGATTTCTGTAAGCTGAACCTGCCTCAAGTCACTTGACATGCAAAATTTTAGTCTACTCTAACTTGCTTGGCAGTTTTTTGTCATTATACTTGTATACTATGCATATTCGCTGAGAAACAACAATTAAACATATAAAACAGGTTTCAATACCCACAAGAATATGTTTAAGAGCTCAATATTTCATTGCTAGTGTTAGAGTATTAGAATTCTCCCTGGACCTCCACGACCTCGTCCGCAACACGTCGAACGCTCGTGGGGCCTGGTTGGCGCTCAAGGGCCAGTTTCTGGGCAACGCCGAGGCCCGGGCTCTGCGTCTCGATGCGAGTTTCTGGACCTTCGTCCAGGGCGACCTCTCCGTCAGCGACTTCTGCCGCAAGATGAAGGGTACGGCGGACTCTCTCGGCGACCTTGGTTGGCCCGTGGAGGACCGTATCCTGGTCCTCAGCGTCCTCCGTGGGCTCAGTGACCGCTACGCTCACCTCCGGACGTGGATCACTCGTCAGCGACCCTTCTCCACCTTCCTGCAGGTCCGTGACGATCTTGTCATGGAGGAGCTCCAGCAGGGAGTTCAGGCCGTGGCGGTCTCCGCGCCGGGGTCCTCGTCGTCCTCGACTGCACTCGCCGCTACTTCCCTGTCACGTCCGCCCACTCCGTCGCCATCGTCTCTTCTTGGTCCTCCTCCTCCCGGGCGAGCGGGGGTGGGGGGGGGGCGTGGCGGTGGTGGCCGCCGTTCGGAGGAGGCCGTGGCGGTGGTGGCCGTGGGAACACACCGGCACCGACGCCTCCACGGGGTGCACCCTGGCCCACCTTCCACAACCCGTGGTCGGGCGCATCTCCATGTGGCCTTTCCAGGCTCCCGGCGGTGAGCCTCGCCCGCCGGCGGCCATGTTCGCTGGTGCTCCTCCAGGGTTCCACTCAGCGACCCCGTGGGCAGCTCCTCCCAGCACCTACTCTACGTCCACGTGGGCTCCACCTCCCAGTGCCTCGCCCGGGCCGGTCGGTTCGGACCCGGTGGCCTTGGCCACCTCCTACAGCACAGTGGCCCTGACACCCCCTGTTGGGCCAGAGTGGGTCGCTGACTCTGGAGCTACTTACCACACCACTCCCAACCTCGGTATCCTCTCTTCTGTTCGCCCTCCTTCTTCCTCTCTCCCTTCGTCCATCATGGTCGCAAATGGGTCGTGTCTTTCCTGTCACGTCCGTGGGTGCCGCTAGCACTCATGGCTCGTTTCGTCTTCCTGATGTTCTTGTTGCTCCTTCTATGGTCCACAACCTCTTTTCTATTCGTCGTTTTACAACTGACAATTCCTGTTCTGTTGAGTTTGACTCTTTTGGTCTTACTGTGAAGGATTTGGCTACCCGGCGTCCTCTGCTACGATGTGACAGCTCGGGGCCCCTTTACACCCTTCGGTTTCCGGCGTCGTCTTCCTCCTCTTCGCCGGCTTTTTTGTCAGCTGTTCTCGCCGCGACGCCTTCCTCCACTACTTGGCACCGCCGTCTCGGCCATCCTGGACGTGATGCTCTGATGCAGCTTAGTCGTAGCTCCGACATTTGTTGTACTCGAGCTCACGATGAGCACTTGTGTCATGCGTGCCAGCTGGGCCGCCATGTTCGTCTTCCTTTTCACTTCTTCACATGCGGCTCATGGTTTTGACCTTGTACATTGCGACCTATGGACATCTCCTGTCATGAGTATTTCTGGATATAAATACTATTTGGTGGTCGTTGATGATTTCTCTCATTATTCGTGGACTTTTCCCTTGCGTGCAAAGTCTGAGGCTTTTCCCACTATTCTCCATTTTTTCGCCTGGGTGTCTACTCAATTCGGCCTTACCATCAAGGCCGTCCAGTGTGACAATGGTCGTGAGTTCGATAACTCCACCTCCCGTGCCTTCTTCCTCTCTCACGGTGTCCAGTTGCGTATGTCTTGCCCTTATACCTCCTCCCAGAACGGTAAGGCGGAGCGCATGATTCGCACCACAAATGACATCATGCGCACCCTTCTGCTCCAGGCGTCCCTTCCTGCTCGCTTCTGGGCAGAGTCTTCACACTTCTACCTATCTCCTTAACCGTCTTCCTTCCGCTGCCTGCCCAGCTCCTACACCGCACCACGCTCTCTTCGGTACCCCTCCTCGGTATGACCACCTTCGTGTTTTCGGGTGTGCGTGTTACCCAAACACCACTGCCACCACCACCCATAAGCTGGCTCCCCGTTCGACACTGTGTGTTTTCCTCGGGTATTCCCTAGATCACAAGGGTCCTCATGTCTCGCCACGTGGTGTTTGATGAGTCTGTCTTCCCCTTCTCCAACACCACCACACCACCTACCACCCCTGATCCTGACCTCGCCTTTCTGTTTCCCACTGACACGGTGGTCCAGCCACCTTTGCCGTTTTCCCCTGCAGGTACTGCTCCACCGTGCCGTTCGCCGGGCCCGTGCCCCGGCTCGCCGCACACCAGTGCCGCTCCTGACCCTGTGCCCTGCACGGGTCCGGTAGCGCCACCCTCTGGTGCGGCCCCTGCTCCTCCGCCTGACACGGGGCCGGGCACGACGGTTCCTGCACCCCCGGCACGGTTTGCCCAGCCGGTGCTTGTCTACCAGCGCCGTGCGCGGGCAGACCCGGCGCCTGCTGCTCCTGGCCCTGTGCCCTGCACGGGCCCAGTAGCGTCGCCCTCCGGTGCGGCCCTTGCTCCTCCGCCTGACACGGGGCCGGGGACGCCGGTTCCTGCACCCCCGGCGCGGTTTGCCCAGCCGGCCCTTGTCTACCAGCGCCGTGCACGGACGGACCCGGCGCCTCCGTCACCACCGGTGGTCTCTTCTCCGCCAGCGACGCCTACACTACCGCCGCCGCCTCCGGCAGCCCGTGTCGTGCCGCCGGTGTACCACCCACCGCTCCTTCACCGCCACCCGCGACACGTTCACCCTATGGTCACGCGGCACGCGGCGGGTACCCTGCGGTCCCGGGCTCTTGCGGCGATGCCCGGCGACACGCAGGTCTCTCCTATACCCTCTTCCGTTCGTAACGCCTTGTCGGACCCTCACTGGCGCCGCGCGATGGAAGAGGAGTACGCGGCTCTCCTCGCCAACTAGACATGGGATCTGGTGCCCCGTCCGCCTGGCTCCAATGTTGTCACCGGCAAGTGGATCTGGACGCACAAGCGGCGGGCTGATGGTACCCTTGAGAGGTACAAGGCTCGCTGGGTTCTCCGAGATTTCACTCAGCGCCCTGGTGTCGATTATGATGAGACTTTCAGCCCAGTGGTGAAGCCGGCCACCGTCCGCACAGTACTCTCACTGGCTCTCGCTCGTACTTGGCCTGTGCATCAGCTGGACGTCAAGAATGCCTTTCTGCACGGGACTCTCACTGAGACAGTTTACTGCAGCCAGCCAGCGGGGTTCGTTGACTCTTCTCGTCCTGACATGGTCTGTCGGCTCAACAGATCTCTCTACAGCCTCAAGCAGGCCCGCGGGCGTGACACTCTCGGTTTGCTGCTTTCCTGGTGACACTGGGCTTTGTGGAGGCCAAGTCAGACACGTCTCTGTTTATCTATCGCAGTGGAGCTGAGACTGCCTACCTGCTGCTATATGTTGATGACATTGTCCTCACTGCCTCCAGTTCGTCACTACTCAGCCGCATCATCAGCTCTCTTCAGCAGGAGTTTCCTGTGAAGGATCACGGGGTGCTCCACCACTTCCTTGGGGTCACTGTTGAGCCTCGTCCCACTGGTCTTCTTCTTCACCAGCGGTAGTACACTCTCGATATCCTGGAGCGAGCTGGGATGACTAACTGCAAACCTTGCTCCACTCCAGTTGACATAAAGGGCAAGCTGCCAGAGGCCGAGGGCAACCCAGTGGCAGACCCCATGACATACCGGAGTCTCGCAGGTGCACTCAGTACCTTACCTTCACCAGGCCGGATATCACCTATCCAGGAGCACGCTGGTCTACTGCGACAACGTCAGTGCTGTGTACCTCTCCACCAACCCTGTTTAGCACCAGAGGACCAAGCATGTGGAGATCGACCTTCACTTTGTCCGTGATCGAGTCGCCATTGGCGATGTTCGGGTCCTCCACGTCCCGACCACTTCCCAGTATCTTCACCAAGGGCCTCCCGTCCTCGGCCTTCACCGAGTTCCGCTCCAGCCTCAACGTCACCGGTGGCTAGTTGCGTCTGTGGGGGGCTCGAGTGTGTACTTCTTTTCATGTCATGTCCAGTCTGTAACTCCGCTGCGCCAGAAGTTCAAACTGCAGGGGGCTGTTAGAGTATTAGAATATTAGGCCCATGAGGCTAAGCCCATGAGGCCCATGTATGACACTATATAGCTACCCCTTCTAGGGTTAGCTCTTAAGCTAATCAATTATTATCTGTGAACAGCTAGACAACATCTTTAACATTTAAAAGCTAGAACTTAGAATTACCCCAGATGAGACAGGAAGTTCTCTACTGCAAGACACATGATGGGGAAGAACAGAAAACAACATACCGGCAGATAATCCAGCATTGAGTACACCTGATGCAGCTGAGTTTGCAACAGCATCATAATGTGTTGTGTCACCTCTAATCTGCAAAACACATTTTTAGGAACACTTCCAAAATGAAAAAGAACCAGCTACTGCTATAGCAATGAGCTTGCAAAGCATAGGTTTAATTTGATATTACCACACCAGCATCATGATAAGTGTAAATAAAAAGGCCCAAATAATAATACAATTAGGTAGACAATATTGTTATTTTTTACCTAGACCTATGCTATTTGATACAACCTTCACAGATGTTAGAATACAGATAGACTTCACAAGGGTAAAACATGTTAAGAACGAGATATACCCAGAAGCCATGCACTTTTAAAGATTGTTTCAAAGTACAAAACAGATTGAAACAGTAAATGGTTTCTAGAGTTCTTAGGTTTTTTTTCTCATTCAGGTCGATGTAACATTTCCTAGCTCAATGTAAAATTTAAGAAGGTGAAGGACCAGCTCCAAAAAATGTTCAGAGGGTAGTTTACAAAAACACAGGTCTATTCATCTTCTTTATAATTTGCACGTGCACAATTCATGGGGATGTATAATGTCAAATTTGAGAGGATATTTATAAACTGTTATAGTATTACGAAAATATAACCCTTAAAGGGTCAATACTCAATACTACTTACTCAAGATGCTAAATGAACATAAAATGAAAAGTAGAAAGTGATACAAATTCAAATGTGTAATATGAAACTAATCAAGAAATCAACTCACCACAGCTCCAATGCACAGAATTGCATCAAATTTTCCAGATTTCCCAAGCTTTTGTGCTGTTATAGGTACTTCAAAGCTTCCAGGAACACTGACAACCTAAAGAAAGAAGAATTTGAATCCAAGTAAAATTATGTTCTCCAAAAGCTTCTGGAACATTTTAGAAGTGTATACAGCTGTGTAGCTCATCACTATGTTGTTTGAAGTCATGTTTGCACATGAAGAGTAAAATTCTACATGGTGCAGTTTTCTCTGTGTTTTTTGTAACAAAGAATTTATATGGTAGCAGCTTGCCAGCTTTCCTATTCAAGTACATATTCTGCCACAGATTTTAAGACAACTTTATTTAATAAATCAAGGTATCTAATACTAGTGACTATCTAACATTAAATATACAATGACACACGAAATTCATCAAAATTATGTAAGTCAAATTATCATAGCGCAATACGCATTGAGGTTGGTAGTAAGAAAATAATTGGCCTGACCAACTGCATTTCCTACTATTCCAGAATATTCAATATGCACAATTGAATAAACAAAGCAAAAGGCTTTATAAAAGTTAAAAAGTCTACCCTATCAAATTCATTAGCAGATTAGCCATCCAAAGATAGTTCTATGCCTGGCTCCTGGGTCCTTAAAGAAAAATATCATCAGGGTGTAGTGTAAGTATACAAGTATACTCAATAGGACTGCCATTTTTTTTCAAAGTTGTGGTAAAGCGATAATGATTAACATTACTTCAAGAAATTCCTTATCACATCAGTATGATGCTGAACAACTTCAACCAACCAGAAGAGAGAAGATGCATACTGTTATATTTTCTGGTTTTACAGAGTATCGCTCAAAAGTTTCTAGGGCACCCTGCAGTAACAAATTTGTCACGACCTCGTTGAACCGTGCCACAACCTACAATTAGATAAGGAACCATACAGTCATTGGATTGTCATTCAGAGGTAAAAGGTGTGGAAGTGCAGGAAAGCGACTGTTTTTTCAAAGAAAAGCATATCAGTACCTATGGTTTTTGTTCACTAAAGTCCCATCAATTATACAGCAAAGGAATAGGTGTTCATCGACTAAGTAATGCTCAACTCACCACCCCAAACCTGAGCCCCTCATTGCTGGTCAAAGATCCCATCAACTTCTGGTGCCCCGCAGCGGCGACCACATCAGAGTGCCGTGACAATCCAGTGCATGAGGTCAGTGCGGCTGGCCATGCTGCACGAAGCAAAAACAAGAGGAATAAATCAAGACAAGTAGGACATTGATGGTTAAGGAATTGAGGCAAGAACAGAAGCGTACATCGAGAAGGGAAGGAGATGGCGGCAGGTGCACGCCTCAGGGGCATGCTAGGCAGCCGCAGGCGGGGGGAGTTTGTAGCCATGGAGGATGTCGCAGGAGCAGTTGCCATTGCTCGCGTGTGGGTTCCGACGGCTACTCTGCTGAACTACTGTGGTGCAGGTGGATGTCACCGATGTTCCCAAGCCTGAGAAAAACAAGATAGCCAGCAGGAGTCACATCTCACGGTGTGTTCCAGTCTTCCAGGTTGCACACGAGGTAATAATTGACCAAGATACCAAAAAAAAAAAAATCAAAACTTATGAATTCATTTGGAACACAGGGATTTTGTTGTAGTCATATTGTATCAAATTTTCCTATAAAAGCTCCTGCATTCCTAATAGGAATAATAATTCATATATATAAACTAGCGATCATTCTTAGCGCTGAATAACGAGGCAACATGTACACTCGTGAGTCAATGATGAGAATCAGATCCAAATCCGAATACAAATAGCTAAATAGCTGAAGTTAGGGTCTGGGTGTTCGGTTTCGCACAGCAGTTAGGGACGAGAAGGGGCGAGCGTACCTGGTGGGTGCTCGTCGCCGGCGAAGGCCCAGCGAAGACCTGGGGGCGGCGGCGGCGGTCGTCCAATCGTCGCCAAGAGAGAGAAAGGGAGCGCACGAGCGTCGAGCGGAAGTGGAGCAGAAAGGAGGCGTTTTTTTTAGTAGGGCGGCTGTACCGAGCCTGAGCTGTTCCAGTTTGGACTCTATTCAGCAATAGCCGCCCATAGCTGGCTGATTAAGCGGGCCCACAGGTCAGAGTCTTGCCTCCCTGACACACCAGTCCCAAAACCCCACGGTATCGTCTATCGTGAGGACCCAAGCTCCGCCGCCGCCGCCGCCGCCGGTGACCGGCGACGGCGTTCCCGATGGGCGCTTCGGCCTCCGTGTTCTCGCTCCCCACGGCCGCCGGGCTCCCCGCAGCCGCCACCGCCGTCGCCGGGGCCGCCGGTTGCTTCGCGCTCGGATACCTCCTCGCCCTCGCCCGCCATCCGCGCCACGCTGCCGCCCCAGGTTCCGGGGGACCCTCCGATGAAGATTCCGAGGATGACTCGGAAGAAGATGATGACGAAAACTCCGTCCGCAGCCGCGCTGCCAAGCGGGCGGGCGGCGGGCAGAAGAGGACCGGTCTCCGGTTGCTCTACTGGGCTCGGAACGTGGTGACCAAGTCCGACTCGGCTAAGGAGGCGGAGAGGTCAAAGTCTCAGGCCGCCGCCAGCCCCCTGGAGATCGAGAACCTTGCTGAGATAATAGAAGATTTCAAAATGGTATTGGAGATTTGGTTCAGACATGTACCAGTTTCGTGTGTTTAGTTCAGAAATCTATCAGTTTGGTGTGTTGGATGGTGTTTCAGGGCAGGGATAGAAAGGAATTCTCAGTTATGTTACTTGTTTCTTTGGTTGTAGGTGCTGGTCGTGAGGAATGATCTGAAGATGGGGAAGGGGAAGATTGCCGCGCAATGCAGGTGAGACCTTCGCTTCACCAAACCATGATTAAGGATGAGTATATACTGACAGAAATGAACATACCTCACTAGTTACTCTGAATGTTTGGCTATTCTGTATATAATGTTGTTCTTTTTTAAAAAAAAGAGCTAACTGGCTATGCCTTTGGAGCAAAGAATGTATGTCTTGTCTTTAGCACAGGAGATCTTAGGATCCATATCTGTTTGATATAGAACAAAGTGATGTTAGGCTTATGATGTGCTTTGATGGACTTCAAATGAACGGAACACTGCATTAATAATGACCAAACCTTAGAATTTGTACAAATATTGCCATCATCAGTGCAGAAGTAAAAATTAGCACACCAAAAAATTGATCATGTGTGTTTGATATGTGGTGCCAGTCTCTTTGTTCTTTCCATGCTGGCCATTACCTCATTGTTTTCAATTAAATTGTAGCATTATGTTTGTGCCGTTTGGTGTGTTTAGGGTGTACTACAATCCACAGAAGTGCATAATATTGTCTAGATTTATTCATTCTGCAAGGTCAGCAGATAGATGAAGAGATGGTAATTATTATATTTAGTTATATTCCTAGTCTCCTAGATAGGTTGGCTGACTCATTTAGGTCATATATGATTCTCAGGTTCTGTAGCTTGTTTGGCTGAAATATCATAGTGTTTGAGATAATAGTCGTACCATCTGCCTCTTCTATCAAATACAATTTTATCAACTGTGTTTGGATGGAAAAATCAGTGCTACCTTTTATCTTGTTTGCTTCATATAGTAGGACTTATGGTGCATCCAGAGTCTTTTATGCCTTCCACAAAACATGAATGGGCCCCTGCAATTTTTTGTCAGCAATATTTGGGCAGACAGCCATGCAACATCAGTTGCCACAGCAAATGTACTGTTAATATCTATGATGTATTTATCAGTGTTATCAGCTACATTATCCTCGCGAAACCTGTCTGCTTTTAACAAAGTCTTAGGATATGATGTTGCATTTACTTTGACCATGAAACATTACCTGGCTAAGAAAATGATGCTGATCTTTGCCTCTAGCACTTCAGTTTACCTTCAGCAGTGAAAAAGCTATCATACTTGCATATGCTTTTCTGATTTTTTTAAAATATCAGTATTGATTGAAATTTTGGGTCATTATTTTCTGCCTTTTTAGCCATGCAACTCTTGGGCTATTCAAAAAACTCCAACAGAGAGCTCCGAAATCACTAAGAAGGTATTATTCCAAAACAATTCCTTGTGGTGTTTGAACTTTGAAGCTTCTTCCAAATGTTCAACTTCGTATTCCACTAAGATAAGAAAACATTTGACAAATTTCCTTTGCTCTCTATTTTTCATCTTTTGCAGGTGGGAGCGGTGTGGGCAAGTTAAAGTGGTTGTGAAAGTAGAAAGCGAGGAAGATATGCTTGTTTTACAAGTAAATATTCTTCATTCTTGCATGTTGACTGTCTTGACTCTTGAATCTTCTTTTCTGAGATCCGAACATGATGAAATGACCTTGAACAGAAAATAATACTTCATTCTGGAAGAGTTCTATAATGTGAATTGTATCCCTTCATTATCTAAAATGGGACATTTGATGCTTGCATGGTGTAATGATTTATTGTTTTTTAAGAAACCTTTTGCTCCATTTTGTATTGAAGAAAAAAATAAAAACTTGCTATGAATTCCCTGAAACATGACACAGATTTGTCTTATTACTTTCTGTGGGAACTCCCCCACACTTTTTTGGTAAAAAGTAGAACTTGGCTTTTTTTTAACATGGACCTTATGTTTTTTGCTCAGTGTGTCTAAATTTACCTTTTTGATGCAGGGGAGAGCAAAGTCTTTGAATATCCCAACTCACATAACCATAGACGCTGGAAGAACACAGATCGCTCCAAGTGAGTTTTTCGAGTTTTGGATTGTTACATTCTTTTTCTTGTTTTGGATTTCTGTTGACTTGAATTTTTCCTTGTCTCTAAACTTCATGTAGATTCAAGGACAGTCATGGCTATTCTGGGTAAGTTGCATTCAACTCAAATTCCCATGATATTCAGTGTATTCTTATTTTGTTGCTGATCCTACCGTTTCTATTGAGCAGGGCCTGCTGATATGGTTGATGATGTTACTGGCGGTCTGAAGCTTTTGTAGAAAATCACCTTGTCACCATTCATCCTTTTTCACTTGTATCGATTGTTAGCACTTGTTCCAGCTTTGGTGTTGAGAACTTATAGACCATCATTTCTTCTGTAACATAGATGAGAAAAAGGTTTCACTGCTGCCCCATTTTCTGTTTTTTTTTTTTCAAATTCACGATCGTGGACACCATACTGAGTTGCTTTGCAGAAGTCATCTTGATTGCAGCTGTGCATCGGAAATCAAAGTTGCCAAGATTTTTTAACAGAGAGTGTATTACGCACCACTGATGACTTGTTAAAAGTGTCATTTTGCTCAATCTGTTGCACTATATAGCCCTTGCGATGAATCAACCAATTGAAGGACTTCAGGATTCAGGAACAGTACCGGTGCTCCTGTTCAGGGAACTTCTTTTTTTTGGAAGGAAACGAATTACTTTGCCATGATCCTATACATATATAATTTAAGCTGGAGAGGAGGGATTTTGGATCTTGAATTCAGGCAAGGTTTAGGGCGTGTTTGCTTCAAACCCTTATTTGGGTTGTGGTTTGTTCGGATGGATCAGCAGGATAAATTCGAACACACTGCTGGTCTTGCAAACCAAATTTGTGCAAACGAGACGCCGAAGCTTGGAATTGCTTCTTGATTTCTCTATCTTCTCTCGTCTATTCTCCTACTGCATGAGGTTTGGAGATTTGGAAAATTGGTCAAAAGAAAACGTGCCTAGTTTATACGAATACATATATAGTGTGATCACACCGCACGGTGCATACAAGTATCCTTCATAGTAGCATAAATAAGGTCACAAACACGGGAGTCATCCTGATCACCTCTCTCGGAATGAAGAAGATAAGTGTCCGATCCAGAGGTCATATTATATCCTGATCGCTGAAGTCACACTTTCAGACAAGAGAATCTTATTTTGGTTACGTCTAAAGTTACAGCCAAGCGAGAAACAACTCGTTCCATGCACTTCTTATTGTCAATAACTAATCCGTTTCCCGTCCTGGTGGATCAACTGCTCTGCAGCCTGCTGCTGTTGTCACTGAAGATACTGTTGAGGATTGCGGCGAGTCTGACACCTCCCTGTGCTATTCTCTTGCGAACAACCGGCAACGCAGAGAAGAAGTATTCATCTGCATTTTCAGTAGTTTCAACAGGATCAGGAATGACACCACATCATGTTTCTTCTATAATTACAATTACAAGACAATTTGATCAAACTAGTGTTCAGTTCAGCGCCTACCTCCTAAGACGGAGCCTTGCTGGACACCCGCATATGCCACGTCACACGCCAGTTGTGCGCTCTCCATAGCGTACCTGCATTCAGACCGTTAATCATATTAACCTCCTCGTCTGAAGATCAGTAGTTTCATTGCTTCTAAACAAGCTTGAGAGACTCGTTTGTTGCAGATCTCGAGCTCACTTGTCAGCACAAGTCTTGGTTTGACTAGCGCACATCTCCCACTGCTGCTCTTCATCGTACCAATTCTCCTGCAGGAAGCACAGATATATAACAGCAAGCTCCATAATCTCTACCTAGTCCCCAGACGAACTAACATGGCGAAAACTGAAGTGAAATGAAGCACTGCACGCTATATATGCATCGACCATCAGAGTGTGTGCCATGCATAGAGCTATCTGGCACTTGTACTCACAGTGATGTTGAGCATGATGACATTGGTCATGATGCTCAGGTCGTTGCCGTAGAAGTCCTTCATGGCTTTCTCGATGATGTTCAGATCCCACACAAGGTGAAGGTTGGTCATGGTTGTGTTGTACCAGCTGACGGCGATGGTGTTGCCGCCATAGTCCTGCACGCTGCCGCAGTGGAGCGGCTGGTGGATGTCGCCCAGGAAGTGCGCCAGGAACATCAGGCTCACGGTCGGATCAACGCCTGGCGGTGGCAGTGACAGTGCGTCAGTGCGTGTAACAAGGATTATATAGGAGTATTACAGAGTAATAAAAAGACATATTGTACAGTACAATGAAGGATCATCTGATGCATATATGCTTACTTGGAGCTGATGAGTTCATTAGCGCTGCAGTGTAGTTGTTGATTCCTCCCACCACACACATGTCCTTGTCTCCTTTCATGTTGTGGCAGTCCCCTGCTCAAAAACACATTGTCCATTACTACCGCAACATGTACATGTAGTCTTGAATGGATGGATACCGCTGAAGCTTACTGTCGTAGATGAACTGGCAGTCACCCTGCGTGTCGGCGAAGTGCAGCTCACCGGACCACGGGAACTTGCGTCGCTCGTCGTCGGCCCACGAGCATGTCGCCGCGAGCTCGCCGCCGGCCCACTCCGGCAGGAGCTTCGCCACCGCCGCCGAGGCCTCGCTCGTCAGGAAGTTCTGAATGCAGTTTTCAGCAGAGAAATTAAATCGGGTCAATGAACGGCAACCAAGTACTACTGTAATAAAGAATCACTCAAGAGATAGAGCTTGTGTTCTGTTTGTTACCTCAGCGATCTTGCACACCATGTAGTGGCCCTCCCTGCGCCATGCGTGGGCGGCGGTCGGAGCCTTCGCCACCACCGTGAAGAGGAGGACTTGAAGGAGGAGCAGCCGCATTTTCGTAGCTTGGCTACAGAACCTCTGCGCTACACTCTATTCTCTTCAGTGTTGTAAGCTATGTAGCCGATGCCAGTGCCTTTATACACATGCAGACAGGCTTATCCATGCCAGCCGCGTTTTGATTCCTCCTGTCCACGATGCCTTTTATGTAAGAAAATAAGTATACTTGACGTGTGATTGTCGTGGCTAGGGTTTGCACCAATTGACAAGCAATATGATGATGCATATATGTGGCTAGGCTAGAGATTAATATGCATATTGTGCTCTCAGCTTTTGTTACTTCACTCCAAAAAAGAAATGTTGCTGACAGAGTCACAGGCGCGTGTGTCGTTCACATGTGCAGCAGATTGCGGTGTCTCTATGTAGTCTGTACCCACAACCCACGTGGGCCACGCCGTTGCGAATTATACGATTAATTATTGAGAACTGCGCCACACTAGTGTTCGTTTTATAAGATTTTACACAGATCTCGAATGAAAAATTGCTAATAAATTGTTCTGTTAATCATTCCACCTTAATGATATAAGCTCTGTAGGATTAGCAGTTGTTGCGATTGCTCTGTTTATTTATGTCATTATCTGGTGTAACCAATGCCATCGATCCGCCGCGTTTTCGTTCCTCCCATCCATGATACCTCTTGTTTTTTTTTTTTTTTTTGGCAAGACAAGTAGGGGCTCTGCCTTTTGATTTAGTAGGGAGCAATTGAAATACTTTACATCATTAAAGACAAAAAAAAATTCAGATTAAAAAGGTGGAATCAGCTGACTGCACAGCCGCAGTGGCTGCAGCTGCTTATTTTGTATAGGGGTTACTGTTGATGTGTGAGTGACTGCAGCCACAGCGGCAAGCCAGAACAAACGAACGGGCCCAAAAAGCCGAGTATAAAAGAAATACAAGGACAATTACATTTACAACTACAAGTCTACAACTATCCATGGCTAGTAACGATGTGGAAGCTATTTGTGTCATCTCTTGCAATACGGAGCAACTAAATGTCATCTTGGATTTGCTTCCAGCAGACATTGTATATCCTACGCTTTGTTGTCGAAAAATACTCGCCTGCATCGATCCTTCTATAGATTCTATGCTGTGTATACCATGCACGTTGAGTGATGCCTTTTGTTGTGCTAAAAATTGGAGGAATGGACGTCTTTTTTTTTTTTTTTTGAGTTCAGGAAGGAATGGCGTCTTGCGAATTGCGATTGTTAATTTTATTCAACCCCCGCCTCCTCGCAGTGGTTCTCGATCTGCTGTATCCACAACAACCGAGCACTGAGCATTTGCAATCGACGAACAGGGAAGCAAAGAAAGATTTCGAATTCCATTCCGGGCCCGAACAGCAAGGATCCCATTCCCTGCATGCTGGAGACACACATGCACAGTGGTGGAAACAAGGCACGTATATATGCCCTCCCTTTGCAAAAGAGAAAAGACCCTACTCTGGCTTGGTTGCTGGCATACTGGCACTTATAGTGTCTTCTTTGTCAGGCCACGTAGGTTCAGAGTTCAGACGTCACATGAAGGAGAGCTTCAGAAGTGGAGAGAAGGGGGAGAAACAATGAGAACTGTGAGAGTGGTACGTCTCCGCCGTCGAGCCCTGCCGGCCAGCCGCCGACAGAAACCTATCGGCCATCCGCTGTCGTGGGCTGGTCGGGGCCCAGTCAGATACTGGGCAGCAGATAGGGTCCTGTTGGCTCCCGAGCTGGGCCGGCCCTATCCACTATACAACGACCTACATTATACTATATTTGATCCTACATTTACAATTACGTAATCATTAAAAAATATTATTATTATTTTCTAAAAACTAAAAAATATTTAAAAATATCTGGGAGCTGCGTGTTTGGATTCCTCTTATGTTTGGTTCATCCATTTTGCTATGTCTAGATGCATAGCAAAATAAATATCAAAAAATTAAAATAACTTATAATTTGAAACAGAGAGAATACGATGTCTCATCAAGAACAACTTGAACCCTGACGAGGACTTGAAATTTTCTCTGGATGGATTGGATGCGTGCACGTGATTCTCTACGAAATGGTTTGCAGCGACTGCATCAGTATGTTAGTACTAGTTGATACTGGGACTAGGATGGAGATAAGCATCTTGATCAATTCATTCCTACAGACGCATTGACTTTGAGCTACCTACAACCAATCTGAGGAAGCATCACTGATGGTAAGAACAGCATATTCGCACGACCACATCGTTTGAACAATATGATAATGATAACTCATGAACAATTTGCATGTTAACTTATACAGCAGTAGTAGTATATTACCCAAATTCAGTTTAGGGGCACGGAGAACATGTATACAATTAATAACTCCAACAAGAGCTTGCCCTCTAAACAGTCAGCTATCCGAACAGTCAGTTATATGCTTTGCTAGAACAGAAGGCGCGCTCGTGCAGTTGTTCCAGAACTTAGTCCAGACACTGCAATATATAGCACTGGGCCACTGTGTGAAAAAAATTAATGCATGTTCTCAGATGGTCGATGCATGAGTCCACTTGCAGATGAGTTCTTATCTTCTCCTTTCAAATTTCTTTTATAACATTTCCGATTACGAGATCTGAAAGATACACGAATATATTAATACTAATGTGATTGCATCATCGACTGGACTAAGTGCTTCACTTTTGTAACAATAAAATTCGTGAGCTAAACAAACTCTCTGGTCGGTCACTATATATCCTGTCTCTACCACAAGATTAATAATTTTGGCAGAACAATTTAATTCCCAACACTACTGTCTACAGATCTAGCCTGTACAGTATTGCCAGTTCTGGATCGGATAGTATTGCTAGAACAGAAGGCGCGCTCGTGCAGTTGTTCCAGAACTTAGTCCAGAAAATGCAATAGCACTGGTCCACTTGCGTATGAGTTCTTATCTTCTCCTTTCAAACCTCTTTTATATCATTTCCGATTACGAGATCTGAAAGATACACGAATATACTAATACAAATGTGTTTGCATCATCGATTGGATTAAGTGCTTCAGTTCTGTAACAATAAAATTCGTGAGCTACTATCTGTTCTGTAGTGGTTGTGTGTGATTACTGAAGTTACATTGTCAGACAAGATACTCTTATTCTAATTCAGATTGCAGACCATACCCTCCCCATTCGCTCCTCTCTTGTTTAACGTCTACTTGATGGGTCAAGATCAATCAACTGCTCTGAATCTGAAGCTTGCTGTTCCCACCAAATATCTTGTTCAGTATTGCAGCCAGCCTGACGCCCCCTTGTGCAATCCTCTTCTGAACCACCGGCAGCGCAGCGAAGAAGTAGTCATCTGCAGTTGAGTTCCAAGAGGATAGCTTCACATTGACATGTCTACGTATCAAGCTTCTAAAGTTAAATCTGAAGGGAGACTACAGTCGAATCATCAGATTCACGAATTGTTCCGTCTAGTCTATGTTTGTTGAGAACCTAGCTACCTTCTAAGGTGGAGTCCTGCTCGACACCCTCGTACGCCGTGCATGCCAGCTTCGCGCTCTCTGCAGCGTACCTGCATTTGTTTTGTTTTCAGCAGCACTTAGACTCCGAAGATTTAAGCTTACTTCTGAACAAGGAAAAATGGCTCCATGCAGATCATGAGCTTAATTACTTTTCAGCGCAAGTCTTTGTCCGGCTACGGCACGTCTCCCACTGCTTCTGTTCATTAGACCACTCCTCCTGAACGACGACGACAGCTCAATCAATCAACAAAACAATACTTGCGATAGAGTACTGAGCAAGGCAAATGCAACCTGAACCTGTGTCTGTCCTTACCGTGATGTTCTGCTGGATGGCCTGTATCATGGTGCTCTGGTCGTTGTCGTAGAAGTCCTTCATGGCCGTCTCGATGACGTTCACATCCCATACCTGAAGAACCATGCAGCAAAGGTTCGTTACAGTGGTACACTCGGTCACTGAGACTGCATGCCGTTGCCATCCCAAGAATTACGAAGCAACGAGCTGCTAATTTGGTTGTGGTAGTAACTAGCTGAGTCAGTGTAACCGTACCTTGTGAAGGTTGCTCTGCCTCCTGTACCAATGGACTTTGATGGTGTTGCCGCCGAGGTCCTCGGTGTGGCCGCAGTGGAGAGGCTGGTGCACGTCGCCGACGTAGTGCGCCAGGAACATCAAGCTCTCGCTCGGATCAACTGGTATGTTGCAGTTCAGGCAATGGCCGAGAACGAATGAGGTCAAAGTCCTATGATGCATGGTAGTAGCCATGCATAGCTAGTGTGGCCGAATGCATGAGGTCAAAGTCATACGATTGGTGCTTACATGGGCTTGATGAGTCTCTGAGCGCCGCGGTGTAGTTGTTGATGGCTCCAACCACGCACATGTCCTTCTCTCCTTTCGTGTTGTGGCAGTCCCCTGCTCAAAAGCCGAGCACTTTCATCAGACCTCGTCTAACAAGTTCAAGTTCAGTTCTATGCGCGCTACGTTCTTCCAACCATAAGATAGATAGGCTCTGAACTTTTTGGCCAGTTTGTACAGGCACTAGGACTAGGATTTCTTCACCTACCCGTTGGACTTGTTTTGGGATAAAATAAAAATAGCTTATATAAAACGACGCACGAAACCTGCATGCGTTCGTTACAACTTGCAACTTGCACATTATATATAGTGCTAGTAGTATATCGTTTCTACATCCAACCTAACTTGTTGCAGGGACTTGGCTATTATGCTTGCATTGCCCCTCCGTGGTGTTGCTGACGCAAGCCTAACTTCCTTGCCCAACCAAGCAAGCAAAGCATGCTAATGATACTAGACTAGATATGTACGTATCCCTTGATATCCCCAAAACCTGTGTCCAACTGTCGTCTGAACCTTGAGAATTCCAACGACCCAAGCAACGACCACTTGGCAGACCCCGCCGGTTGCTTCTGTACCGAGTAAACATAAGGCATGACAGCAACGTGCCATCCAAAGCAAAACCATGCATCAATCTAGCTACTCACACCGGCCAATGTCTTAGATTTCTTTAAGCAAACTTCGCACTAATGTTCGACCACGACATGCATGGATAATCAGGCAGCTAGCAAAGCTCGCTGGACACTGTTCGCTAATGGAGAGTCGACGACGCTCTTCTGATCTGAATTATGAGAAACGGCAAAAAATTGCATCAGAGATTCAGAGTCCGGGGGAGACAGGCGGCTTACGGGCGTAGTCGAACTCGCAGTCCCCCGGCGTGTCGGCGAAGTGCAGGGGGCTGGACCACTTGTACCGGAACCTCACCGTGTCCGCCCACGAGCACGCCTCCGCGAGGTCGCCGCCGGCCCACCCCGGCAGCAGGTCCTTCACCGCCGTCGAGGTCTCTTCCGTCAGAAAGCTCTGCAGGACACATCAGTCAACAGCAGTTACAACTTACAAATCCAGCTTTCCCAGCCCGCGGCCTTTGCTTTGTGTTAAACTGAATTCAAGCTCGCTCGGTTCGATCAGTTACCTCGGCGATCTTGCACACCATGTAGTGCCCCTCCTTGCCCCATGCGTCGGCCGCAGGAGCTCTCGCCGCCACCGCGACGAGGAGGACGTGAAGCAGAAGGAGCACACCCATCGTTCGCTTGCCCTTGTGTGTTGCGATGGGACTCTTCCTGTTCTCACCTCAACCACCTTGGTCTTGTGATGGTACTGTGCTCTTCTCCCCTATTTATACACCGGCAACGTACCAGATGCGATCCAGGACTATTTGTATTCCTTCTTCTCATCCAATCATCCATGATGCTCTAGTTAGGGACTTGAAAATTTCTCCACATGGACAGGATGCATGTCACCTTCAAGGAATTACTTATATGGCTTGCACCAAACGAGCATAAGTATTCAGTATGTTAATGGATCTTTCATTTGCTTAAACGCAGATGTGTGTGTCATGTGCAGTGCTTAACTAATGACGCGCTGTTCCTTCACCTTCATGAGTCCAGTTGTCCACACGATCGACGGATCCCAGGCCCCAACTACCGATCGCTGCATTTGCAGGATCTCATTCAACTTCGATGTCGTTTTCATCACATTGATCGAACAGGGGCATTGACATGGAGGGTCTTTAGAATGAATTTAGGAAGCATCGCTGATGATACGAACAGATGTATTCGCATGCTCACATCGTTTTTAAGTGGTCTGATGAGTGATGGCGACCAAACACACACAATTTGCACGCTTAACCAGTGCTTAGTCAAGTGTTCAGATTTGGATAGGAAGAACACGTACTGGTACACTCAACAGTACGTACATGGTTGATGCTAGATGGGCCGGCCGGCGTACCCTGTCTTGTACTGTAAATAGTGTGAACGAGGTGTCAATTGTTTTGCACGCTATTTTAGTTTGGGCCTTAATTTGGGGAGCTCAGCCAGTCCCCCTCCAATGTAGCACAGCCCAATTCCGTAGCTTTTCCTATCAGGCCGCTTCTTTTCATCCCGCTTGAGCCCATCACGGTCCTCCAACCATTTCGCTTGGCCTCGTCATTGCCTGTTTTTCCGTCTTCGAAAAACTTCAAAATTAGACATTTGACTCTCTTGAACTTTTATAACATCATTCAAATTACCTCTCTACGCTGGTTTGAAGTGGTTATAAGGTGTTGTATATTGTTTTAGTTAAAAATTTCAGTTTAAACCACAAAAAAATATCTTTAAGATGTAAAAAATTCTAAAAAATAATAGATAAATTTAAAAAATACGACTCCGAGGTCCCAACCACTGGCATTTCTGATCGCTGCCACGAGTAGTGATCCAGTTGTAGGATCAACTTCGATCTCCTTTCATCACATTAATAGTCCAAGCATTGACTTCGAGTTCTTTAGAACGAAATTTTAGGAAGTATTGCTGATGGTACAAATACAAACAAACAGATATACATCTCTGCTTGACGCTGGGACTTCCGATGAAGAAACAAATAGAAAGTAGTATCCATATCTGATTCCATTTTTTAAAAAAATTATCTAATTCCAATTTTTATGAAGGAAAAAACATGACGCGGAGGTTCGACTGCTGCAAGGATACCTTGTCGCCCACCCGTCCACATAAAAACGGGTCCGTCGAATCGGACATAGGCATCTACGTGCACGTGCTGGACTTACGATAGACTTCCGATGCGGCGATGCCTACAACTACGTGACAGACTGACAGATCTACAGAACACTTGGTTCATGGTGAAAGTTCCTGTTCACCGTTCCGAATTCTCCTCACAACTTCCTGTTCATCTACAGTGATTTAATTCCTGCCGAGTCTTCAGGTCGGTACGCACGGACCTACCCGATGCCGCCCACGTAAACCGATTTCCGGAACCACTCCAACTTCCCCCGCCGTAAACACAGAAAAATAAAAATCCCCAGCGCCAAGCACTGCACCTTCCTCTTCCCCAGACCTCGCTCCTTTCGCTGCCGCACCGGCTCCTCCCCAAACGCCGCTGGTCAGTGCAGCTGGCACGGTGCCCGCTCCAGCCTCCAGCCCCACGTACTACTCCGCCCTTGCTGCGCCTGTGGATAGCCCCCGACCCTCGGGAGTCCTAGCCGTGTCTTCGTCTTCGTCGCCAACACCATGCCCGGTCGCCAATACCCACTGCGTCTCGCAAATGCAATTAGCTGAATTGTTTTCGTCATTCTGGGTTCTGGGTAAAAAGAGATCCTAACCCAAACTTTCTCTGATCTGATTTTATACAAGACCCCGTAGATCAGTACACGTTGTCACACGTACACAGTACAACTGTTTAAATTAGCCTGAATGAGCTTCGTAATAATTTAAAACCACCCGTTCCTTTAATTCATTTACAAGTAATTTGCCTTCTCCGATTGCAATTGGTTTCCCAGGTTCCTCAGGCGAGACCAGCTCAATGACGATTTGCATTATTTCAAACCGAATCGCTAAGATAAGCTGCCTTTGTTAAGTTCCATCATGTTAACGCCAAAGTATTGACCTTCACAGACCAGCGCAGGTACCTGACATTAATTCTTGCTCAACAGTCTGACACTTAACATATACATTGCTTAGTTGCTTCTTCTTTGCATTACTTGCATGATTATTGTGGCTCTGCATTCCAACAGCTCCATCTACCACATTTGTACTGCTACGAATCTGAGAATAATTTGAGTTTTATCATGAGCAGCCCTGAAGGAGCACTGCATGCGTTTATAAAGCTTCTGAAGCACCCTTACTCTTAAATTTGCTCCCACTTTGACCAATGTCCCAATGCAGGAGGCCTTTTCTATAGGCTCTTCATTTTTCCTGTACTATCAAAAATACGATGGGATGCACGATCTATCAGTCCTGCATTTCAGTAAGCTGTCCGTATAATTTAGCTGCTGTTCACATGCAATTTGCTCAAGCTCTGAGCTGTCACTCTATTAATTCCAGATAACTTTTTGTTGCTATTGAGATAAAAATGCTTACGCTCTTCATGCATACAACCCGTTGATTTCATTCTTTTGCAGACACAACGGCTACTATGGATTGTATTCTTGCTTCAACAAACTACATGCATGGTTTTCCGCATCTTTCTCCACTCCATTTTCCTTTCCAATACTCCATACCAGAACAATCTCCTGGAGCTGATTTCTCAAGACAGACTCTGCCCATTATACGGTTCTCCTATTGGCAAATATATGTATCATCAAATCTTCTTAATGTTTCTACCCCGAAAAGAAAAATGTTATGCTTGGAGACCACGTGGTTTTCGTTCAGCGTGTTTTTCGAGTTTGTAAATAGTCTTCACTTGGTGCATGCATCCATCAGATCTAGGCAGCACTCAGTTAATATAAATTGATTTGCAGTGCGCTCCCGACCCAGATTATACCTGATCTTCGAAATTTGGATCAGCCGCCGTGCCATGAAACAGTCCTGTACCATGAAACACCTCACCAGAAACAAAGATATCTACAGATTGTGACTGCGCCCTAATGCACGTCTAAGGCCCTGTTTGGCAGGGTTCACAACAGCTTCATGAGCCACTGTGAGCCGCATTTTTTTACCAAACAGCCTTTCTAAAAACAGCTTCTCATATGAAGCCGTTTTCTTTTTCTTCACAAAATGATGAGTTGAGATGAAGCTGAAAAAAGTAGCTTTCTACAGCTTCACCTGCCATGAGTGGGCCCCAATGTGCACAGATCTCCGATTTGCCCAAGCTCGCGGGCTCGCATGGAGAGGGCAGCAGGAACAGTCGTCGGTCGGGGGTGGGCGTGCGCCGTCGCCGTCGCTGGGCCAGGCACGAGCAGCGCTACGCCCTGGACGAAGCGCCGTCGCGTGGCAGGGGCACGGTCGCCGGGGACGCAGGAAGCCGTGCGGCACTGCCGCAGCCTGGCCGTAGCTGTGTCTGCCTCCATTGGGGCCGATGTCGGGGGATGCGGATCCGGTGGGCCGGTGGGGCAGGACGCCGGAGACGATGGAGACGCTGCCGTCAGGATGGGGTCGCGGCCACAAGGGCTCGAGCGTTGCCCATCCGAGATCCGGGATGGGGTCGTGGTCGGCTGGGGCTGTCGAGGCCGGAGGGCGCCGCTGCCTGGTGGCGCAGCCAGCTGGGGCTGCCAACGCCGGCGAGGGGAGAGCTCCCGGGATCTGAACGCAGTGGTGGTTGGGGGCAGGAATAGGGAAGCAACGCATGTAGGAGAACAGGGGCTCACGAGCTGACTCACGGTCACGGATAAGAAAGAAAAGAGAGCTGAGGGAAGAAGATAAGGCTAAGGGCGTTATCATAATTTTTTCTATTTGTTTAATCTAGAGAGCTGTTTTGCCAAATGAGATGAATAAAACAGTTTGGCTTCACTAAAAGAGCTGGGTATAGAGCTGAAAACATAAAAACCATCTTCAACAGTGAAGCTAAACCCTGCCAAACAGGGCCTAAGTGTTTCATGTTTAGTCCGTGTTTCTTCCCCATGCCTTGCACGGGGTTATCGGCTTTGTTCTAATATAGTGCGCCTGTCAAACCCAGCAGCCAGCAAACATGAGCCACGATCCCACAAACGGAATCGTCCAACACTAGCTATAATTGTCACGCCGCAGCCAGAAAGTCACTAAGCCTCATTATCGTCACTATCATGTTACCAACGAGACTTCATCAGGCAACAGTAACAACTCTGAACCTGAAGCTGATCTCGCCGATGCCCTTGTCCATCGGTCGGTGATCAGGTGAAGCTAAAGTGTCATATCTTATTTTAAAGGATTAAAATAAGATATATAAAAGTCTTACATGCGTCTCAGGATGTTGCACATATAGGTTGACAAATTTTAAATAGTACCAAATCAGAGTTTATTATATAGCGCGCGAATAGCAAGACATTGTCTTTAGCAAAAATAAGACATAACAAGTATAACTCCAGATGATAGCTCCACCACAGGGACAAGTCAACTGGTTGACATAGGCTAGTAGTCGTGTCGGTAACTCTCACTCCAATCTTGATCTGTTACCCATCCGGAATTTTCTAAATAATAAAGTAAAACAAGCGTAAGTACATACGTACTTAGCAAGCATAGGAGGGGTTCATGAAACAGTTGACACGGTTTAACTGCAAGTAGCTTTTAGTGTTATATCATATTTTAGCAATTAGCATCAAGGTAGTAACAATCACCATAACCACATGATCAGCTGAACATGATTAAGAATATGATAAAAATAATATTAACATGTAGCACAATTTGAGTTGATAATCTATTCCGTAAGAATCCCTTGGCTGCCCTAACCGTGGGCACGAACGATATATCAGTTTAACTCTGCGCAAAGGTGTTCACTTTCACTACGGGCTATGATTTCCAAATGCATGGGTTTGCAAGGTCCAAAACATCCCACTCATAGGTTCGTCTAATAAGCTAGGGCCACAGGGTCGTTGAATATAGAAAAACCCCTCTCCCAGTATGGCACATCCCAGTTATAACACATAATGAAGAGTCAACCCTATACCCAACTCATAGATCCTCTAACTTGCTAGAAAAGGCCCCCATAGCTGTACGTTATGTCCTGGATGATCACTTACAGTTTGGATCTTATTAAAAACTATGTTTTCATTAATTGCATAGTCATTAATCAAGTTATGAGATCATGGTTATAAAGCACTAGCATTAGCTACCCATATGCAATATCCCCAATTATCAAGGTACAGGTAATCAAAGCTAGGTAACCCTAACAGGGTAACAAGTAAACACATGCATATGATCTTTAGTGTGTACAGTGAAATAGGTAACAAGGATAGTCCCAACTATACTTGCCTTATTCAAAGCTTTCTAGATGAACCTGCTAATCCTGGTTGTAAAAGTACTCTTGTTCTCCAACAAACGGCTCACTCTCTAAACCCGTTCAACAATCAGCAACACACAGGCATCGAGCAATCATACACGAGCAAACAAATAGATTTAATTAGAAAAGTACACCATATCATCAAAACAGTATGCGAAAATCTTATAAAACTATTCTACACGTCGCTACGATCACATAGACGTAAAGATCACCAAAATCGGAGCTATAACGAGAAAGTTATGAATTTTACAAGATTTTCTATTATAAAATAATAGATTAAAATACATCTCGATTTTCAAAAGTTGGAAATAAATCTAACAATGATACTAACAGGTAGATTATGAAATTATGAATCTAACACAACTTGAATGAATCAAATCGGAGCTAAAGTGAAGAAGTCATGAGCTTTTGAAAATAGTGGCAAATATGTAACTAGAAGAAAACGTATTTTGAATCTGCTTAAAAGAAAATACGCCTTCCAAAGGATGAAGCGTATTCGATGGAAACCGCAAAGGACTCCTAATTAAATAGACAACGGGTTTTTTGTAAAACTACCACCCGAAGGGGTATCGACCAATGATGGCCGTCGGATCAGAGATTGACGGCTCAGATTAGAATGAAGGGGGTGTGAGAGTGGTGGCCGGCCGGAGAGGAAACTGACCGCGGTGGCAGACATGGCTGGCGGCGAGGAGAGCTCGTCGGCGAACTCGGAACTGACTCTAGAATCCACAAAACGACTCGCGACCACGACCAAACGAAAGATGAGGTCTACGCAAACTTACCAGCATCGACAATGGAGGCCAGAACGGACTGGGGATGGCGGGCGGCTAGCGACGGCGGACGGTGGCAACCTGCGAGGTCCGGTGAGACGGTGAGAGCCCACTCAAGCAAGAAAAAGAAAGCGGTAGGGTTCGATGTCTTTGCGAACTTGAGGAGGACCTCGGTGACTTGCTTATGGGATCGATGTCGCGGCGGATTGGCAGAATCAAAATCGAGGCGATGGCTTAGGGTTTGCATCTGCGGCTGGAGCTTAGGTTGAAGCGGTGCTGGTGTGAGGGTTCGAGGCGGAGGTCAAGGCGGCGAGCGGGCTCGATATTTAAGGGTAGCTTCGCATGGGCCACATGATGGAACGAGGCAGCGTCGACACGGACTCCGTCAGAGTCCTGCTCGGACACAAGCTAGGGAAGAAGGAAGGTGCTGGTGTGCGGGCCCCGGCTGGCGGTTTCACGGAGGAGAAAAGGCAGGCGGGCCACTTGCTTGCTGTTACTGGGTCGGCCCAAGAGAAGGAGCGAGTGGGCTGTGACGCTGGAAAGGCCTTCGGGCCAGGGGAAGAAAGGAGAGGGAGGCAGGCCGGCTGGGCCGCTTGAGCCAGAAAGAAGAGAAGGGTGAGGGAGGGAGAAAGAATTGCTTTTCTTTTGTTTAAATCATTTTTAAAATAGATTTTGAAGTGAATTTTGAAATCCAAAACAAACTCAGCAAAATCCAAGGATCACAATAAAAATTATGCAGCAACATAAATGTACAAACATGCTTCTTAGCCTATGATGGATTTTATTTTCATAAAAATATTATTTTACCTCAATTCAATGCTCACAAAAATGCATAAATATATCAATTTAGATATTTTAAAAATCATGCAAATTTTCGGGTGTTACACGAAGAGAAGGATGAAGCCCAACACTCATGTTACTGGGCCGGACTAGGTGTGAATTCATCTATGGGCCGCATTTATATTTTGCTATTGTTTCTATTTCATTTTCAGCTTGGCCCATGTAATGGGTAGGGAGGCAAATTTGTCATGTCCCTTTTGTACTCCATCCCCGGCTCCGATTGAGCTTGAACTCGATCTTATTCAGAACCTTGCCATTGGGAAATGGCGGCATGCTCTCGGCGATCGCCGGAGTAGCGAGTGAATTGAGTTTCCCCATTCTAGCTATCCCCAAATTGTCTAGTTCGGTAACATCTGGTATCGGATTCCTTCGATCCCGGACCAAATCGCCATCGCCTACCTTTGATTCTCCTTCACCGTGCTGGCGATGCATCAACACCTAACCAGGCACCAAATGGCACAGAGCAAGTCGGAGGAGCAGTTCAGCCGAATCCTGGCACTCCTTGAGGTGAATTCCAAGGATCTCTCCACCGTGAGGACTTCCATGGAGGAGATGCGCGCGCTGAGGACGGAAATCGACACATGGAAGCCGACTGTCGACAACCGCGTCAACAAACTCGAGAACGCCATCATCAAGCTCGATGAGAAGATCGAGAAGACACTCACAAGTCTACCTCAAGCAGTACCTCTACCCGTGGGTGCCGTCTTCATCACGCATCCGCCGTTGGCGATTGTGGAGAGCCAACCATCTCCATAGCCGCAGGTGATGGGTTCTACGCATTTGGAGCCATCCCCGTTCGAGGCATCACCTGGGTCATTAGACCACCGCGAGGCTGGCCATAGGGTGGTGTTCACCATCGCCCCTGGCCAACATCTGCTCACAGGTGCGGTTACACCTCCCACTCCCCACCTTCAGCTTGTTCATACTGATGCTGTAGAAAACCCACTGCATAATCCTGCAATTCTTGATTTACCTTTCCCCAATTTTGATGGTGCAAACCCTAAACTGTGGCTTAAGAATTACAAAGCCTTCTTCTCTATGTATCTAGTGGATCCTCAACTTTGGGTTCACTATTCCACAATGCACCTTAGTGGTTCAGCATCTCTTTGGTACCAAATAGTTGAATCGATAGTTCTATCCATGTCATGGGAGGATTTCTCTGCTACTTTTTGTGCCAAATTTGATAGAGATGAGCAAAATCACCTACTTAGACACTTCTGGCATATTCAGCAAACACATTTTGTAAATGACTATATTGAGAAATTATGTGACCTCACACACCAACTTCTAGCTCATGATCCCATAATACCTATGTCCTTCATTACCAATGGATTTGTAGATGGTTTAAAACATGAAATCAAATCTGTTGTTATGATGCATAAGCCCCAAGACCTGGATTCTGTGAGTTCTTTGGCTTTGATATAGGAAGAAGCACTGTTGGGAACTATCAACATCTATAGAAGAGGTGACTCTACTTCAAGTTCAAAGAAGTCTGGTACTGACACCAACAAGAACATTCAGTCCTCAAGCTACCTTCCAAGATAATTTGCTAGTCCTGGAAGAGAAGACAAGAGGAATTCTGAAAATAGTAAAGCTGGTTCAGTGGAGGACAAACTGTCTACATTGAAGAAGTACAAAAAAGCACAGGGGTTATGTTTCAAATGTGGTGAAAAGTGGAACCCAGGACACAAATGTCAAACTGTGAGGGCTATGGAAGAAATGTGAAAATTTCTGTCTATTGATGCTCACGAACCACCAACTAGCTGTGACAGTGATGAGGACTTAGATACAGATGAGCTCTATTCCATTGATTTTCCTCCTCTCAATCTCTACACAAGCTATGAATGGTGATGATCTACATGAGACTGTGAAACTCAGAGGATTCATATCAACTCATGAAGCTTATATGTTAGTAGATTCTGGAAGCACACACTGCTTTCTTAGTGAAGCTATGGCTGCCAAAATACTAGGCTGGAAGCCTTTGCCTAATCCTGTGTTAGTCAAAGTGGCAAATGGCAATACTCTGAGTTGTACTCATGAAATACCTGACTTGTTGTGGCATGTTCAGGGAGTCACTTTTAAAAGTACATTCAAGATACTACCTATTGATACTTATGATGCTGTGCTAGGAGTTGACTGGCTCAAGAGCTATAGTCCTATGAAAGTACACTGGCTAGATAAATGGTTCAAAATTAAGTACAAGGGTGAAAAGAAGAAAATCCAAGGCATTCAGTCCAAGCTATCAATGGGACATCCTGTGGATATTGTGCAGTTAGAGGCAATGCAGAAACAAGACTCAATATTAGTTCTGGTGCAGTTGAACTCCATTGATACAACAGATCCTATCCAGCTGACAGATGTAGAGAATCAAGTGATTCCTAAAGAAATTCAGATCATCATCAACAAATATTCTGCGTTGTTCCAGCCACTAGCTGACTTGCCACCAAGAAGAGAAGGAGATCATACTATTCCATTACTTCCTGGTGTAGATCCATTCAGGCTTAGACCATACAGATATAGCCCTATTCAAAAGGATGAGATTGAGAAAAAAATCAGAGAAATGCTGGAAAAGGGGCTTATCAAGCATAGCTCAAGTCCATTCTCATCCCTTGTACTCGTAGTGAAAAAGAAAACAGGAGATTGGAGACTCTATGTAGATTTCAGAAGGCTTAATGCACAGATAGTTAAAAACAAATACCCCTTACCAGTCATTGATTGAGCTACATGGAGCCAAATGGTTCACTTCATTGGATCTCTGCTCAGGGTTTCATCAAATTAGAATGGCAGAGGGTGAAGAGTTCAAAACTGCATTCCAGACTTATAATGGCCACTATGAGTATCAAGTCATGCCTTATGTAGTCACTGGTGGACCAGCAACATTCCAAGGTGTAATGAATATAGTGCTAGCACCTATATTGAGAAAGTATGGTGTAGTTTTCATAGATGATGTACTCATCTATAGTGCTACTTGGCAAGAACATCTTAAACATATTGAGGAAGTATTCAAGCCGTTGCTGACCAACAAACTATATGTCAAACTATCCAAGTGCTCTTTTGCTAAGCAAGAATTGAACTACTTGGGACATGTCATCAGTTCTAGAGGAGTATCCACTGAACCCAGAAAAGTGCAAATTATTGCCAATTGGCCAGCACCAAAGAATGTGAAAGAGCTGAGAAGTTTTCTAGGCATGGCAGACTACTATAGGAAATTTGTCAGGAACTTTGGCCTTCTAGCAAAACCCTTGACCAACTTACTGAAAAAGGGAGAATTGTATGTCTGGACTTCTAAAACTGAAGCATCATTTCAAGCACTCAAGACTGCCCTTATGTCTACACGTATCCTAGCATTACTAGACTTCTCACAAACTTTTGAAGTTGAAACTGATGCATCTGATAGGGCTATTGGAGCAGTGTTGTAGCAGAATGGTCATCCTATAGCATTTGTCAGCAAAGATTTAGGACCCAAACCTCAAGGATTTTCAACCTATGAGAAGGAATGCTTTGTCATTCTTATGGTAGTGGACTAGAGATCTTATTTGCTCAATTCTGAGTTCATTTTTAAAACTGATCAGAAAAGCTTGGTGCATCTAGATGATCAGAGACTCACCACTCCATGGCAGCATAAGGCACTAACAAAGTTGATGGGACTAAGTTACAAAATTGTGTACAAGTAAGGTAATGAAAATAGGGTATCTGATGCACTGTCTAGAACCACTCATGGTGATATCCAAGAACTCTCAGTTGTTTCTGTTGTTCAGTCCACTTGGGCACAGAGAGTACAAGAGGCTTACACAAAAGACCCAATAGCTCTGAAATTATTGCAAGAGTTATCAATCCAAACAACCTCCAAATACTATGAGTTGAAGAAGGGATTGATTTACTACAAGTCTAGAATCTGGATAGGTAATGCAGTAAGCATTCAGCAACAGATACTATCTTCATTGCATGCTAATGCTATTGGGGGACATTCTGGTTTTGAGGCAACTTATCATAGAGTCAAGAGACTTTTTGCTTGGCCTCAACTTAAACAATCTGTTAAGGATTTTGTGGCTAGCTGTACAATATGCCAACAAGCCAAAACAGAAAGAGTGGCATCACCAGGTCTGTTAAACACCCTACCACTACCTGATTGCTCATGGAAATGCATATCTATGGACTTCATTGAAGGGCTCCCCAAATCCAAGCAGTTCAACTATATTCTAGTAGTAGTGGACAAATTTTCAAAGTATGCTCACTTCGTACCTTTATCTCATCCATTTACTGCTATGCAAGTTGTCGAATCACTTAGAGACAATCTTTTCAAACATCGTGGTCTCCCAAAGTCCATAGTATCTGATAGAGACAATGTATTCACTAGTAAACTGTGGAGAGAATTGTTTGATCATCTCGGTACACAACTGCACATGAGTAGTGCATATCACCCATAGTCTGATGGATAAACTGAAAGAGTGAATCAACGCCTAGAAACTTACCTCAGATGCTTTGTCCACTCTTGTACAATAAAATGGTCTTCATGGCTTTCTTCTGCTCAATACTAGTATAATACCACCTATCATACATCACTTGGTCAAACAACATTCTATGTTATGTATGGTCATCATCCTCAAGACCTTGGTCTGGAGCCACCAGGGGCAACTGAAGTATCTAATTTAGATCAGTGACCCGAAGACAGAGGTCTAATGCAGAATCTTATCCGGCAGCATTTACAGAGAGCTCAAAAGAAAATGAAAACCCAAGCTGACAAGAAATGTTCATTTAAGAGTTTTGAGGTTGGAGATAGAGTCTTTGTCAAACTTCAGCCTTATGTGCAAACCTCCGTGGCAAATAGATCATCAAACAAGCTCTGCTTCAGATACTTTGGCCCGTTTTAGATTGCAGCAAGATCAATGCAGTAGCTTATAAACTGCTCCTCCCTTCAAACAGCCTCATACATCCTGTTTTTCATGTTTCTCTACTCAAAAGTGATGTGGAGTCTAATGTTCAAGTTAGTAATGAGCTACCAAATCCTGAGTCTCATTTTCAGGTACCTGAAACAATCCCTGATCGGCGCCTACATCTTCACAATGATGTGGCAATTCCTCAAGTGCCGGTGAAGTGGTCAGACCTACCAGCTGCATTGGCTTCGTGGGAAGATGAAGAAGCTCTCAAGCAGGAGTTTCCAAGAGCACTGGCTTGGGGTCAAGCCGTGTTTCGAGGGGGAGGGGATGTTACCAACAAGACTTCATCAGGCAACGGTAACAACTCTGAACCTGAAGCTGATCTCGCTGATGCCCCTGTTCCATCGGTCGATGATTAGGTGAAGCCGAAGAGAAGGATGAAGCCCAACACTCGCGTTACTGGGCCGGACTGGGTGTGAATTCATCTATGGGCCACGTTTATATTTGAGTTAAATGTACCACAGACCCCTGAGCTTGCACTGTTGTATCAAACCGGGTATCTGACCCCGAACTTGCAAACCGGTTCAACGCAGGCCTAAATGCCAAAACCAATCCGGTTTGTCTGCCATTTTTCTAAAACAACCCTCCCCGTCTCCAATCTCACCCATATGCCCTTCCCTTCCCGTACCGACACATCCAGCAGTCACGAGCGACGCTGGGACGCGCATTCGCTCGCGAGACAAAGGGGGCTTGGGCGCGCGCACGCATAAGGCCGCGTGCTCGTGCTTGCCCGTGCGGTGGCCTGCGCGGCCACGGTGCTCTCGCCCGCAACGACGACGTGCTTGCCTGCACGCTCGCCCCAGCTGGGCTCCTCCGGCGAGCACGTGGCCGGGCGTCACAGCTGCCCGGCAAGGATGAGCTGGGAGGCGCAAACTGAGGCTAATCACAAGGACCTCGTGTCCGGTTCCAGGAACCCGATCGGAGCTGGAAGCCATGGCGTTCACGACCTCCTGGCTTCAACGCATCTGAGGCTAGCTTGTACGAGATGATAGATGCACCCGTGCGTGCATGGCCTGCACATGCACGCATGCACCTTGCCTTGGCCTTGCTTGCATCTTGGTGTTGCTTGCACGCTGGACAACACCTTGCATCTTGAAGTTAATGTCCTGGTAGCCGAGTTCGCGTCTCAGCACCCAGTTCAGCAGCACGGGCACACTGACGCCGGTGAGAACTGGATCCTGCCGTCGGTACGTGCTCCATCTCTCATCGTGACGCGAGAGTTCTCGCAGTCCGACGGCCCTGTCTCTGGCCGCTGCGCCGCCGCTGCACGAGAAGGACGACAACCTGGACTCCATGCTGATGCAGCGGGTCCAAGGCCGCCGGCGTGACGACGACGACGACGAGCATCGCCACTTCATCACCTCACTTGTGATGCAGACGGGGGCGGAGCGAACTGGCGGACAAGAGGGACGCCGGCGCGTGGCCGCCCCTGGCACTGCAGGGGCGCGGGCGGGCTCCGCCTCGTAGCGAGCACGACCGCCAGCCACGGGCGACTGCAGGGGCGCGGGCGGGCTCCGCCTCGTAGCGAGCACGACCGCCAGCCACGGGCGACGCCACCGGACGAGGGCGTGTGCGGGCGAGTGCGCCGCGCCACGGGCTCCGCGTCGCAGTGGGCACCACCGCCGTGCGCGGGCGCGACCGTGGAAGAGGGCCCCGCTGCATAGGCGCGGGAGAGCGGGACTCGCCGCGGGCATGGCCGCCGGCCACGGGCGTGCGCGGGCGAGCGCGCCGCGCCACAGGCGGGCTCTGCCTCGCCGTGGCACCACCACCCTGCGTGGGCGCGGTCGCAGACGAGGGTGAGCGGGACTGGCCGCGGGCGCGGGCGGGCGTGGGCGAGCTCCGTGTCGCCGCCGGCGAGCGCGGCTCCGCCGCTGGTGGGACTGTCGGACGAGGGCGCCGCTGCGAGGGTGCGGGCCGGCGCCGGCGAGCACAAGGCCACCGGCGCGCGCGGCGGAGGCACTGGTGAGGCCGCCGGCGAGCGTGGCATACGCGCGGGCGAGACAGGCGAGCGCGACCCACCAAGGCGTACCGTGTGCTGCTGCTGCGCCTGCCGCCCGTGTTCGTCGGCAAGGACGACAGGCTCCGCCTCCTGGTCGCCGCCACCCGCGCCAGCCTCAAGAAGCGCGGCCTGCACCTCCCGCCCTGGTGTAAGCCCGAGTACATGCGCGCCAAGTGGCTCTCCGCCGACGAACGCGAGCCGCCGCCGGTGGAAGAGACGGAGGCTGACAGGGAAGGACCTGGAACCGGCCGCGTGACGGACAGGACAGGAAAGGAGGCTCTTGCAATTTTTGTCTTGGATTGGAGGGTCTAGCTGCAAAACCGGACATGCCACGTAGGCAAAACCGGACCGGTTTTGGCATTTGGAACTCCACTGAACCGGTTTGCAAGTTCGGGGTGTCAGATATCCGGTTTGCAAGTCCATGGACCTATTTAACACCGCTGTGCAAGTCCAGGGGTCTGTGATGCATTTAACTCTTTATATTTTGCTGTTGTTTCTATTTCGTTTTCAACTTGGCCTATGTAACGGGCAGGGAGGCAGAGTTGCCGTGTCCCTTTTGTACTCCGTCCCCGACCGATTGAGCTTGAACTCGATCTTATTCAGAACCTTACCGTTGGGCAACGGCGGCGTGCTCTCGGCGATTGCCGAAGTAGCGAGTGAATCGAGTTTCCCCGTTCTAGCTATCCCCAAATTATCTAGTTCGGTAACATGTTGCCTCCCCTCCCTTCTTCTCCAACAATCTGCCGTTGATAGGTAGAGGAGACCCATCAATTGATTACAATAGTTTTTTATAGTTAATTTAATAAGTTTAATGAAAAAATAGATGATTTTTTTTTGTTAAGATCTTGTTACCTGTGATGAGTTTTGCGAATGTCACAACGAGATCGTTGTTGAAGGCATCGATTTCATTGCAAGCGGCCCCATTGTGGCCATTATTTACAAGGGGTGAATATTCATGAGCACTACTCAAATCATCGATCTCATCATAAATGGTTGTAGAAAAGAAATCAAGGATTGGAGGTGATGAATATGTAGTCTATGTTGTACTTGTACCCGACGAGCTGCAGGTGTTGTTTTTATCAATCAGATGCGTTTTGGAGTGGATGTTGGATCTTGCGTCGGGTTCTATTCATCTAAAGCATCTCGGTTGTATTGAGAAAAGCCACTAGAAAAGGATCGGGTTCTATTCAACGGGTTCTGCCTCATGCTTTACCACTTGGAGCCTTGGAGGAGCTGAGTGACTTGCAAACAATCTTTCCAGATTTCCTAGGATACCAAGGCGAACACATTCGAATGGGACGACAGTCGACAGAGCAAAACAGAGCCAGCTCGGAGGTTCGATTCCAACTAGAATGCCTCGTCGTCCACCGTCCACGGTCCATCGTCCACATAAAACCGGGTCCGAGTCACACATAGGCATATATACGGGCTCGAGACTAGCTTGCGGCTGCGACTTCGACAACGTGACAGATTTATAATAAGCCCCGCCTGGTGAACGCAGCGACCACGTGCACGAGCCACGAACCGAGTCGCGCGTGAGCGTGATCGCAGGCGCGGCATCCCGATCCTCGACTATGCCGTCGCCGGCCCCGATCGGCAGGGCCGTTCCATGGATCGACCTGCCGCCCGAGTTATGCGGCCTAGTCATGGATCGCCTCGACGTCTTCAGCGTCCTCGGCTTCCCGGCCGTCTGCAAGCCGTGGGCCGCCGCGTATAAGGCGGATCCTCGACGCTTGCGGTGCGGCGCCTTGACGCTTCTTACGTCTCCTCTCGATGGTGGCGGCGACAAGACCATGGGCGTCTTTGCGCTGCACGACGTGTCCACCGGCAGATCGTTCCACGCCGCGGCTGAGGGGCTGAAGAACAGGTGGTGGGTCGGCGGCAAAGACGATTGGCTCGTGACCATGGACGCCAAGTACAAAGTCGAGCTGCTGAACCCCGCCTCTGGCGACACGGTCCGCTTGTCCGCGTTTAACACCATCCCCGGGGCGACTCTGGAGAAGGACGGTACACTCTGTGTCGCACCGAGGTCGTGCTGTGCCAGACGCCGGCGCACCAGAGCGGCTACTTGGCCGTCGCAATGTTCAGCATGTGCTTGCTGGCGTTCACGGCGGCCGGAGACGACTGCTGGACGGCGTTGGCGAACCACATCAGCTGGCGCGGAGACGTCTATTATTGGTGCATGGACGGTGGAACCCAATATCCACAGGTGGTGCTCGTACCGGAGATGCAGATCGACCGATGGCAGCAGCGCAGGTTCAACCTGGCCATGTCGGCCAGCGGCCAGCTTCTACTGGTGTGCACGCACGGCGACAGGCCCGACGGCAGACGCGTCAAGAGGATGGTCCCCTCCAAGCAGTCGAGCATCCGCGCGCGCGGCATTTTGCTCCACGAGCTAGACGTTGGCAGCGGCGTGTGGCGGCGCGTGACGGATCTCGGCGGCGACCACGCGCTCTTTGTCGGAGTGAACTACCCGTTGTATGCTGCTGTGCCACCACGCAGGTCCAATGACGGCGATGACGACTATCTCAGGGCGAACTGCGTCTACGCCGCTAACGTGTCCGGCTACGACGCAGTCGTCTTTGATATGGAGAAGGGATGCGCCGGTGATTTTGAGCCGCTGGTGCGTGCTGGTGTTGATAAGCCGTTCCCGTTGCAGAAACTGATTTGGTTCCGGCCATCTGCTCACTGGTATAGGAAGGATAAGTCACAAGTGCAGGGGCAGAGCTAGTGACCTCTGTGCTAATAGATAGCCGCTGCCCCTGGTCTTCTTTCTCTCAACACTCTATGCCGTTCCACCCTCCTCTCTGAACCACCGACCTCCTCTCCATCTCGATCTGCTTGAGCGCGCAGCCATAGCTCGGTGGGGCTGGGGGTGAAGTCCTCGTAACGGCTCACGGCTGACAGGCCAGGCGGCGAGCTCAGGCAGGGAAGGGCGTCGCCGATGGGCTCCATCCGTTGTCGACGGACGGGAGGAAAAGATACAGTTGAAAGAAAGAAAAAGAAACGAAGGGGCATGTTTGTGTAAAGCGGCACTATGATGTACTCCGTATATGTCATATGTGTGGATCTAAGAGTGTTTGATTAGAAAAGTGAATTTAGAACTGTGTTTTTACCTCAAGCTGCTGGAGCTATGTGACACTACCAATTTCAGCAGTCTAGTTTGACCCAATTTCAGTTTCAAGACCATCAGGGCATCAAGCCAGTTTGGCCTGGCCCATTTTCAAGTAGCTCCCCTAAAATATAGAATAAAAAAAAGTAGAAAAAAAGGTTGCCACCCAGCAGGTAGCGGCGGTTGGGCGGGCCCATCACGTCAGTCATGGACTAACCAGCCGCGCGGCCGCGGCGTCATTCCAATTCCCCACGCCCCGCGGCGCCTCCGTTCGCCGCGCCATGGCGGGGTGGATCTCCTCCAAGCTCAAAGCAGCCGAGACCCTGCTCCACCAGGCAAACCAGCGCTCTCTTCGTCCCTCGCCGCGCCGCCCGATCCCCTCCTGAGTCCTCTCCTCACTCCAGCTCTTCTGACTCTTCACTTCTCTTGCGTTTCAGATCGACCAGCAGGCGGCGGAATCCCTGGGCAAGTCCCCCTCCGCCTCCGACCTCGCCGCGCTGCACGCCACAGCGTCTCGCTCCGCCGATGGCCTCCTCGACGTGCCGCCCCCTCGCAGGCCGCCGCAGCCGTCCGGCCCGCCCCCTTCCCTCGGCCTCCGTCTCGCAGCGAAGCGCCCCTCTCTGCCTTCACCAGGGCCCCGCCGCTCCGCGTCTGCGGCTGCCATGCTCGCGGTGCAGGATCAAGCCGGTGGTGAGCCAGCGGCGGAGGCGGTGGCCGAGGTGAAGCCGGAAGCGGATCGTGGGGATCGCGAGGACGGCAAGGGTGTCGCGTCCGAGAGCGGGAGCGATGAGGACTCCGATGGATCAGGGAGCGATGACTCGGAGGATTCCGAGGAGGAGAGGCGGAGGGAGGAGGAGAGGAGACGGCGGCGCGCTGAGCGGCTTGCGGCTATGGCTGCACGCGCTATTGCTGAGCGTGAAGAGGCTGTTGCGAGGCTCGAGGGGGAGAAGGCAGGGCTCGAGAAGCTGCTCGCCGAGCGTGAGAAGGAGCAGGCGCAGGAGGTGAGGCTGCTTCATGTCTATTCTGTGTTGCTTGAGACTTGAGAGGTTGCTTAATGTGATGACATTAATAATATACCGTGAGAGAAACTGCACTTGTAGCATGCATGATGTTAACTCTTTTTTGTGATTTACATCATCATTCGATTTTAGCACATCACTGTACTCCCTACATGCCTACATTCCAATTTATAGGTCATACAAAGTTTTTAGCTTATATGTTAGGTACCTAGAAAAGCCAAAACGACCAATAGTATGTGATGCGGGGTATATATTTTTTTGTTTATTATGGAAAATGTATTCTGTTTATTTTTTTTTCAATACTACATTTGAGCACTAAAATCTTGCACATATTCACTGGTTATGGAACTATAAGTTGATCTCAAGTTCTCAACTACCTATAAGGCAGACTGGCAGAGTCAAGTATTCATATACAAAAACATTTTTATACATAAGTTATCCTGGTGAGATGGTTTCTAGAAAGTGGTGATTTCTTATCAGTTTTTTGTTCAACATATTTCAGGCTTCAGAGCTGCAGAGTAGTACGATTGAAACAATGGAAGCTGTGGAGATAGAGAAACAGAGACATCACAGCACTAGAATGGAAGCCCTTGCACGTTTGGCTAGACTTGAGGTATATCCCTGTCTACAAATGACCGCCCACCCAACCTTCACAAGTCTTAGCAATGCTCTTAAAGAGGGTTTTCACAGGTTACAAACGGTGAGCTTGCAAAGTCACTTGCCAGGGAACAATGGAATCTGGAAGTTCAAGTATGTTTTCTTTTCCTCCCTCTTCATGTTTTGTGTTTTCAGGCTTAAGATAAGAAGAAACAATGGAGAAGCTTCTGCCCTGCTCTGAGTTAACAGCAGATGTAAAGGCAAACTATAGATGTGCCTATGCATAGATGGTTGAACATAGAATTTTTATTCTCCCCTTCAAGTTTGGAGAACTCTGGCATTTTCAAGAGCCTGCACCTTAGCATGTGCTCCAAAATTCTATGACTAGACAAAGTTGATACATTTTGGTATTGAAATAATGTGTTAGTCTAGTGACCATGCCCTGGAGGGCTGGACTGATATTTTAACATAACAACTGCTAGCGATGAGTTGAATGTGATTCATACTTCATAGGTGTTTCACAAATTATACAATGCTCTATCATTAAACTGAAAACTTTTTATTCTTGATATTTGAATAGGTTGATCAAGTGGCGCAGCTTCGAGAGGAAGTTGAATTGAAGAAACTTGCTCAAGATAGTAAGTTGACCATGCCGTTCTTTTTGGGGCTCTCTGCCTTAGACTACTGTATTTTTTAAGCAATCTTATTTCATTCTTAGGCCAATGGTATATTAAGCTAACTTATTCTGTTTCCTTCTTGAACTGATTTAAGTAGGACATGCCATTCTTTTTGGTCTCGACTAATAGTACTGTGTTTTGGTATGTGACCTTTTCTATCATTCCATGAACAAGAATACAGAAGAAAGCTTGGAAAGATACAAAAGACAAGTGCCCCTCCGGTTGATGAAGTAAGCAATCAACTTACATTTGCCAGTTGCTTTTCATTCCACACAACTGATATAATATTTCCTTGAGCCTTATTTAGTAGAACTATTGACTCCTAAAAGAATATTTCTTTACCTTATCTATTGTAGTATGAGTTAACTTTTGTCTAGATAGAATCTTTGAGAAGGTTAAAGATGGAGGAAGAAATTATTGATGCAGAATACACTCTGACATGTGACAGAATTGTGAGCTTGAAGGACAAGGTAGGTTCTCCTGTAGTCCTGTGTATGACTGATCGCCTGTAGTAATTAATTCTTATCTACAAATTATAGTCTTGATTCAGGAATTCCTTTAATAACTATAAGCTCAATTGGATCTTATTAGTATTACTCTGCTTGATGATCTCCCATATATCATAGTGTTTTGGTCATTGTACTGTGATATAACATTAAAGTGAGGCTCAGTTGTCTCACTGTTTAGACTTTTTGTGAAGGAAGTTTTATTCACTATCTCACTGATGAAGAGTACAAAGGGAGTAAGTATGCAGGGGTTCCTAGGGCTTATAGCATCAAATACCCAAAGAACCCCTGAGCGCCTAGGCCCATATGGGACAGCATATGGCCAGCCCAACAACCTTCTAAGCCAGCCCAATAACCTTCCAAGCCTCATCCTAACACGCCCCCGCAGTCTGATCGTCAGCCACATTGCACGTTCAGACTGGACCTGAACTCAGTGAAGATTGAAGCAGGAAGACCCTTGGTGAAGATGTCCGCATACTGTGACGTCGTCGGCACATGAAGGACACGCACGTCACCAAGAGCAACCCGTTCCCGAACGAAGTGGAGGTCAATCTCTATGTGCTTGGTGCGCTGATGCTGAATCGGGTTGGAGGACATGTAGACCGCGCTGATGTTGGCGCAATAGACTAGCGTGGCACGGCGAAGAGGAGTGTGAAGTTCCTGAAGGAGTTGTCGCAGCCAGGCAGCCTCCGCTACACCATTAGCCACTGCGCGATACTCAGCCTCGGCACTAGATCTTGAGACGGTGTTCTAACGCTTGGAAGACCAGGAGATGAGATTGTCACCAAGAAACACAGCATAGCCCGAGGTGGACTTGCGCGTATCTGGGCAACCTGCCCAATCAGCATTAGTGTAGACAACAAGATCAGGCGATGAAGATGGTCGCAGCAGCAGCCCCAAGTGAAGAGTGCCTCGAACGTAGCGAAGGATCCTTTTGAGCGCCGCAAGATGTGGCTCACGAGGGTCGTGCATGTGGAGGCAGACCTGTTGTACAACATATGCAATGTCCGGCCGAGTGAACGTGAGGTACTGTAAGGCACCAGCGAGGCTGCGAAAATCAGAAGCATCTGCCACTAGAGCACCTTGATCAGTGGAGACCTTGGGATTGGTGTCAACAGGAGTAAAGCACGGTTTGCATTCAGCCATCCCAGCGCGAGTGAGGATATCCATCATGTACCGTTTCTAAGAAAGAAGGTCATCACCGCAACGCTGAACATGCATACCCAGGAAGTGATGCAAGTCACCGAGTTCTTTCATGGAGAATTCCTGCTGGAGAGCTAAGATTATCCGGCGAAGGAAACCCGGTGAGGAGGCAGTGAGAATGATGTCATCAACATAGAGCAGGAGATATGCAGTATCTGATCCGCGCTGATAGATAAAAAGTGAGGTGTCCGACTTAGCTTGAGCAAACCCAAGGGAGGCCAAGTGTGCGGCAAACCGACTGTTCCAGGCACGAGGAGCCTGCTTCAATCCATAGAGTGACTTGTTGAGACGACAGACAAAGTCAGGATGAGCAGGGTCTTCAAAACCAGATGGTTGCACACAATAAACTGTCTCAGTCAAGGTGCCATGCAGGAAAGCATTCTTCACATCTAGCTGGTGGACAGGCCATCGACGAGAGGGCCAATGAGAGCACTGTGCGAACAGTGGCCGGTTTCACCACGGGACTGAAAGTCTCATCGAAGTCCACTCCAGGCCGCTGCGTGAATCCAAGAAGAAATCAGTGAGCCTTGTATCTCTCAAGAGAGCCATCAGTATGAAACTTGTGCTTATAGATCCACTTGCCTGTGACCACATTGGCCCGAGGGGGGCGCAACACCAAATCCCATGTGTGGTTCTGTAGCAAAGCAGTATGTTCCTCATCCATAGCGGCGCGCCAGTTCGGATCGGCAAGCGCATTGCGATAGGTCCTCGGCACAGGTGACAGAGGTGTGGCGTGGTAGACGGCGGGAACTCGAAAACTAGTCTTCGCGCATGTGGTCATGGTGTGCTGATTGACGACTGGAGGAACCGGAACGACACCCTTGGGCAGCGGTGCAGGAGCTGTACGGGGTAGCACGGAGGAGCCGTGGGCACTCGGCGAGGGACTGCCAACAGGGGGCACCGGAGCGGTGGAGCGGCCCCGGCGTGAGTAGACGTGTTGGATGACGTGCCGGGGTGATCCACTGCCGAGGAGGGGGTGGCGATGAAGGGGCCGCACGTGGCTGTGCGGGTGAGGAACCAGCTGGGAGCGTGTCCAGCGCTGTTGAACCAGCTAGGTCCAAGCTCGACGAGGGGCAGGTTGGGAGCGCATCAAGCGCGGCCGGACCAGCTGACCCAGAGGGCGTAGACAGCTGTGGGGGAGGAACACCAAAACCTGCAGGGAGGAAACTTGGTGCAGACCCAATGGGACTCGGCACATAGTCAGGCACATCCAAAAAATAAAGATCCGCAGGGGACGAGGGAGAATTGCGGTCAGCATAGGGGAAGACTGACTCATCAAAGACAACATGACGAGAGAGGATCAATCGATTGGAAGAGAGGTTAAGGCAGCGGTATCCCATATGATGAGCAGAGTATCCCAGAAAGACACACATGGTGGACCGAGGAGATAGTTTGTGGGTGGCTGTGGCAGACAAGTTAGGATAGCATTGACAACCGAAGACGCGAAGATGATCATAGGAAGGTGCAATTCCAAAAAGAGCATGGTGCGGAGTGGATGATTTAAGCGTCTTGGTTGGCAGAATGTTGAGGTGGTGGGTGGCTGTCTGCAGTGCCTCAACCCAGAAGGTGGGTGGAAGGGACGCCTGAAACAGAAGGCAGCGAACAACATTGTTAATGGAACGAATGAGGCGCTCAACCTTACCGTTTTGAGACGAGATGTAGGGGCAGGACATGCGTAGGTGAACACCATGGGAGAGGAAGAACGTGCGGGAACTAGAGTTGTCAAACTCTCGTCCATTGTCGCACTAGACCGCCTTGAGAGACATGCCAAATTGAGTAGACACATAGGAAGCGAAATTAGCAAGCGTGGGAAAGACATCAGATTTGAGTTTTAAAGGAAACGTCCATAAATAATGAGAGCAATCATCGAGAATAACCAGATAGTATTTGTAGCCTGAAATACTAAGAACTGGGGATGTCCACAGATCACAGTGTACAAGATCAAAGTTATCGAATGCTCGAGATGCTGATACATGGAATGGAAGACGTACATGGCGACCTAACTGACAGGCATGACAAAGGGAGGCACTACTATCATGACGACATGCAGGTAGACCAGACGACGTGAGCTTGGAGAGCGCCTCGTGTCCAAGATGACCGAGACGACGATGCCAAAGTGTGGAGTCAGAGCTGGCGACCAGGGAGTGTGCAGCCGGTAGATGAAGAGGGTACAGCGGCCCATAGCTATTGCACCTGACGATCACGTTCCGAGACTGAAGATCCTTCACAGAACAACCAGTTGGGTCACACTCAACGGAACAATTGTTGTATCAATGGTAAACTGGCAAACAGAAATAAGATTCTTAATAAGTTGTGGTGAAACCAAGACATTATTAAGACGTAAGGATGGAGGAATGACAGTAGTGCCAGTAGATGTAACGGGCAGTAGGGAACCATTACTGACAACAATGGACGAAGGAGTAGGATACCGCGAAGGAGCAGTGTGGGTAAGATTATCGGAATGTGAAGTCATGTGAGAGAAGCACCTGAATCGAAGTACCATTCATTGTTCTGTCGCTGATTCAGAGTCATGGTGCTGAAGCTTGACGCGAGGGAGGGCTGGTCCCATCCAGCCACGGTATTATGGAACCCCGGTGGCACCGAAGACGGCCACTGGCCGGCTGGTGCAGCCCACTGACCGGCCACCTGGAAGGGGTGCTGCTGCTGCGGCAGCAGTCCTTGCTGTTGTGCCAGCAGCGCGTGCTGCTGGGGCGGTCGGGGAAGAGGAGCCAGCGGAGGGTGCGGACCAGGCCACATCTGGATGGCCCCAGTCCACGGGTTGTGGAAGGATGGCCATGGTGCGTTGCCGGCGTGCTTGGGCGGCCCACTGGTGGAGGAACCGGTAGCCGACGAGTGGTTGCCGAACTGCTGTCCAGAGCCGTCCCGCTTGCCACCACGTTTGCTGCGGCGGCTCTTGGACGAGGAAGACCCACCCCCAGAACCCGAGCCACCGGTGCTGGACTGGTGGACAGGGGGAGGGCAGGTACCGGTGGTCGATGACCTGGCAGCGGCAACGACCAGGGCAGTCTGGGGTGTGGGCGCCTGATGCTCCAAGGTGAGCTCCTCCAGCAGGATATCGGCCTTGGCTTCGAGGAAGGTGGGGAAGGGGCGGCCGCGCCGGAGATGCATGCCGATCGTGTTGAACTTCTCGTTGAGGCCCCGGATGAGGTTGAGCACAAGTGTGCGATCAGTGACAACCTCACCCAAGTCCCCAAGCATGTCCGCCATGCGTTTGAGCTCCCTGCAGTAATCGTTGATGGACAGGTCACCTTGGACGAAGTTCCGGAACTTGGCATCGAGGTAGAGGGCACGCGTCTCGCGGTTGTCGAGGAACTGCGACTCAATCGCTTGCCAGGCGGCGCGAGCGGTGGAGTTCCGGCCGGAGATGGTCTTGGACAGGTCGTCGGTGATGGTCGTCTGAATACATGACTTGACGTAATCCATGCGCGCCCAATCGGGTTTGCTGGGTGCCGGGGTGTCCGTGAGAACGTGATGCTGGAGGGAGTACTTCCCAGCAGTGAGAAGAATCTGATCGCGCCACCGGGTGTAGTTGCTGGAGTTGGTGTCGAGGAGGACAATGACCAGTTGGCAGATGTTCTGAACAGCCACGGCCTGGGCATGAAGGTGGGCGATGGCAGTAGCCTCCTGGAGAAGCAGGGCTTGCTGGAGGGCGTCGGGATCGGGGGCGCCAGCGGCCTCCGCATTAGAGGGGACAGCGTCGTTGTCGTCGTCGGAGGCCTCCTCAGCAGCGGCGCGCTCCTGGGAGGCGCGGTTCAGGGCCTCGCGAGCGCGCGCAGCGGCGGCATCGTGCTCGGAAGCGGTGGTCAGGGCCTCTTGCTCGGCGGCGTGAGCGCGAGCGCGTGCGGCGTCGTGCGCGCGGCCTCCGCGGCGACGGTCTTCTCCGCGTCTGTCAGGGCCGGGGCAGCGGGATCGACGGGCGCGGAGGGAGATGCGGCGGCGGCGGCGGCGGCCAGCGCACAGGGGGTGAGAGGGGGGTGCCAGGCATCGCAGCGCAGTAGGAGAGCCGGCGCGAGGGCGAGGAAGAGGCGCGGCCAGAGGACGGCGCGCGGCGTAGCCGTGGGAGGCGCGCTAGAGAAGCGGAAGGGAAGGAATCGGGGCTGAGACCTGGACTCGTTATACCATGAAGGAAGTTGTATTCACTATCTCACTGATGAAGAGTACAGAGGGAGCAAGTATGCAGGGGTTCCTAGGGTTTATAGCATCAAATACCCAAAGAACCCTTGAGCGCCTAGGCCCATATGGGACAGCATATGGCCAGCCCCAACAACCTTCTAAGCCAGCCCAATAACCTTCTAAGCCTCATTCTAACATTTTGTCCCATTTGGCCTGGTTTGGAATGCCCGTGTGCCCTTGTTTTATTTTTTCCCAATACAGGACAACCTGGAATCAAGGAACTAAAGGCATCCAACTAGTCATACTCTAAAGAAAACTAATTATCCATGTGTTATAATTTCTTGAATATTTCATACTTAGGTTCTGGTGCTCTTAGGCTGAGTGTCATTTGTGCTAGAGATTTGAATATTTTACATTCTTTCATGCAGCTAATAGTTATGTTAACCAATTATCTCGATTTGGTCCATGTTTTTTTTTGTCAAATAGGCAATGAAGATTGAAGAAAGCATTGAGCTGACTAGAAGAGACATGGTTCATCCTACAGAGGTGGAAATTGAGCTCAAGAAGAGGCTTGATCAACTAACTGATCGGTTGATTCAGAAGCAAATGCAGGTTCATTCCTTATGTGGGCTCTTTCAACGTATCACATCCTGTTTGTTTTCTGTTCTACAGCATATCTTGTGATTTTGTTACCTGTTTCTTTTTTTTGTGGGGGTCAGCATGGGTTTTATAGTAGAAAAACATGATTAGGTCATTATATTCCTATTTTCATTGGTACTATAAATGGGGTTAGGGAACTTAGAAAATCATCAAGATTTGGAAAGAAAAACAGCTCGATGAATAGTAAATATTGACCTAATTCAGAAAAGATGGTTACCCATGTGAGGATAAATGCTATTATTCACAGTGATAATGGCTCTTGGTATCTATTGTCTACACCGGTACAATGCTTTCATTCAGAGGTTCAAAATCAAATGTTTCTCTTTTCAGGTTGAGTCCCTATCTTCAGAGAAGGCAGCTCTGTTAATGAGAATCGAGGTATGTATATGTAGACCCACTGTATTCAAGTCATTTTTATAAAATATATTCTGACCAGGCCTAGTAAAATACCCAAGTAAATATGCATGCGATGAGAATAACATTGTCCACCATCTACAGGCAGTCACGAGGTTGCTCGACAATAGCGCCTCATCATCAGCTTCTTCAAGCTCATCAAGATTGGACATTGAAGCTGGTGCATGGCAACAATCACATTCACCAAAGCTTGGTGACAGGATACGGGCTGGACAGCAGCAACTCGGATCTGCAATCCGACAGCTTGATTCAATCTTCTCAGCTGGGCATATCTTCTTGAGGCGGAATCGGAAGGCCCAGGTTTGGGCCTTGGTGTACCTGGTATGCCTCCACTTATGGGTACTGTACATACTAACATCACACCCAACAGTGTCGACTCGCCCTGGGGCAACCTTTTCTTTGGAGACATTAAACAAGACTAGCACTTGATGGTTTTTTCCTTGGCATGTTCTGGTGCTATACGGAGTCTATTTTAGCTGTGTACAAGAGGCATCCTTTTCTTTTCTGGTTGAGAAATATCATAGCATAGAATGCCTCGTGCATTAATTTTAATTGACACTTGTCCCTATCCCCAATCAAAAGTGTAACAGTGGCTGGTTGCATGTATGAAATTGGAATTACTTTTGGGGAAGTGATGTTCTATGCAGTCAATTACTAAAATGTTTGCGTGTAGGTGTCGTTTTGATATACAGACACTTGGTCCTTCTAGGCGTTTTGCCAAAAAGAGAAGAGCCTGGAATAACGGTTTCAAACATGGAGCTCGAATTACTTCTGACTGGTTACACACATTTGATCCAATTGTGGAAAAAATTAAATAATGGTAATTTGGAGACAAATTTATACTAATACATATCAATCCATTAGCAAAAGATCAAGATTTATATTTATCAAAGAAAGCAAAAAGATCAATAGCCATTCTTTTGGTCCGTTCACTTCTAACTACCGTACAATACCCGATTCACGTCTCCTTGACTAATTCCGTGGATATGGATACTGTCTCTTCTATTATTAGTTTGTCTACATCTTTTCTATTTCCTAGTTACAAAACCTAATCAAATATAGGTTCTTTCGATCCTGAGTAAGATAAATATAGGAATCCTAATTCAAATTCAAAAATAGAGAAAAAAATATAAATTTCAAAATCAGGTAAATCACATTTTCCAATCTTTTTTGTATTTCTATATGGTCACACGCCCTGCTTCCCCTCGTGGGCTTGTCTGGCTCGAGCAAAGAAGCCTACCAATCTGTAATGACCATCACCCAGCCGATCGTCCTCTCCGAGTGTGATCTAAAGTATATCTTGATTATGGTGGATTGGTATTTTTTTGGATTATAATTTATAAATTGTGAAATAGAAGAGGAAGCGGTCTAGGCAAGCAGGAGGCGCCGGCTAAGGATGCTCGCTCGCCGGCAAACGTGCCACCCATGACAGTGCCGGACTACCAAGGGCGATAGACCAAGGCAGTGACGACGACTGACAACACGCTTGTCTAGGATCTAGTAGTCTAGGCCGTTTCGTTTGTTCGCTCAATTGACCAAGGCACCTTGCTGAGATCAATTGAGAGTCCTGTTTGTGTAAAACTTAGTTTTTCTCCTCTGAAAAAGGGGTAAAGATTCGGTCGCGAAAAAACGACTGACTACGCAGAAGGCAAATCCACGAAACCCTTGGAGACATTGATGCCCGCGTCCCAGACGCACTGCTCTTCGCGTTGGGGCTCGACTATATATCGACCGAGTATCTCCCGCGCCAGCTCCCGGCGAGGACGATGAGGTCGCCGATGGCACTGTCTTTTACACTAAAGAAGGTTCTTCCTTCACTGCCGCGCGCCCCAGCGGAAAGAACATCTCTTCTCCAACAACCCCTGTTTCATTTCAACGCCGAGGCTAAAAGCAGCGACAACGTCACGTCACGGATGCCAAGGCGGGGCAGCTCGCGATGAGCGCTGCATGCTGGGGACGTTGTGGTGGTCGGACTGATGGCCTGTTCGACAACATTATTAATTCTCGAGGAGCAGCTGAAGCTCACCGTGCAGATGGGCACAAAGTTATGCTTATCGCCCATGAACACACGCCGGACATCATCGCCGACGTTGCTTACGGGCATTTGTACAGATGATATATGATGATATGATGATTCACTGGAGCAGATGATATGATGATTATATAAATCTTAGAGTCGCAAATCATCCATGTAATTGTATAACAATTGGTACATACTCATTGCAACGTACAGACACTTTTGCTACTATAAAGATTTAAAGTTTCTTCTCACCCCTCCGATGACGTCTTAAAAAAGAAAAAATTTCTTGCACTGAGAGTACCATTTATTTGACTGCCGCTCTTCTATTCTACGGGCACTTGTGCTGTCGGGTATGATGTAGTAGGCCGAAACCACATTGGCATTTGCAACGGATCACTCAGGGTCGGATAAGAGAGGTGAGCATCCCAGTTGGATTCAAAGTCAAAGTCATCTCCTGGCTTCAGATCAAAGAAGCCAGCTTCACAGTTGATCAAGTCCGCGACATAGACGCAATCTTCTTGGAGAAGAGGATCTCTAGAGCCATCGCGAGGCACATCGGCGTAGAAAGGATAGTTGGTCCCCACGAAGAGGGCACGACCACCGCCGAGGTTCCTGACGCGTCGCCAAACACCGGTGACGGCATCAAGCTCATGGAGCAGAATGAGTCGGGGCCAGAAGCTCCACTGGTAATTGAACGCTATCCTCAACCAACGCTCGTCCTTGCCCTCGTTTCTGTCGCCCAACATGCTGATTAGCTGGAGGTCGCCACCGCTCGATGTGGCCAGGTAAAACACATGCCTGGCATAGTTGTCAATGTAGATGCCAATCTCCGGTGGTGACAAAATCGTGGGCTCCGAGACTGTGCCGCCGTCCATGTCCCAGGAGCAGATGTTCCCAGATCTTGCCACGGCGAGCACCTTGCCCTTGTGTATAGTGACGTCCGTGTACGTGTTGAGATAGGATGGACCCTCAGGGTTCTTCAACAACGTCCACTGCTTGTCGTCGTTGTCTGCCGTGAAAGCAACCACACTCGTGCTGTCACCGGAGAAGAGAGCGACGACCAAGTAGCCGCTTGGGTGCGTCGGCTTCCGACATAGAGTAACCTTCTGCAAACGGTGTGCCGGCGACCGAAACCAGCTGGCTGGTGTGACCGTCTGGTAACAGTGCAGCGATTTATCAAAGGAGACACCAGGGCTACGGTCGAAGACCTCCACCACCTCGATGCCTGGGATGGTTGCGAAGGACGGCAACCGGACACGCACGCCGGTGATGGGGTTTCAGGAGCTCGACGTCACACCTCATGTCCGTTGTCACCAGCCAGTCATCCTTGCCACCGATCCAGGTCCGCTTCTTCAGCCCCTCAGCCTCGCCGTGGTAGGACTTACCGGTGGCGATACCGTGGAGCCCAAAGGCACCCGGGTCCACGTTGTACTCAAAGTCGTAGCCTTCAGGATCCACGCTTGACGTAAGTAGCATCGGCGCGCCTGACAGCGGGCGGGGACGATTATTGTGATTCTTGGAAGCAGAGGCCCAGTTCGAGCAAACAGCCGGGAAGCGGATGACGCTGATAGCGTCTGCTCGGTCCAAGACGTCACTGCACATATCCCGCGGGAGGTCGGCCCATGGGGCGGTGGCTGCGTCGTCGTTCGAGCCTGACGACATTGGCGATACGCCCGGAGGACACCTGCGGATACAATAGCTTTAGTTGGATGTCACCTGCGATTGTTGAGGTTAGCATGCAATGTTGAGGTTAGCATGCGATTTTTTGAGGTTAGCATGCGATGGTTTGCTGTTCGCGCTAATGGGGGAGTACAGTTACCCTTGTACAGTTGTACCTATATATAGACCGTACATTTTTCTATGGCTCACTAGAATTTCAGCGAATGCATTGTTTCAAAATTTCACTGAGTGGCAAACAAAATGTGTGAGAAAAAGCATGTAACCTCCTCCCACCATACCAGTTATTCCCTCGAGATTCAAAATCATTATATATCTACTATCTAATTGACGCTTACATGTACGTTATAAGGCCATTGGAATCAATGGAACAGAAATCCACAAAACAAATCACAAGCTAGTAGGAGAAGCGCGTACCTTATGTGAGATGAAGACACGCAATAAGGTGGACACCGCAGGGCCGTCGTTGGAGGGGAGGGGATCCGTCTGCTGCTGGTCACACGGACTCGATCGAGGGAATTGGTGATTGGTGTCGCAGGCACGCGAGGGAGCTCTAGAGCATCTGGAGATCGGCACTGGAAGGGAGAGCTAGCGTAGCGCTCCGTGCCCGCGTCGTCGTCGTGGCCGACGGCTTGGATTCGTGTCGTCTACGGTGAGCGAGGAGCGTCCCAGCGGGGTGGACGGGCGGTCCTCCTGCTATTTTTATACAGGGAGGAGGGAGGTTAAAAATCAAACGGGTCATCGATTCCAAGCCGGTGATGAATTCGAATTCGATCCCGAGTCGCCTTTGTCCGCTCCGTACGCCCGGTTGGCTCCCGTTGGGCAAGCCCGCGCCGCCAGCCCATGTAAATGTGCAATCCCGCCCGTTGGCCATCTCGCATTCCCACAACGGGTTTATGCGGCTGATAGTGATCGATCGGCGTGAACCGGCGGCGCCTCTCCAACCCCGCCGCGAATGACGCCTTACCGCATAAACCATGCTCGCCATGCCATGCCGCCGCACCAAACAGCACCGCCGTGTGAGAGCATGCGCTACCTCGATCGCCAACGCTGAGCGAGACCTGAACCTGCCCGACGATCGAACGGCCACATGCAGCTGTTAGTGCCGGATCAGCGAAAGTCATGCCTGCGCCAGGCATCAGACGGAGGAGTACCCCCACTGTGCTTACTGGCCGATCGCCCGCTCCTCCATTGCCACCGGCCACCGGCCACCGCTGCTGTTTTTTTTTCACGTCTGCTGAATGCTGATCGAGCACCGCCGCACGCTGCCGCCAACCGATCAGGCCGCTGCCCTGCCATGCACTGTGCAAACCAGATCGTTTGCGTTTCCATCTCTTGTCGTGCTGGGACTGGGATGAAGGCGTATCAGATGACTTCGATCTCCAGCAGCAGCGGCAGGCGCCAGCACCAGCGCTTACGTACGTCAACACGGATGACGCCTCCGCCCCCGCCATGTGCGCATTCATTCGTGTTACCGGCTGGCGGGACCCGGGGACGCCGTGCCACCGGAAAACAATACGGGCCGCCGCATGTGTGCCCGTTTGCAAGCAAAGCATACGGGGGCGTGGGACCTGTCGGCGCCCCAGGGACCGACAGGTATCGATGCATGGACCCTCGAGAGACATGCATATGGGGGGTCGGAGATGGAGAAGAAGGAGGCGGTGGACGATGGCTTCTCTGGTAGTCTGGTGGGTGGTGGCATCACCGGATTACTTGCACTTGCTGCCTGCTGGTGCACCAGCGGCATGGCAGCACTGCTCGATCTGCCCGTTCCCTTCTGCTCCGCCAGAACGCCACGTAAAACGGCGCCGGACAGCGAGGCGTACTCCACAACGGAGCAGACAAACCAGCTGTAGATGTTGCACATCTTGAGATCCCGTTTTAAACAAACTGTTTTTACTTTCTGAACGAACCGAGAGTCTGAAACATGCTTGATTGAGTCATTTTCCTAATCGTGACGCCTGGTCCGCATGCCTTATTGCAAATTGATGGACCTTCAGCTTCTCTGATATCTCCTTCCGGATGTTTTATGGCTAGCCAGATTATATTGATTATATCGATAATCACCTCACTACGAGTCAAGACTTTGCATTCTGCACCAGGCTTAGCATTCAGCAACAATTAATGCAGTGCCGCTCTTCAGTCTTGACACTGCCTGCTCTGCCATTGACAAGAGCTCTCCTTGACTCCTTGTGTGAACGCAAGAGGCAAGACCGTGGAAAACTGTCTTCGCGGCAGACTAGCACTGCACGCGCTTACGGTACCGTGTCGGTAGTTATAGGTGCAGCAGGCGGCAGCAGCGCAGTGAGATTTCTTGCGAGCTTGGCCTAGTTCAGGAGTGTGCAGCGTCGTCAAAGCCGTCAAGCGGTCAAGGCGAAGGCGTGTGAAATGACGGAAATTGGATCATGGGCTCGTGTTTATTTTCTCTCTTCTCACGATAGATTTCGTGCGGATGCGATTCTCGTTTTTTCGGAAGTGAAAGAGTATAAAGTTTAACTAAAATTATATTAAAATATATTTGCATTCATAGTATAAGATAAATGTCATTAGATTAATTATGAAGTATATTAATACTATCCCCAATTTACTTTATAAGGCACATATACTCATATCAAGATTCAAACAAAATTTTTGACCAATTTAAGGTTTTTAATTAAATGTCAATATCCTATTATCGTAAATTTACAACTATAAAAAATAAAAAACAAAAAAATAGATGATCAAATTGTAATTTAGAAAATTGTGTCATGTCAAAGAGTGCCTTATAAAAGAGAATGGAGGAAATACTGTTCATTACAAATTCGGTTTAACTTCAACTAAGTTGAGTTGAACAAGTAACATGGTTGTATTATTTTGTGGATGGAGGAAGTAAGTGGACTAGCCTGTGAATCCACGTACACATAAGCTTAAATTTATGTGCTGTTTGTGGCAACCATTAAAACTAAGCCAAGGGATCTAGCCCACTTGCATCCCTTACTCAACAATGGATAATATGAGCCCTATTCATCCAATGGATATATGGATTTTAATGTAACTATGATACGAGCATGTTGACACTTAAATTGGGCCTATATTAATTAAATAGGCTCATGATACTGTTTAGCCCAGTTTAAGAAAAACTTGGACCAATTAATGGTACCATATTGGTTTTTTAACGGGATAAGACCACTCCTACCTCGTATAAAATAAGGGGTACATAGCTGATTGATCCTTTTCAATCAATCGAAACACAAATCAATCTATCAACTCTTATACCCCTTTTCTCTCTTCAACCCCTCCACCTCCTGACAGATCCTTCTGGAGGTGGTTCGGGAGCTTTTTCAGCCATCAACGAGCTCTACATCGGTCCTACCGGTCTCTAGATCGGTTTGATCGGTTACACCACGTTGTTGCTGTGTTGCAAGTTGTAGAGACAACCTCCTTGGGCGTCTAAAGCCCGCTTGTGTGTTGGCACGGTCGCGAATCGGCGTCAACATACTTTTTGGCGACTCCGCTGGGGAATTCGAAGCGTAGATTGACATATCAACCAACCAGCGACATGGGTGTAGATGGAGATGCAGCGAAGGACTCGAGCGAAGTCCATAGCGGCAGCATCATCAATCCCACGTCCGTGGAGGAGCTCACGCCAGAATTGCAAGCGCAACTTCAAGCTCACATGCAGTAACTTCAGAAGGCTTTTCTTCAAGGTTGCTCTAAGGGCCGACATGACAAGGTCACGCAATTCAAGGTGCCAAGCATTGCTGAAATCTTGGGTATTTCATCATTTGAGCAGGTAAATCCTCAAGACAATGCCCCTAAGTATGATGAAGTTCCAATTTTGCAAGAATATGTTTGCAATATGATTGTGCAAAACAATAAGGCAGTTGTTGATTTAATAAATAATACTATACGACATGCATATCAAGGTGTTTCTAAACGTTTAGATACTTTAGAAGGTAAAATAACTGATTTAGATCAATCGGGTGTTTTAGTACAACCTGAATTTGGTATGACTCAAGGTTATTATGATAAACAAACTCCTTATGATCAAGCTAAAAAGTTAACATCGGTCTCTTTGGTTCTTATAACCAATAAGACCGGTCATGTTGGAACTAGTTCATCAGGAGGTGCTCAAAAATTGGCTCAAACATTACGAATTGATTATAGGGCATCAAGAGCTTCGGAGGGAAATAACATTTTACCTAACCCACTGAAGTCTCCTAGCATCAATCCCATGCTTGAATGTACACAGGACAAGGCTCCTTCTACCGATATCGATGATATCTTGAATCGGTCCAAGGAGGATTTTGCTAAGTCTATTCAAGAGACTTTAGGTGTTAATTTAAAATCTTCCAAACATTTGTGCTCGAAACCATACCCTTCAGCCTATGATCGTGCAAGAGCTCCTGATGCCTGGAAGGTACCGGATTTTCAAAATTTTAGTGGTAATGATAATAAATCAACCATGGAGCATGTAAGTATTTACCTTGCATAATTAGGAGAAGTAGCTAAACATGATTATATGAGAGTGCGTTGCTTTTCTTTGTCTCTTATTGGTACTGCTTTTGCTTGGTTTACTTCTTTACCACCTTTAACTATTTGTACTTGGGCTGATTTAGAAGAAAAGTTTTATGATCACTTTTTTACTGGAGCTCAAGAAACTAGGCTAGCACATCTTACTGCTATTAAGCAAATACATGGTGAATCTGTACAAGATTTCTTTAAGAAATCTAGAGAGATAAAGAATAGATGTTTTTACTTGAATATTTTTAAAAGAGATTTTGTTGATATATGCTTTAATGGTTTGAATGATAAGATTAAAGAAAAACTTGAAAATATTCAATTTGCTAGCTTTAGTCATCTTGTCGAGAGGGTTGTTTTCTGGAATCGCGCCTTAAAGTATCTCGTGATGCATATAAACCATATCGTTCGAATACACATGCTCTTGGTGCTTTTTCAGATGATTTGGATGATGAAAGCAAAGAGATGTTGGCCGCTGAAATTAGATGGCCAGTAGAGAATAAACATGTTACTTGTCCTTCTCTCATGCCGATTCAAAAGAATCGGAATGAGGAAGTGAAATTTACTTTTGATATTTCTAAATGTGACCGGATTTTTGATGAGTTACTTAAAATTGGATACATTAGAATTCATTATACTTTGCCTTCTGCAGATGAGATTAAGAGACGTGCTTATTATAAATACCATAACTCTCATTCTCATGCAACTAATGATTGTAATGTCTTCCGTCGACAGGTCCAATCAGCCCTTAATGAGGGACGATTGAGTTTTTCTGACATGGAGATCAACAAGAATCCTTTTCCTACACATATGAATACAATTGAAGCAGGAAGTCCAGCAATCTTGATCCGACCTGAGAAAACCGATAAAGCTAAAGGCAAGAATGTCATTATCGGCGAACCCCGTGCTGCACCAAATGCTCAAAAGAATTCGGGGCGACAAGTGGTGCTTGAGGAGGACCAGGAAGGCAAGAACAAGCTTACGATCACCGCTGGATTAGCGAAGGCTTTGAGAAGGCAAAGATGGTATGAGACGCGCACGACGATGTAGAGGCCGACTAGGCTGACTGTTCCAGTCGGCCAAGCCGACTCCACTGCTGGCCAGGCAGAGCCGGCTAAGCCGACTGGTCCAGTTGCCCAGGCCGTCTCCCTTCCTTCAGGCAGTCCTGCTTCTGGCATTCATGTGATTCGCACGTTTGTTCCTCAAAACCCGGAAGTTGGTGTTTGGAAGCAAAAGGAGCAAAAGACCAAGAAATTTGTGGCAAAGCCATTTGTACTTTTGATGACTTATGGCGGAGTACAAGAAGCAGAAGGCCGATTCTGAGAATCAGCCCATAAATAAAGGGAGTCTACACCGCCAAAGCGTGAAGTGGATAGAAACAAGCAAATGGCAATGACTCCATCAGCTGATTCTTCCTTGCAGGTCACTTGTCCTTGTGTGTCACGTTGGGGACCTCAAGTGGCTCAAGCTCCACCAATTATACCAATGCCACAATGGGGACCTCGTGGGGTGTGGGTGCCATATCCTCAAGCTCCCGTGTTCCAAAGACTAGGAGATGTTGCTGGTCTATCTTTGAAACCCTTCATCTCTAGCGGAGCAAAGCAAAAGAAGATGGTGAATATGTAGGTTGAAGCTCCTCAAGAGATAAAGAAGGCCTCTACGCAGCAAGTGTATGTGTCAAAGAAGGTTGAGGCGCTTAAGAAGACTATGCATGTTCCTAGCATCATAATCGGCTCGATGTCAGCTCCTGTTGTTAATGACAACAAGCTGATTGTGATCGGAGTTGAAGATCCAGCAAACAAACAAGAAGAAGCTATTAAAGAAGTTGCTGGAGTCTAAGAGAAAGACAAGCCGCCGAGGGATCTCAAGTACACTCAACCCAAGTGGTGCCCACGAGGGTTGGATAAAACTCAAAGGCGGAAGTTGCAGCGCGCTTGACAAAAGAAATTAAAGAGGGAAGCTCTTGGGATAGTTGAAGACCCACCTGCGCTGGAAAAGCCCCAAGAAATTCCATAGAAGATCGTCGCCGCAGCTGCTGGTCCTGCTCAGACGGCTAATCCAGCCCTGTAGGCGGCTAAGCCGACTCCAGAGCCGGCTAAGCTGGTTCCTCTTGCTGACGCTGGCCAAGAGGGCCAGCAGACGGCTAAGCCGACTCTTGAGTCGGCTAAGTCGGCTGAGGCGGCTAGGCTACTGAGGAGTCAGCCAAGCCGGCTTCCACTGATGAAACTGCCTAGGTGCTTCCCGAATCGGCTGTGGTGTCTTCTGAGATGCCCGTGTTGATTCTTGCAGGTTTTGAAGATCTTGGTGACTCACCAGATGTGTTTGCTTCTGTTGTTGCTGATATGTTGGGTATGGAGACTCCAGAAGTGCCAGAAGAAGAGATAGTGGATTATGAGCCATCACCGCCTCGAGGGGATGTAAACATAGTATATTTCTCTTCTGATTACTATGCGATCAGCCATGATGAGGAGGAGCCACCAGCAGCAGAGTTGGTGTTTGCCATTGAAGATGCTATATTCAAGAAGCCAGCGGTGCGAGTGGATCATCTTAGGCCACTCCACTTGAAGGGTCACATCAACAGGATGCCAGTTCATAGCATGTTGATGGACAGCGGTGCAATTATGAACGTCATGCCATACTCGCTGTACAAGAAGCTTGGTAACAAAGACGAAGAGCTGGTGAAGACCAACATGACTATCACATGTGTTGGCAGTGAGGCTCCAATTCCAGCTAGAGGCATTGCTAACGTTGAGTTGACCATCGGGAGCAAGACTTTGGCTATGACTTTCTTCATTGCTGATATCAAGGGGAGCTACAATGTGATACTTAGGCGTGATTGGATTCATACCAATGAGTGTGTGCCATCCAACTTGCACCAGTTTCTCATCCAGTGGGTGGGAGATACCATTGAGGTCGTCCATGCTAATTCATCGGTTGAGGTTGCCACAACCGATGTGTGTGAAGCTGGGGGCCGTGGTGCTTTTGGTTGCTTGTCAGGTAGAGACTTGTCTGATTATGATTTTGTAAGTTTTACTAGACAAGACTTTATTCCTATATCCCTTTAGCTGATTGACAATCGGCTTAGCACCATTATGTAATCAATGGATAATATTGAATGATTAAAGCGTCGTGTTGAACAGTATCGGGCTGAAAAAACTGATGCATGTGAAGCTATTGATGACTTTGATGAGCTCAATAAGTTGGGCCAAGGTTTCACGTCGGCCGACCCTTTAGAACAAGTTGATATTGGGGATGGTTCCACGCCATGGCCGACGTTTGTTAATAAAAACTTGAAAGCCGATTACAAAGCTAAATTAATTGCACTTCTCAAGGAGTATTCTGATTGTTTTGTATGGAACTATACAGAGATGCCAGGATTGAGCTGAGATCTTGTAGAGCATCGGCTCAAGATCAAACATGGATTCAGACCTGTCAAGCAACATCCGCGGCGCTTCAATTCGGCAATCCATGACCGAATTAAGGAGGAGATCAATAGGTTGTTGCAAGCTGAATTTATTCATCCATGCTAGCATGCGGAGTGGGTTTCTAATATTGTACCTATTGAGAAAAAAGATTCTGGCAAGATTAGAGTCTGTGTTGATTTTAGAGATCTTAATAGATCTACTCCCAAAGATGAATATCCTATGCCTATAGCTGACATGTTGATCAATGATGCTTCTGGACACCGAGTGATTAGCTTTCTTGATGGTAATGTTGGGTACAATCAGATTTTTATGGTGGCAGAAGACACATCAAAGACGGCTTTCATTTGTCCTGGCTTTGTTGGTTTATTTGAGTGGATTGTCATGACCTTTGGGTTGAAGAATGCAGGTGCAATTTATCAAAGAGCGATGAACTTGATTTTCCATGATCTAATTAGGGTGATTATGGAGGTTTACATCGATGATATTGTGATCAAATTGGCTACCCCTAAATCTCATTTAGCCGATTTGTATCTTGCTTTTGAGAGGATGCACCATTATAATTTGAAGATGAATCCACTCAAGTGTGCTTTTGGAGTGTCGGCTGGGAAGTTTCTAGGCTTTATCATTCATGACAAAGGCATAGAGGTTGATCCTAAAAGGATTGAGAAGTTCAAGAAAGTTCAGACACCCACATGCAAAAAGGATGTACAGAAATTCTTAGGGAAGGTGAACTACTTGAGAAGATTTATTGCTAATCTGTCCGGGAAGATTATTCCTTTTACTCCTATACTCAAGTTGAAGGATGAATCTGAATTCACTTGGGGGGCAAGTCAACAAGCTGTATTTGAAAAGATAAAGGAGTATCTATCATCACCACCTGTTCTTTGTGCACCTAGAAGAGGAGTACCATTCAGAATCTATGTGGCTGCTGAAGAGAAGCTTATTGTGGCTGTGGTGACTCAAAAAGATGAAGGGAAAGAGTATGTGATTGCTTATCTTGGTCGTCGTCTTCTTGATCCCGAGACAAGGTATGCCCATATTGAGAAATTATGCTTATCACTATACTTTGCATGCAACAAGATAAGACACTATCTTTTATCAAGTACATGTGTTGTAGCATGCCACGCCGATATTATCAAGCATATGCTATATCGGCTAATCTTTAGTGGAAGGTTGGGCAAATGGGTATACTCTTTAATTGAATATGACTTGACTTATGAATCATTGAGATCTATAAAAGGTCAAGTTCTTGCTGATTTTATTGTCGAGCATGGTATTGATCTTGATGAAGAAGTCAATTACCTTACTTATACTCCATGGAAGCTATATTTTGATGAATCGGTTTGTAAAGATGGCCAAGGTGTTAGTATTATTCTTGTTTCTCCTAATAATGTTGAGAAAGGGATGTCAAGCCGGTTGGAGTTTCGATGTACTAACAATCAAACTGAATATCAAGCTCTTATATTCGGATTGATCATGTTAACTTCCATGGAGGTGCAGCATGTTGAAGCTTATGGTGATTCATTACTAGTGGTGCAGCAAGTTGCTGGTGAATTTCAATGTTCAGATGGATCACTTTGTGCCTCTCTTGACACTTGTCTTGAATTTATTTCTAAGATTGCCGAATTCAAAATTTGGCATATTTCGAGACATGAAAATCAAAAGGCCAATATGTTAGCTCAACAAGCATCAGGCTTTGACGTCTGTGGGCGTAATTTTCATATTCAAGAAAAGCCGATGCATCAAGATGATCATTTTTTTTATGCAGGACTGGACGAACCGGTCTGGCCGACTGCCTCAGTTGGCCTAGCCAACTTTGCTGCTGTTGATGCTGCTGATTCACCAAATGACGTCCTAAATCCGTCTAGTTCAGATTCTAATAGTCCTAGTATCGATTTGGAGGATTGGAGGACTCCCTTAATGATTTATTTGCAGGATCCAAGTGTCAAAGTTGATAAAAGTGTGCAGAGAAGTGCATTCAAATATATTATTCAGCATGGCGAGCTCTGTCGCAGAACTGTTGACGATCTATTTCTCAAGTGCCTAGGATCTGATGATATAAGAGTGGCAATGGGAGAAGTCCATGAAAGAATTTGTGGTACACATCAATTGACCCCGAAGATGAAGTGGTTGTTGAGAAGGGCTGGTTTCTATTAGCCCACTAGGATGGCCGATTGTTTTCGCTACTATAAAGGTTGTGATGAGTGCCAACGGTTTGGTAATATTCAAATGGTGCCTGCTGCAGAGCTCCATCCTATTATGAAGTCATGGCCATTTAGAGGTTGGGGGCTAGATTTCATTGGCCAAATTCATCCCTCATCTTCAAAGGGGCATCAATTCATCTTGGTTGCCACTGACTATTTCACTAAGTGGTGTGAAGCGGTTCCTTTGAAGAATATCACTCATAAGGAGGTTATTGAGTTTATCACTGAGCATATTATTCATAGATTCGGCATTCCTCAGTCATTAACTATAGATCAGGGGATTTCTTTTATGTCCAAAGAAGTTAAAAAGTTTGCCGAATCCTACAATATCAAATTGGTTAACTCGTCCCCATACTATGCTCAAGCTAATGGCCTAGCGGAAGCTAGTAACAAGACTCTAATCAAGCTCATCAATAAGAAGATTGAGGAGAATCCAAGGAAGTGGCATGAAGTGTTGTCAGAAGCTTTGTGGGCATATCGCATATCAAAGCATGGTGCTACAAAGGTTACTCCTTTTGAGCTAGTATATGGTCAAAAAGCCATGTTGCCTGTCGAAGTGAACTTGAGTGCATACAGATTTGCTAAGCAAAATGATCTATCTCCTGTTGTGTACCATGATCTAATGATGGACAATGTGGATGAAGTAACGGGTAAGAGGTTAAAGGCTCTCAAGGAAATTGAGAAAGACAAGCTTCGTGTTGCAAGGGCTTACAACAAGAAGGTTCGAAGCAAATCTTTTCAAGTGAGAGATTTGGTGTGGCAAACCATACTTCCTATTGGATCGAAGAGCGACGAATTTGGCAAATGGTCACCCAATTGGAAGGGTCCTTTGAGAGTGATTAGAGTTATCTTCGGGAACTCATACTTGCTGGAGACGTTGAAAGGTGAGCCTCTCCCGAAGGCAATTAACGGAAGGTATCTTAAAAAATACTTTCCAAGTGTTTGGAAAGATGCCTAAGTGCTCTACCAAACAATGACCGATACATGTATCGCCCGTAGTACAAAAATGGCCGATATATACATCGCCCTTAGACGCTGACCAGTCGATGTGATGGGTATCGCTGCTAGTTGGTTGTGTTTCAACAGGTGTTTTCAGGTTCAATGCATCATTTACCTGAAAATAGAGGGGCATATTTTGACACTTAAATTGGGTCCATGTTAATTAAATAGGCCCATGATACTATTTAGCCCAATCTAAGAAAAACTTGGACCAATTAATAGTACCATATTGGTTTTTTAATGGGATAAGACCACCCCTACCCCCTATAAAATAAGGGGTACATGGCCGATTGATCCCATCTAATCAATCGAAACACAAATCAATCTATCAACACTTTTACCCCTTTTCTCTCCTCAACCCCTCTATCTGCTGTCCGGTGCTTCTCTCCACGAGATTCATTGGCATCTTAGGCGACCTTGCTGGCCCTAGGAGATCCTCCACGTGCTTCCTCCTGACGGATCCTTCCGGAGGTGGTTCGGGAGCTTTTTCAGCCATCAACGAGCTCTACATCGGTCCTACCGGTCTCTAGATCGGTTTGATCGGTTACGCCACGTTGTTGCTGCGTTGCATGTTGTAGAGACAACCTCCTTGGGCGTCTAAAGCCCGTTGGTGTGTTGGCACGATCGCGAATCGGCGTCAACAGAGCGTGAGACTAGAAGGCAAATCCTCAGATCTAACTAGGTGAATCTTATAGTTATAGCCACGTCACTATGTTGAAATTTGGTAATGTGATTTAACCAAGCCTAATTCCTCAAGAATGTCTTACAAGTACTCTTCCTTGGAAACCACGACTCCGGTCACTTGAGACTACATCGGCCAAAGCCGCTAGCACATCCCTTCCCTTTTGAGCCTATCATTGTGGCGATGTTGTTCCTCTTCCTGGCCCTATTTGCACCTAGTTAACTAATTTTTAGTGCCTAAAAGTCCTCTTCCTGGCCCTATTTGCACCTAGTTAACTAATTTTTAGTGCCTAAAAGTCTAAACTGGGACAAACGGGAATGTCTAGCTAACAATTGGTTGATTTAGCTCCTTTTCTCAACCAAAATTTTTTCATGCACTTACACTATCTTACTACTATATTTATACCGTCTTACTACTATATTTACATTGACTTTTTAGTGTAATTTATTTAATAGAGTGGTGTAATTTGGGAATAACACAAATATATGCTAATTTTTTCAAAATAAAATTACAAATTATTTCTATATTTAGAAAAATATATACCAATTTTTCACAAATTCTTTAGAAATTTTTAAAAAAATGCACACAACAGATGAGAGAGGACAGATTGACACGAAGGGGAACCGGCCGTCCGGCCGGAGTTGGAAGCTTGGAACCGCGAGCCAGCCTCACGAGTCACGAGTAACCAGCGAGGCAGCGAGAGGTGCTTTGTTGCTTCGCCAGGAAGGAAATTAACTGCCCACGCGTGTGCCGCGCGGCAACTGCGCGTGCCGTTAATTCCGCATCGCAAGGCTCCAAAATCGGTTGATGACACCTGGTAAATCAACCGGTTGACGTATAGCGTTTCTCTTTTTTTTTTAAAAAAAAGATATAGATTAATTGCTAGTTCATCTAAATAGACCCTTATAGGTACAACTATAACTCAAATTTTGTTAAGCTCATCATCTGGATTATTACATGAGCCTAACACGTAGCTCTATCTAACTCAAGACATCCTACATAGCACCAACTCTCCCCTCTAGAAACCAAATCCTAGACACATTTAACAAACACATGATTTTTATATTTTTAAAAAAAGGTATTTTCGTCCGTAACCACCTAGTGTGGGTAGTCCGTTGGCAGGAACCACATGGGCATCTGCAATGGGTCAGCCACGAGCGAGTACGCGAGGCGCTTGATGGAACCGTCACCTCCCTCGCCCTTGTTCAGGTCAAAGATGGCCGCGTCGCAGCCGTAGGGCGTGTCGGCGAGGTAGACGCAGTCCGCCTCAAGATCGGCCTTATCCTCGGACGGCCCACGCCCGCGCCGCACGGTGGCGTAGAACGGGTAGTTCGCCCCCAGGAAGAGCGCGCGATCTCCCCCGAGGTCCGTGACGCGCCGCCACGTGCCGCTCCAGGCGTCGAGCTCGTGGAGCGACATGCCGAGCTCGAGGAAGCTCCTCCTGTCGTCGAACACCAGCCTGCTCCACACGCGACTGTCCCAGCACTGGCCCCGGTACTTGTACATGTCCGCGACGTCGTAGCCATGGATGTAGACCAGCAGAAGCCGCCGGTGGCCGCCGCCGCCGTCGGAAGCGGCCAGGTAGAAACCGCACCGGTCATGGTCAGGGTCATGGCGGATCATCTCATCGATCTGCGGTCCCTGCACCACCGCGGGCTCCGCCGTAGCTCCGCCGTCCATGTCCCAGGAGTAGATGCGGCCGAGCTCGTTCACGGCGAATAGCTTCCCGTCGAGGACGATGGCGTCCATGTACGAGACATCAGACCGCGAGGCGGCCGCGGGGTTCTTCAACGCGGTCCAGCGGCACTCGCCTTTGCCTCCAGCGCCGGCCGCCGCCGTGAACGCCAGCAGACCTTCGGAGAACAGAGCAACGGCGAGGTGGCCGTCCCGGTGCGCCGGCGTCCGGCACAGCGCGACCTTGAGGATCTTGTGGCAGTGACCGGCACCGGTGCTGCGGACGTGGAGATAGCCCGGCACCTCGACTCCCGGGATGGTGGCGAAGGACGGCAGGCGAACCCGGGTGCCGGTGACAGGGTGCAGGAGTTCGACGTCGCAGCCGCAGTCCGTGGTCACCAGCCACCCGTCCTTGCCGCCGACCCAGGTCCGGCCCTGAAGCCCCCCGGCCTCGCCGAGGAATGACTTGCCGCCGCAGCCGGAAGACACGTCGTGGAGGCCGAATGCGCCTGCGTTGGCGTTGGACTCGATCTCGCAGCCGTCGGGGTCCAGGCCGGACGTCAGCAGCGCGGGCGCGCCCGGCCGCAGGCGAGGATTTTCCTTGCAGGCGGCGGACCAGCCCTTGCAGACGGCCGGGAAGCGGAGGATGCTGATGGGGTCGAGACGCTCCGTGACGAGGCCGCACAGCTCCGGCAGGAGGTCGGCCCACGGCGGGGCGGTGGCCGCGCTCGAAGCCGGAGACATTGTTGACGATGAAATGCTGGCCGAGTACCTGCGCGGTCACCGTTCACGACGGTGAGGAATTCTTGGGAATACACCATTGCTCGTGTGATAGCGAATACACACATGTACTACAGACGTACCCGGGTCGTCAAACACAGAATCCGGTTGGAAAAGACGACGGCCGGTCCCGGGGACGAGGAGGACGCACGGATGAAGCCGAGCTCGACGGCACGACGGCCTTGGTCCAGCGTTCAGCCGTGCCCCAGCTAAACTTGGCCCTCACGTCTTTGTAGCATTGGACCTCGGGCTCGGAGAAGGGGGTGGCATGAAAAGAGCCTGTTTCTCGTTACAAGTGACAACTGTCTCTGACTGTCTGACATGATTACAGGAGATATCTTTGGCACCAAGGCTTCATATGTACCGTACCGTAAAGGCTTGTTGGACCGAACCAGAGCTGGCCTAGAGACTCGACTGGGCCAAAAAGTCCAGATCTGGGAGGTACCACTAATGGGCTAAAACTCGGATATTGGCCCATGGCCGTCTCACAAACAAGGAAAGGAATCATGATGGTCTAAGATCCAGCACCATCATCGTGATTGTCCCCTAAAGACAACAATGCTGGTATAAGTTTAATTTTTCTCCCTTTTATATTAGTTAGCCAAATAAAGCAAATGAGGCGCACATGAACATGATCGTTTTTGCATCATTTTTTCTTACAAATACAAACATGTTTAACATTTATAGACTTTTATTTTTCCCCATCCCCATAAATTTAGGGGATTGTTTGTCCCTCATGGTGTGAATTATGCCTTGGTTTTATTTTCACCTCCACGTTGCAGTTGTTGTTAATTCACAATATGGTACTTCAAGTAATGCAAGTTGTTTCTAAATTCTAATATATGTATTTTTTTCTCTATTGAGCCGCCTAATGTGACTTTCCCTTTAACCAAGCAATCTATTTACTAATACATACACATGCAATCTCTTCCTCAATTCTTTCGCTCTTTTATAATGGGATAAATATTCTTTATTATGATTTGATTGATGCGTACATTCTGGGGGATACAATAAGTTTTTTATTTTGCAAATTTGGACTGAATTTATTTGGATTACCATGGAATTTTACATGTGAATTGATACACTTGAATTTGCATGGATGTGTCAACATGACATGTTAGCGTGTAATACGTGTGATACGTGATTTGCATGTGGTACCTGGGCGTACGTGTTATATTGGTGGGTAAAATACATGTATGTATTACGTTTACAACTTTTCTGATGCTGTAAAAATACACTTGATTGTAAGTTTTTTTTATGTGTCAGCCAAATTACAACATATGACAATTTCGTAACATGTCATATGACGGGCAGCGGACGTGCGTCATACGTGCATATGTTTTTCTACGTATATACCACGGAAAAGGAAGGCATGTGGCTCGCAAAAGGAAGGGACACCTGCTGGTTTTTGTCTCCGTGATTTAAGGATTCTGGCAATATTTTTTTTTCTCTTTCTAGATTAATTAACTAACTAGGTTAATTCAAAAAATTTATAAAATCAAGGGCTCAGATTTATTTGAAATATTACCTCCTAAAGAGTAAAATGTGTACTGTATCATTGCCCGTTAAGTTAAACAACATAATGCATGTTGCTAATATGCAATTACAACTTCATATTTTTTTGATTTAGAATTTTCCATGCATGTCTCGATGGTTAAGCAAGACGTTTTGTTGAGGAGACGTATTTTGCATTTGCAATGCGGGTTCCACGATGATTCATACTACGGTTTGCAAAGATTTGTCTCGGTTTGCGTCCTCTGTTTATATTTGGCCTAGTTTCAAATTTTAAGAGACCATATAAGACTCAAGTAATTCAAAGCAAGGGAACAGAAGGTAAGACATGATTTTTAGAAAAATGAAAATTGCTTAATATTTTCTTGAGTTAAAATGAAATTTCTATTCTTATTAAAATTTTGAATGTATATTTATCTAATTTCACTAAAAATTCTTTTATTCTTATAAAGTCTATTTGACCTCCCTAAACTACCATGCAAGTCTGATTTATCCCTCTTGTTGCTACTATGCCACCTTGTTTGTTAACACCACTTTAAAACCATTATGAAGGTATAATCGGGCAATTTGAAGAATTAGGTGTCCTATAAAATCCATCTTTCCAATTTAGGGAGATAAATCGTACTCATGCAAAGTTGAAGGAGGTCAATTGACTCTCTCTCTCTCTCTCTCTCTATCTCTCTCTCTCTCTCTCTCTCACAGGAGGTATGTTTGGTTGTCTTCTCCGCCCATCCTGCATAAGTGAAGTCTTATAAAGTTGTTTGAGCGGTACTTTTGTCAGCTGCTTGTACGGACGATACAATTACATTGGTGAATGAAACCTGGCTTGGTAGATGCAAAATAAGGGTGACGGACCCATACGCAAAAAGTAAAAAAAAATGACATCATAATGCCATCGCAACTCACACGGCACCGGACCCACAACCACCGCATTGCCCTCTGGCCCCGTAGCTGTGCCAGTTTGGCATAGCCAACATCCCCACCGTCGCACCAGCCTCTGCCATGGCCTATGTCCCTGGATCCAGGAGATGGAGGATGAGAGAGGGGGAGTGAAGGATACCTGCAAAAGCACTACACTAGAGAGAGAGAAAGGATGTACTGAGTTCGAGAGAGAACGGAGATGGAGAGCAGAGAGAGGATATATGTCAAAAATCTGTTTGTACCAATTGGTGTTAGAACTCGAGAGTTATATTTATCTATTACTACGTCCTAACGTAGGGGGCACGTGGCGGCGTGGGAGAGGGTGGCGATGGGTGGCTAGTGGCAGCGCTGGAGCGGCGGCGCGCGGCAGCGCGCACGTGCAGGGGTGGAGGAGGGGACGGCGGCTGTAGGAGGAGAGGAGAGGGAGAGATAGATAGGGATAAACCCCTTCTATTACTTAATTCCTCCAAATTGATTACACCATATATTTATAGTTGACATAGCTTCTCTCATAAGCTAACTAGAAAATCATCATATCACCGACTTTCCTATTACAATTCGGTCCTTCCTTTTATTCAACAAACTATTTTCAATCTAGGAGGGCTCAATTTAGAAAACTTAACCGATGACGGATTTGCGGAGGCTCGAGGGGGTTGCACCCCGTAGGCCGGCGCGCCCGCGCCCTAGGGCGCCTGCTGCCCGCGCCCGGCGATGGAGGCGTGGCTGGGCCCTCCTCCTGGCCCGATGTTGGCCCAAATTCTTCCACTTTCCCTTGGGCCTGTGTTGTACTTGTTACAGTACCTCCCCCTTTTCCGCTCGATGCGTCCTCGCGGTGAAATATGGACCAGCTGTTGACTCCTAACTAAGGGAGGAATGAATCTGGTGAAAGTTTTTGAAGAGCGCAAGTCATGTGACCTTCCACCGGGTTGTTGATTAAGACATTCTGGTGTGTCTGGAGGACTCTGAAGTTGAAGCTGTATTGCAAGTTCCCAATGTTGCCATAGAGGGAGAGGACGTAGTTCTCAGCGGCAAGGCCATTATGAGGGCCTTGTTGTGCTGCGGCTAGAAGCTGTTTGGGGACTGATGCATCCATGTCCCAAGTAGCCAGTACCTTTGGTGGTTTGTCGAAGTGAGGAATGGTGTTGTTTATGTTGCAGCTGATGTAAACTGGTAGGCGTCACCAAATCACTGTTGGTATGGATGTTGGAGGTGACATTGTCAAATCTATTTGCACCAAAAAAAAGTACCTCTGTCAAATTCCTTTGGAGCTAGCCGGTGTCTTCCTGTTGTTTCAATGATGTCAATGTGGACACGTCTGATACGTAGAAGTGCATACCCATGGTTGTCCAGGAATAATGTTGCTACTCTATATATTGGTCATTGGGAAGGCCATTGTCATCCTTGCAGGATGAGGGATGGCATTCCAACTGCTTGATGTGTTGTTTGATGGTAATGTGCACCGATGGCTAGCATTGCTATGCTAGTTGAATCATCATTGCTGATGAGGTTCAGAAGGTCAGGCAGTAGTGGCGATGTCACAGGAATGTAGATGCGACCTTCGAAGAGGAGTAGGTCATCATGGAGTGTCCAGGCGTTGGTCGTCTCTCCTTTTTTGATTGCAATGGCCATTGAGCGCAGTCCTTTCTCTTCTCTGATAGCCTGATAGAGACGGTCGAAGATGATGTTGTTGAGCTTAGCGAAGCTGTCGCGGGCGCTGTGCAGAAGTGCTCGTTGCTCCTGTTGGGCCATGATTTGTGGTTGAATTGTTGGTGGAGGCGTCAGCAGCTGATGAAGGTGATGTCGTCTTGGTGGGTTGGTAGGTTGAGCCTGGAGTTGCAGAGGTGCATAGAGGATGTGGCGTCGTCCATCATGATCGTAGGTTATAGTTCTGCTGGAGAAGTCTCAGATCACACGTCCCAAGCTCGCGAGCCATGGTATGCTGAGGATGACGTCGATGTTGTTGCCGATGTCGATGAGGTAGGCATCTATTGTGAAGGCGTCAGAGGTGATGCGTAGTGGAACTGTGAATGAAGCTGAATGGCATGGCACCTCATATTTGCTCCCAACTAGGATTGTGGTGTCGATGCGGTGCTCTCGAAGACCAATGTTGCGGGCTATGTTGATGTCGATGACATTGTGCGTTGATCTAGAGTCGATGAGAACTTTGATGCCTGTCCCTTTAATACGCCCTCTGAAATATTGGGGAGAAAATCCTTGTACCTCGGAACCGTGAGCATCATGAGGTTGTCGTTAGTCTAGTGAATCGATGTTGGCGTGGACGACGGCACCGGGTGACCCATGAGGGTACCCGCTTGCGCCTGCTCTTGTTCCTGGTACGTCCTTGTAGCGTGGATGGTGAGTTGTTGGTTGATGTTGACGACGGTTGGCCCGGTTGTGTTTGCGACCTCCGGTTCAATTTCGATGTCGTTCTCATCATGGGAGTGGTTCTGTCGACGTCCTTGTTCTCCAGCTGTTGAAGACGGGCGTTGACGGCGGCGAGCTCCCCATGGAGATCATCCATCTTGCGGAGAATTGTGGCGGCGAAGTTCTGGAGAAGCTCCTCGATCTCCTCGATCTTGGCCATGGCAGCGGCGTGGGATCTAATCGGTCGTCCAATACCAGGCGTAAGGAGCCTAACGCAGGGGGCACGTAGCCGCGTGGGAGAGGGCGGCGATGGGTGGCTAGTGGCGGCGCTGGAGCGGCGGCGTGCAACGGCGCACGCGTGCAGGGGTGGAGGAGGGGGCGGCGACTGCAGGAGGAGAGGAGAGAGAGATAGATAGGGATAAACTCGTTCTATTACTTAATTCCTCCAAATTGATTACACCCTATATTTATAGTTGAGATAGCTTCTCTCCTAAGCTAACTAGGAAATCCTCGTATCACGGACTTTTCTATTACAATTCGGTCCTTCCTTTTATTCAATAAACTATTTCCAATCTAGGGGGATCAATTTAGGAAACTTAACTGATGACGGATTTGCGACGGCTCGAGGGGGTTGCGCCCTAGGGCGCCTTCTGCCCACGCCTGGCGATGGCGGCGGCGGCTAGGCCCTCCTCCTGGCCCGATGTTGGCCCAAATTCTTCCACTTTCTTTTAGGCCTGCGTTGTACTTGTTACACTACAGGTGCTTCGTTAAAACCAATAATATTAGCCATTTTTTTATGAACCAGCAATGTTTTTCTGTCACCGTCGGTTATAAACTATCCAACAGGAATAGAGATGACTGTGATAATAGTTTCTGTAGCAGACTAGCAGAGAATATATATGAGGCAACACCCATCCCAAGTACTAAACAAATAAGCACACCTTAAAGCATTCGATGTCAATAGACAAGTGCATGTACCGAGGAGGAGGAAAATGGTCCAAGTTTTGGCACAAAACGGCTGCCTAGCCATAAGTGCCACACACCACGTGTTGGTGACCATAAAGCCAGGACCGATGTGAAACCAAATGGTCGCAAAGCGAGGAGGAGAAGGTGGAATAAAGTCGTTGATAGGCGGCGACTCGGGGGAAATCTGCCGCCCTATCTTCAACCTTTGGTGTCTCTCCCATGACTCTACTCCGAAAGGCGACGACGAAGCCGACCCGGCGGCAAATGGCAGCGGCATCTATGTTCTGTGGCGCCCCCCGATCCGGCCGTCACCGCCTTCCGATCACATCTCTGCACAGTCGCCGCACCCGGCCCTCGTTTGCGTACGTGGCTGCTGTGTGCTCCGGCTGGCCTCCGATTCCGGTCCATTCCCGGCCGTGGATTGGCATTGTTCTGGACCACTGAACGAGTGAGCCTGCCACTTAGCTTGAGGCCTTGAGGCTTGACCGCTTGAGCTCACCTTGAGCTCCGGGGTGGTGGTAGTGGTACCACCACCACCACCTCCACCTGTAGCCTGGCCAGTCATTGCAGGCTAGATAAGCTCTCCATGGCCCTGGCCCATGCTTGCTTGCTGGTTGCTTGTTTGCAACAGTGACGCGCAGATTCACACTGTGCCAACATGTTTCTGCCTGCAGGTACTACCATACCGCACGATCAAGAAAGACACATGCAGTACTGTTTCTTTTTTGCTCTATTTAAGAAAGAAGAAAGGAAGAAGTCTGCTACCACATGCTTGCAAAACGATCAGTAGGGGGAATTATTAAAGCGCGTGCATTGGAGAATCTTCTGAGCCGCTGCAGACGAGATTGACTTATCACTGATCCTCCTGCTTGGTGTTGATTGCTCCGAAGACCAAAGCGGGAGCTCGATCTTTGCGCAAAAGGCAGCTCTGATCCTGATCGACGTCTGTTTCCGTCTCTCTCGATCGGTTTCCGTGGATCAGCTGCTCTAAGGGCTTGTTTGGATTGCACCCTGAGCATTTTTGCCTGGTCGAACACTTGCCTGGATGTTGTCTGGGATGTATTTGGTTGGAACCCTGGATAGATGCATGTGCCAGGCGAGGGCGCCCTCCGCCAGGCCATCGAAACCGGTTGCCTGGCTGCAGCCGCTGCTGTCTGGGTGCTAATCAATACTAGCAGCAGTACGTAATGATTACTGTCTCTCTCCCCTCTCTTTTGCTGTAGTATATTACTTAAATTGTGTTAAAGATTTATATAGAAAAAATATATTTTATTTATATTAAACTTTAGTATATTTTATATTTTCTAAACTACAACCTTCGATTCATCATGTTGACGTTGAAATTAGCATAGTGTGTGCAGTGTAACTATAATTATCTTTTTTCCTTATACGTTTTTCTTTGTGAAACTTTTTAAACAACTAGAAAATATATTAATTTTACTATAATTTTAAATGTATTATGCATTGAGAAAATATATGGATGACTTTATTTATTTATGTATTATTTATATACCATAAGTGCGTATATTTAGATATGGTATTATACCTTTTATTAGGCTTTAAATATGATATTATATCTTTTATTATCATTTTCAGGCACAGGTTTCCAACCAAACAAACTACCTTCTAACTTGTTTGACCAGACAGATTTCATCGAATTTTCAGACAACTTTCAGATAACATTTTTTATCAGGCAAATCCTCCAGGCTTCTTCCATCCAAACAGGGCCTAAATCTTTCTATCCATTCGCTGCTCTCGTGCCTCAGTTCGTTGACCTCTTCTTATGCGATGGAACACGTACTGGCCGCCCCACTACCAGTGGACACACGCACAAACACACACAGTGTGCCTTCGATCTGCGTAAAGCTCTGCTCGATCATAAACATCGATCTCCGTGTATATTCAAATCCTCTCCGCCTGCAACTTTTTCATTATGCTCGAATCTTGCCAAGAATGACGACCCATTGTCTCCACCAACGGCATGCATGGATACGAACACATGAATAGTGTATGATCGAGAGATGCATGTTCTGCACGTAGCACACTGGTAGCTCTGGTCAAGATTCCGCACAACCTAGCTTGTTCCTGCTTCCTGCGGTGACTACGGCCGGCTGTTGTTGTAAACATTCTCTTTATGTGGTCTCAAATTCAAGGATTGCATTTGCGTGGATGTTATTTGGTCATCCAAATGACCAAAAAAAAGAAAGACTCTTAATAACGCCAGTGCTCCGACGTTGGTACTACTGCGTGAATTGTGCTTTTTCAGAAATATACTTTACCACTACCCAACCTTTGGTATTCTTAGCTATATGTGTGTGGTAAATAAAAAATTTCTCAAACACGACTTCACGTGTCTTTTTCATTAATAAGAAGAGGCCGAGACCGGCGAATACAACGAACACGACCACAAAGAGAGTGGCGAACAAAACAACACACGACAACATCTGCAACTACAAACTGCAAGAAACGGACATCCTCCCTACCAGATCCCACCAACAACGCAAACCCGCGAGACGCGTTGCAACACCACACAGGCCGAAAATCGGGAGCCGCTGCTCCGAGCTTGGCGAGCCAAAGGGAGCGGAAGCTCATGCAAGGAAGGCAGTACCACAGTTCCGCGGTGAGATGGGGACACGGCCGCCATGGAAGGGCCAGGGCTACGCAGATTGCGAAGCAGGAGCTCGTAATGGTCTTCAACGGAGCCTTCAGGAAGGAGAAGATGCCCTCGGACGCCCGCTGCATTGAGAAGTAGCCCACTGGAACTTTCATTTCCAAAACCCTACACCCATCGCCGACGGACATAATTACGACGCCTTCAGGAAGGTGATGACGCGGCCGCCACCGTCGTCGGTCCAAGGCGTGACGCCTCGACAAGGCGGTTTTCACCCAAAATGTCATCGCCCGTAGCCAGCACCGCCGCGACTAGCGTTGTCCGTCAACCCACCACCTGGTGGGGAGGACGATTACCGCCGCCCATGTCGTCGCCGCCCGCTGCAACGCTCCCAGTGTAGTGGCGCAGCCGGTTTTGTGTCATCCTTCCACCTAGCAACGCGTTCAGGAGGACAAGCACCGCCAGGGCGCAGGAGGGCCGAGGGGAAGGGGCTGGCCGGCTCTGCCCGTCGCCGCCGCCTCAACCCTAGGCCGACCCGCCTCTGGCCGCGTCAAGGTCGAGCTCGCGAACGGAGGCGCTCCCTGGCACCGCTGCCACGGCGCAGGAGGGCCTAGGAGAGGGGGCTGGCCGGCACTGCCTGTCTCCGCCGCCTCAACCCTAGGCCCGGCCCGCCTCTAACCGTGCCGAGGCCGAGCCCGTGCACGAAGGCGCTCCCTGACACCGCCGCCACGGCACAGGAGGGCCTAGGGGAGCGGGCTGGCCGGCACTGCCCGTCGCCGCTGCCTCAACCCTAGGCCCGGCCCATTGCCGGCCGCACCGTGCCCGGGCCTACACATGGGGGCGCCCCCTGACGTCGCCGTACGGCATAGGAGGACGGAGTGGAGGGGGCTGGCCCGGCAGTGGATATGCCGGATCTGGCCGTCGGGGGGCCGGCATCAGCCGCGGATGTACCGGATCTGGCCGAGAAGCGGCCACCGGCGCCGGAGAGGTAGGAGGGAGGGAGGAGGGGGAGAGATGGGAGGAGGGAGGGGAAAGAAGTCTGCTCCCCGGCCAAGGTGCCCCGCACCTCCAGGCCAGGAGCCATGGACAGAGCCGCTGCCGCATTGAGGAGCAGGGCCGCGCGCACACGCGCACCCTAGCTCTGCCGCCGTGGCGCGGGCGAGCCGAGGGGAGGGGTTGGCCGGCAAGGCCCAACGCTACCGCCGTCAACCCAAGGGCCAGCTCGCCGCTAGCCGGTCCGGCCGAACCGAATTGGAGCCGCCGCGACCGCAGCAGCACCGAGGGGCCGGGGCCGCACGCACGCACTGCCTGATCGCTGTCACCACGGTGCCGGTGAGCCAAGGTGAGGGGCTGGCCGGCGTGGCCGCCATCAACCCTAGGGTAGACCCACCACCGCCCGATCCGGTCGAACCAAGCACGGAGGGGCGAGATTCGGCCGCACGGGGGGGGGGGTGTTCCGGCTAAGGAGGTGCCGGAACCACCGCACCGCCGACCGGCGGGCACTGACGTCGGAGAGGAAGGGGAGAAGGGGCACGAGGGCAAACTGGGACTAGGGGGGTGCGGGGAGGCACCTTTTTAAGCCCTCCCCGCTGGCCACCGCCGCCGGCGAGGAGGAGCGGCGGCGGCAGCCCTACTGGCGGTTGGAAGGAGGGGGCTAGGGCAGCGACGTGGTGGCCCTCGGGTCGCCCCCTGGGAGAGGCGACGCGAGGGAGAGGAGAGTCTTGCCAAGGACATTAGAAATGGACTTTTCCTTCTAATCGTGTGGTAAAATTTAAAATAGAATGATTGCACGTTTGGACATCTCACATATGTAATGTTCTTCTTTCTTCTTCTTCTTCTTCTTCTTCTTCTTAACAAATTTTTACGTGCTTTGGCAACCTGGGTGCCTGGCAACCTAAACATGAGGTGCTGCGTACGTTGGGAGAGGGATTCAGGGGAAAACTAACGCAATCCTTTACAATACCTCTGGACTGCTCCTATATACACCATCCGGCCGGCATGCCTGCTGCAGCGTGGCCATCGGTTCTCTCCTAACCATTCTCTTGGGCGTCGCAAAAAAAGAAAAATCTCTTGGGAACCTGTGACGTGAGGAATGGTCTCACCTTCTGCCATGAACGTTTTTGTATCTGTAGTATGGTGTGTGATGATGTAGAGCTCAAATGACAAATCACAAGGATGTGACTCGCTGCTGGTGATCATTCTTCATGTGCTGTAACACTCTCCAATCCATTAACTCTGGCACTGCTGAATGGCCGCTTAGAATGAAAAGTCCAGACGGGGACTCCACCCTAGCCCCCGGCGTTAGTTTGCATTCAAAAAAAAAATCCTTTAACAATTAACCAGAGTCAGCTCTTGGATAACTCAATCCTCAACAATTTCTGGAACCTTTTTGTTGTGATTTCTACTCCCTCCTTTCTAATTTATAAGTCGTTTTATTTTTTTTGATACATGCATTTTATGATGTATCTAGACATAAATATATGTCTAGATACATAGTGAAATATATGTAAAAAAAATTAAACGACTTATAAATTGGAATAAAGGGAGTAAGAGAGAACTTGGTGTAATGTCGTGGTTCTTAAAGCCTCTGACCACGACAGTTGCAATCTAAGATGACTACAATAATGTAGATGTCCGAATAGTCACACGCTTTAAGAACTAGCTAGCTAGTCATGCCGAGTTTGACACTGCACGGCTGGATGATGCATAGAGGTCACTTTTTAGATTTTCTTAGCCTTCAGCTTCAAACTTTTACAGACTAATTCATAAATATAATCACACATGTTTCCTCTTATCTAGACTACCACGACCCATGTGATCTCATCAATTTGACAAAGTTATCAAACAATTTTTTAACATTACACTTTCTAACTTGGCAAGATATAAAAAATGTTAGCCTAGTCCTATTGGTGGAGAATATAAGTAGAGTAGAATGCACGCTGAGTTCCTAAATTTTTATGCGTTTCGCATCTACGTCCTCAGACTAAAAAACGACTATTTAGGTTCCTAAACTATCATCGTCGCACGTCAAGATTCAAAATCTACCACGACAGTATCTCATAATCTGACGTGGCCATGCCACCTAGGCAGTTGAACGATGGGTCGTCTCTTTAGTTTGAGAACCCAGATAGAACGATCTCAAAAGTTCAATTACTCATAAGTATATATGCATACCACCCAAGCGCAAGCCATCCTCAACTCATATTTCGGTATTAAGTTGTTTTTTAATATCTATATTATTCTTTTTGTTTGAGAAAGTGTGCAGGTCAGTCTATAATATATTGCGCCTTGTGAGCTACTGTATATTATTATTTTAAACTTTATGTCTATATTTGTCTTGCCTTGCGCTACTCTGTCATTCTGATAGTAGTTGAATTTTTTTTTGAAAAAAAATCAGAGTGCTTACATTGAACTGTTTGTGCTATTGTGTTATAATTTTTGGAAAAATGATAATAAATTTATTTAAAGTAGTAACTTACACATTTTTATAGTTTGACCTTTGGCAGGTGGCACACACCCCTATGAAGCATGTCAGAAACACAACATACGTGTACGCGTGCAGCATCCCAAATTGCCAAGCGTGAAATTCTCCCATTCTCCGTGCCACACACAGGTTAGGCCGGCCACTAGTGTGTGTGCAGCTAGCAATACTGATGAACTTAGATGATCATGCTCTCTATAGGTCAAACGATCAATTATGTGCCTGAATCTTTCTATGCTGCACATGTAAACACCAAGGAATAATATATTAGTGCTGGGTGGGGCCCGTCCCTACTTTGCCTTATATGAGATCATGCAATGGTGATGTTAAATTAAAGCAAAGTAAAAGTGGTGGTGTGTGAATGTCTGTTTCTCTGTCATCACAAGCCATGGTGGTGGTATCAAATATATGGAATGGAATCCTGTCCATGAGAAATTCTGACAAATTTAGATGTGTGCCTCGCTCGCTCTGTACGTCTAATTATTGGACACCAACCCTACCCTTGTGTCGCCTCTGATTCTCTCGTATCCTCTCCTTGTTTTTCTGAAGTTGCGTAACTCTTTTCTTCTTCTTTTGAAGCTGCAGTATAGCTAGCGGCCTCTTCCTCGATCTCCTTTATATCTACCTTGGATGGACTTGGGGGAGGAGCTAGTGAGCTACCAATAAGGCCATCATCTAACTCTTGTAGGCTGGAAGCAGCAGTCACCTCTCTCAGTCACACACACACACATGGTGGGCATGAGAGGTGCCTACGGTGGCAGTGGTGGTGGTGCTGCTTACAATGACAGCAAGAGCAGCTGGACGCCACCGCCGGTGTCGATGACAGAGCAGGAGATTGCGGCGATGGGAGTAGTGCACAAGGTGGCGCCGCCACCGGCGCGGAGCACGGCGAGCAAGATGAAGGCGAGGGTAAAGGAGACCTTCTTCCCCGACGACCCGTTCCGGGCGTTCAAGGGGCAGCCGCTGGGGACGCAGTGGCTCATGGCGGTCCGGTACCTCTTCCCCATCCTCTATTGGGTGCCCAGCTACTCCTTCTCGCTCTTCAAGTCCGACCTCATCGCCGGCCTCACCATTGCCAGCCTCGCCATTCCTCAGGCAAGCTCCATGCATCTTTCAAGTTACCAACTGTTCCTGTGTATTTGCAACCTTGTTTTCAGTACTTGTGCCAACTCTTTTCATGCTGTATTAATTAATTATTAATCCAGCTGCATGCATGCTCGCATGCACACACGGTTCTTGTGCTGTGCAGGGCATTAGCTACGCGAAGCTGGCAAGCTTGCCTCCTATCATCGGCCTGTGTACGTATCTGTATAGTACCTCTCTGCTGGCTGGTTTCTCTGTAATTTCAAGTGATGAGCAGATAAAGAATATTGATGCTTGCATATGCAGATTCGAGCTTCGTGCCGCCGATGGTGTACGCGGTGCTGGGGAGCTCTCGTGACCTGGCGGTGGGCCCGGTGTCGATCGCGTCGCTGATCATGGGGTCCATGCTGCGGCAGGCCGTGAGCCCCACCGCGGAGCCGCTGCTGTTCCTGCAGCTGGCCTTCACCTCCACCTTCTTCGCCGGGATGGTGCAGGCCTCCCTGGGCATCCTCAGGCTCGGGTTCGTCATCGACTTCCTGTCCAAGGCGACGCTGGTGGGGTTCATGGCCGGCGCCGCCATCATCGTGGCGCTGCAGCAGCTCAAGGCGCTGCTGGGCATCGTCCACTTCACCACCGAGATGGGACTCGTCCCCGTCATGGCCTCCGTCTTCCACCACACCAACGAGGTGATATCATGGGCGGCCGCCGCCATAGCTAGCCAATGCATGCAATTGATGATGGGCTCGTGAAAGTGTTTGTATGCTTGCGTGTGCAGTGGTCGTGGCAGACGATTCTCATGGGCGTCTGCTTCCTCGTCTTCCTGCTGTCGGCCAGGCACGTGGTACGTACGCCTAATTTCTCTTCCTCTTGTCGTACACACCTCCCGTTGGCAGGTTTAACGACGGTTAGTGTCGTTTTCCGGTATTTCGTACGTACGTGGCTCTGTTCAGCACCGTTGGCCGCTCTAGCTAGTAGTTAACATGTGTTCTCGATCGCGTTTGCATTGCCTTTCTGCCTGATCGTTTATTTTGCTGTGGCTGTCGCACTCGCACACGCCGCGCACACACTAGTGCCCTAGGTCCGCATTAGGGGCCGTCAGGCGGCAACCGGCGGCTACAAACCTAGCTACAGGTACTCAGTAGGAGGCTTGGCAACCCGTCAGCTTGAGCCGGGGCCGGCTGCGCTAGCTCCTGAGACGTGAGACCGCAGAAACCCCACAGGTACATACCGATCGAACCCCACGGCAGTAGAAGATTATTCTGGGGACAGAGTAGTGCCCCGATGCAGATGTAGTCATGGATGAAATGATCGCTCTCTATCGATCTGACGGTGCATTGGAAGGATCTGCGCGTCATTTTTCAGTTCTGGTCCACGGAATCTTGTTGCTGGTGTCCTTGCCACTGGCACTGGCACGGGCAAGCACTGCTATCTCATTGCCTACCGCCGGCAAACATTACATATATAGGAGTACTGTATATATATATGTTTGCTAGCTATAATGTCATATATGCTCCAAAAGCTGCTAGTGGTTCAAACTTCGTGTCCAAAACCAGAAAATAATGGAGCTAGCTTATATAGATAGTAGAGAGGTCTAACTTTCCCATTTGGACGAGCGTGTGTTGGTGGATCCCAAGTTTGCTACGTATTGGCGACGCTGGAAGCAAGCTACCATTACTGTGATATTAGCCATGGCAATACGTAGTGGTCTGTTCACGACTGAACAATCGACGGCATGTCGGCAGTTGAGATCACGTCAGATGTATCATGTGTGTGAGGACCGGCCAAAACGTCGGTACGGTAAACCAAACTATCTTTCTGAATGATTGATGCTTAACCTGTCCAACCGAACCCACAGACAGCTGAATCTAGCACTAAATCTAGCTCCCTTTATTAGGCTAGCATTGTGCCTTTAAGGCTCTAAGGCCACAATGATTTTAATTCGTGCTGCATACCTGATTATATACTCCACTTCAACTAGCAAATCACTCCCTGCATTTTACATAGCACATTGTCTTATCTCTGTCCTGCAACATGTGTCTGGGCGGTCTGGCTGTGAAGCTGAACAGAATATAGGCAGAACTTTGGTCGTGTTCTGACTTCAGTGTGAAATTTTGCTAGCCATATATGTTGGTTGTGGCCGAGATTTTGATTCCTAGACATGCCCTCTGCAAGCCTGGAACTGTGTTAGCAGAATGCATAAGTGAAGCAGCAGTCTGTTGATTGTTCTGAAATGATTGTAGTGTCAGAGAAAAAAAAGTTGATTTCAGAATCTCATCTACATTCCTGTTGCAGTCCATCTGCACTGACACTGTTTCCACCTCGTCATCCCTGTATGCAGAGCATAAGATGGCCAAAACTTTTCTGGGTTTCAGCATGCGCGCCCCTGGCATCTGTCATCATTTCGACCCTACTTGTTTACCTCTTCAAAGCTCAGAATCATAGCATTAGCATTGTAAGAACTGAAACATATGAAAGGAATTTTCTTTTGCTAGTTGTCTTTGCAACAGGGTGACAATCAAGGTTCTTTTTTTCTGAATCTTTTCACACAGATTGGGCAGCTCAAGCGTGGCCTGAATGGCCCCTCATGGGACAAGCTACTATTTGACACAGCATATTTAGGCCTCACCATGAAGACTGGCCTTATCACTGGGATCATCTCTCTTACGGTATGGCTTACACATCGTTTTGTTTTTATCTTAATCAAGCATTGTGCTTGGCAAATCTCTAAGACAAACATATCACATCATACTATTTTTCATCCAAATATCACTGGCTCACTGCTAATGGAATGTGGATGTAATTTCGCCACTGCAGGAGGGAATAGCAGTTGGTAGAACATTTGCCTCAATTAGGGGCTACCAAGTAGATGGAAACAAAGAAATGATGGCCATAGGGTTGATGAACGTTGTTGGCTCATGTACATCATGCTACGTAACAACAGGTATTTTTTTTTTTTGCCAGATCATGTCCAATCTTCGATCAGATTCTTGGTAAATTTCTGGGATCAATACCAAGACAGGGATTGTTCATTGGCTTTGTCTAATTTTTCGTCAGGAGCATTCTCCCGCTCTGCTGTAAACCACAATGCCGGATGCAAGACTGCCATGTCCAATGTGATCATGGCACTGACTGTGATGGTCACGCTGCTGTTCCTCATGCCATTGTTTGTGTATACACCAAATGTTGTCCTTGGAGCAATCATTATTGCTGCGGTTATCGGCCTGATTGATTTGCCTGCTGTCTACCACATCTGGAAGATGGACAAGATGGATTTTCTGGTGTGTGTTTGTGCATTTGCTGGCGTCATCTTCATCTCAGTCCAAGAAGGCCTGGCAATAGCGGTAGGGATACTAACTGTGCTTCAATGTGCCTGTTCTATTTGCTTGGTACTCACATTTATGTTTCATAAAAAATGTAGGTCGGTATATCTATATTCAGGGTGTTGATGCAGATCACAAGGCCAAAGATGATGGTTCAAGGAAACATCAAGGGGACTGATATTTACAGGGACCTACACCACTACAAGGAGGCCCAAAGAGTTTCCGGGTTCTTGATCTTGGCCATTGAAGCACCAATAAACTTCGCTAACTGCAACTACCTGAATGAAAGGTAACAGCAATTTCCTTACGATTCAGTATGTATTCTAGCATTTCACTTGCATGATAAACATAGAGAACAAGTTGACAGACATATGTATTGTTATTTCTTTTTTAGACTGCGTCATTACGCGTTTTTCATTAAGTAATATGTATTGTTATTTCTATTTGCAGGATTAAAAGATGGATAGAGGAAGAATCTTTTGAACAGGATAAACATACTGAACTCCATTTCATAATCTTGGATCTATCAGGTCAGTGACTTATTATATGATATTTTTTTTCTCGAGCACACAGGAGAACTGCACGTCAATGTATTAAGATAGAGAAAATAAAATTATCTAGAATTGTTCATTGGAACTATTTTGTGAAATAAAATTTGCTTTTTTAAAAAATAGAGGAAAAATACACTTACAGACAGTTCTGAATTAGCTTGTCATTATGCAAAATTTGCTTTGCTAGTTGTCTAGTGATAGCTAAGAGTAAGTTTGGAAAGTTTGATTTTAGACGAGAAACAAAGAAAATGCAATGTCTGCAATGTATCAAAAATACCTGTGTACAAAATAGTTGCCTTATTTGTAATACTTTATAATATTCTCTGTTTTTTTACTAACAAATAATAGAAATTATATTTTCAGCTGTTCCTGCAATTGACACAAGTGGCATAGCGTTCCTCATTGACATAAAGAAATCAATAGAGAAACGTGGTCTGGAGGTAAGCTCTTCAGATATGAAACTTCAGTTATTCTTATGAAAGGTGAATAGGATTTTTGAATGGCAAATTAACTTTTTATTGTGTTGCAGCTTGTGCTTGTCAATCCAACTGGAGAGGTCATGGAGAAAATACAACGAGCAAACGTGGCTCAAAACTATTTTAGGCCAGATTGCTTGTATCTGACCACTGCCGAAGCAGTCACTTCCCTTTCTGCACTTGCCAAGATGACAAAACCCTAAATGGATTGCTGAATTGTCATTTTGTTCGTCCATTGCACTCTTAAATTTTTGGTGCAGGATTTTCTGTCATTGGAAGTGCATCCAACAGGAGTACATCACAGCTATGTTTGTATCTAGTAGAATTCTTCAGATCCATGGATGATAAGTATTGGAGTACCGAGTACCCATCAATATTTGTGTACATGAAGGAAAATATGACAGTACAATAGTAGTTCTTACAGAAATTTTCTTCTGCAGTGATAAATATCAGGTGTCATAAGGGTAGAGACTATATTTAAATTGGCAATAGATCAAGTGCAAACTAACCTCTTCATGAAAATTCGTATAAACCATGGCAAAAAAAGGCGTCTAAATTCACCATAAAAATCACACATGTACATGATATGGTGATACAAAAACTTGTAAAATATTTTATCCAAACTCGACTTTATTTGTGAGATATAAAAATAATAAATTTCTAACAAATCATCTGAACACCTTTCTGGCTTGAAATTTGTTATTTTTATATCTCACAAACGAAGATGTGTTTGAACAAGACATTCTAAAAGGTTGTGTATCATCATATCATCTACATATGTGATTTTTTTGGTGAATTTAGATCACATTTTTGCCGTGGTTTGTACGGGTTTTCACGAAGAGTTGATTTGCACTTGATCCGTTGCCATTTTCATAAAAACTTATGTAAACCACGGCAAAAAAGACGTCTAAATATATATCTAACAAATTTCTAACAAATCATCTATGTACTACGAAGTTCTTCGTTCCACATTACTTTGGAGGTGCAGAAGTAGCTAGATATATATTTGAATACCAAATTGACACCCCACTTTGCAATATGGCACTGGAGAGTACTATATAACTTATATGATGAACGAAATATGAAATCAAAGTCATCTTGGAAATTCAGATGATCGTATGAACTCTTTCTCCAAGCTGAAGAGTCTAGTGCCTTCAATTCCTTTATTTCCAATGTATGATTCAGCTTTTGGGACACTTTGACTCACTCTTGGGACCCGAGAATTGTGATGGACCTTTGAGCTTTGCACATATTCCAGTGTTGTCTCTACTTGCCTCATTGTAGGTCTTTCTTCACCTTTTAAGCTTAAGCATGCCATTGCAAGCCTCTGAATCACCTTGGCATCTTCGGCCCCTCCCTCTTCAACAATTTGTGAATCTAGAATTTCTGACAAGCGATTGTCTCTTATAAGCAACACAAAGTGCGATGCTAGGCTTGCACCCTCCGATGAATGAGAAGAGAAAACTGGTTTAACCCTTGTTAGTAGTTCTGCCAATATGACACCAAAGCTATAAACGTCACTCTTCTCTGTGAGTCGACTAGTATAGTAGTACTCAGGGTCAAGGTAACCATGAGTTCCTTGGATAGCTGTAAGTACTCCTGTCTCATATATTGAAATTGATCTTGAAGCTCCAAAATCTGATAACTTTGTTGTTAAAATATCGGTAAGTAGTATATTTGCAGATTTGATATCTCTATGGAAAACTGATACAGAAGCAGCAGAGTAGCATAGTGTAGATAAGCAATTGCTCTTGCAGTTTCCAGTGCAATCCTCAATCGATCTTTCCAAGACAAAGGATTTTCACTTTGCCCGTGAAGATGGTATGACAGAGTTCCATTGGATATGAACTCATAAACCAGCAAAGGAGCTTCTGTTTCAAGGCAACAACCAAATAGCTTCACCACATTTCTGTGATTAGTTTGTGAAAGTATGACAACCTCATTTATGAACTGATCAATTTCCTTTTGAACTATAATTTTGGACTTCTTGATAGCCACAACGCGCTGATCAGATAAGATGCCTTTGTAGACTGTGCCATGGCCTCCACCTCCTAGGATGCAATTCTGATCAAAATTATTTGTTGCTTGTTCTAATTCCTCTAAGCTGAAAATCTTCAACCTTTCGGCTATATCTTTATTTGAGGTGATTAGCTGTTGGAGAAGCAATCCATGGTTTCTCTCGAAAAACTTTTCTCTCAACTTCTTGGCCTTTTGTTCTTTGAGTTTCTTAGTGATTTTTGCAACACCAAGAAGTGAAAACAATATGCCAAAACCAGCACTAATTGCTATTATAGTGATTAAACCTGTATAATTCAACCCAATGATTTACATTGTAGTACATGCATGTGGAATCACAAAATAAGCGACTGGAACATGAAAAGAGAGGTCTTCATTGGATCTATTTAATTCCAGGTCACAAGTCTACTGTTGAAATACACTGCATTCTTGTACAACATTTTTTTGTTAAATTTATTTATTTTTGCTTTTGCCCCTTGATTTGATCTAGATGCCCATACTTTGCAATAGCGTCAAGTAATAGTTATTTTGAAATAAAAGAATGTACAACAAGACAGGTTATCATCGTACTAGAAATGAAGGAAAACCACTTTTCAAGCAAGAGGAAGTTCTACTTCATACCTGGAAGGCTACCGATGCTTTTCTTTGACGAACATCGGTATGTCCCTGGCAAATTGATGCAGATTCCATGGCATGGGTAAAGATCTGGCTGTTGGCACTCGTCGATATCTGAAAAAAGAATAATGGTTGTTGTGATATCAAAAGAAGAGGTTAGTATGATGGCAAAACGGCCTAGCAAACCATCTTGGGGTTCATCTGAGTCATACAACTGAGAGGATTATGTGACCGACCTTCAATATTTAGGGACTTATATAGCGTTTTCTAGAGTCACAACCATGTCGTTATCCACATAACAAAAGGGATTAATTAAATATTTTTTCATATTTTAGGAGGCAAATTATCTGGTATTCTAGGGGTGAAATAGACGAACAACAATAGTCAAGGGGTTAATTATACTTTATCCAAACTTAATCATACTTTTTTGCGGTATATGGCGTAATTATGAATGTTTTCCAGTTTGGTTGATGGTGATCCATATTGATATTGGGGCTTGTGACACCTCTCTCCAAGGACTACTGAAAATGTCTCATTAAAATCAACAAGGTCAATATACACATTTCAGTTGAATTGGGATAATTTTAGTGGAGTATCTCAAGAAGTTCAAGAAGTTCTGTGGAATAAAGGGAATAAAGGGAAAACGGTGGAAGATCTGATGGCTAACTATAACTTCAATTGACTATGGAGAAGTGAGTCCACCTATTTACAAGAGAAAATTGAATTTGTGGTCAATCTAAGTCCATCATCTCTAAGAGTTCTCTTAGAACCTAGAGAGCTATTTGAATAGTAAATATCGTTTTCTATATCTTTTCACCCTCCAACTCCTCTGCGCGCAATACAGCAGTCCCGCTGTCCATCTTTGGCTAGAGAGAAATACTCCCTCCGTTCTAAATTATAAATCACTTTGACTTTTTTGGTTTACTCACTTTGCTACATATCTAGACATAAAACTATATCTTAATACATAGCAAAGTGAGTGAACCAAAAAAGTCAAAGTGACTTATAATTTGGAACGGAGGTAGTAACAATATTTGAAGATCCAACTCTCTTGGAAGGTATTTCTTTTTTCACTAAGACCTCTATTCCTATCAGTAAGAAAAGATATTGAGAGACTGTGTTTTTCTGTTTTGTTTTATTTTGAGAAACACTCTTGGGTTGTTCTAAGGGACATTTGAAAGGACAAGAAAAAAGCGTAGCCCAGTTGATCAGAGTTTGCAAAGCTAAAATGGGCCCAAAACGCTGACGTCTCAAACTTGTCGGAACACGGGGCAATGTCGTTGTTGGTGGACATTCAGGTTGCTGAAACACTGAACTTGTTATAGCTACTGTTTAAGTGCTAAGAAAAAAGAATGAACTCAGCAGCAAGAAGTACCTTGGCATCCATTAGCGATGTAAGGATTGCCGTAGAATCCTGTGGAGCAGTTGCACCGTGACCGCCCAACATTGCTTCCAGCAACGCCGTCTTCAACTATGGTGCTATTCAGGCTTATGCAACTGCCATCGCTACCGAACATGTCCGAATCACGACTCCTATCCAGCGATCACTCCAGCACCGTCGGAACAACCCACGTATCGATGGTTCTCTGGGGCTCGCCGGCGTAGTCCAGCTGCAGAACGGTCGCGTTTCTGACGAACCACTCCTGATCGGCGATGAAAAGCGCTCCCAAGCTCGAGGTCGCGCTGGCGGAACTCCTGACGGCCAGTTCACTGAGCCGGACTCCGTACGACAGCTCCATGGTGGATGAGGCGATGGGCGTCTGGCAGCAGCCAACGCCGGAACACGAGGTGTCGCTCAGTTCGGAGCGCCGCGCAGACACTGACGTAGTTGCCCGAAGCGGGGTCGTCGTCGCCATGGACGACGAGGGTGGCGAGGAAGTTGCACCCCATGGCCACGAACCGGTTGTGCGTGGTCGACACGAAGAGGCGCCTCGTGTCCGTCTCCGTCACGCCCACGGACCACGAGCCGTTGAACAGTATGGAGGAGCTCGAGTTACTAACCGGGAGCGAGACGCCCAGCATCTTGGTGTGGATCCGCACCGTGCCATCGGCGAGGGAGATGCCGACAACCTCCACGCCGCCGTCCCCCACGAGGAGCCTCGGCGGCCGGCCCGGCGTCTCGTCGCATGTGAGGTTGAATCCCTCCCGGAAGCAGCCGTGGCGGGTGCCGAAAGGGTAGGGGACGGTTATGTTGCCGCACGTCTCCGGGCAGCCGGGCAACGCCACTGGAGCTGCCGCCACTATGAACGGCAGGAACACTAGCAGGGCGACGACGACGAGCTTTTTTGCTACCGTGGAACAGCTAGAGGAGAGCAGCTCCATTTTGCGAATAATGCTGCTCCAGTCCTTGGCATGAGGAAAACGCCGTGGCCAAAGACCCGCTTCTTGTTGGACTAGAACACCTGCCGTGCCGTATGGAACGGGGAAGCTGAAAGTTCGTCTTAGAAGGTGATGTGATGACTATTGACCAGCTATCCAACAAAACGCGTGCAGCATATAATATAACTTCTGAACTCTGAAGCAGCTGACTTGCTGCAGGAACGCCACGACAATGTGTGCGCTTACCTCACCCAGGCAGCCATATTATATTTGGCGAACTTCGCCGTATATAATACTCCAACTTCTTAAATTCAAAATGGCTTTGGCTCAAATTCTAAAGAAAATCAAAATGGCAGCTGCCGGTTTCGAATAGTTGCCTTTTTTTTTTATCATTGCAAACGTCCTGCTAAGTCCCTTCTGAATCCTGATCAATGATGAGCGCCGTCGAAACCCAAAAGTGAACTACCTCAACTCTGGCAGGTGGCGCTGTTTGAATCCTCTCCTGGCAGGCAACTCGCCGGCCAAGCAACGATCTCAGCTTACCTAACCTGGGGATCGTGCATGTCCAGGCACTGGCAGCATAACCTGGGGACACAACCGTGAAATTTCACAAAATAACCTGGAACAGGGAGGTCCCTTACCCTGTTTTTTATTGTGCATTTCAACATATAGATGTTTTTATTGTGTAATTGATGCAATTTTATTTTTTTTATATACAAAACCGTATAAATAAAGTTGGATGTGCTGTTGTGATCCATCTCTGAATGGCCATCTCCAGGGCAAGAGGCCAATATGCTATTAGAGCAAGCTTGCGTTCAAAAACTATTAGAGCAATAAGCTCTGCATCAATTTTCAGGTTTCAATAACTCAACACATTCCAGTAGGATAGCCGTACAAGGGAAGATGGGAAAAATGCATGGGCCATCCTCTTTTGCTTTCTTGTGCCATTCGCAAGTTTGCAAACAAGATATAGGATACATAGAGTATCATACACCAGCTAAGCAGTAAGCATATTATAACCAAGTTCACTTATTTACTGGTATAACTTATTAGTTCTACATCTGCCATAATATTGTGGAGGTGCACACAAGGCTATATCTCTAAGTTTGTAACTGACACCAAATTTGCAAAATAGCACCCAAAATTACTAAATAAATAAGATAAACCCACAAAATCACATATCATCTTGGAAATTCAGATGACTGTATGAATTCTTTCTCCAAGCTATATCTCCAAGTTTATAATTGACGCCAAGTTTGCGAAATGGCACCCAAATATCATCTTGGAATTTCAGATGACTGTATGAACTCTTTCTCCAAGCTGTATAATCTAGTTCCTTCATTGCCTTTGCTTCGGCTGTGTGACTGATCTTTAAGAACAATTTGAATTGTCCTTGAAACCTGAGAACCAGAGTGGACCTTTGATCCTAGCACATCTTCAAGAGTTGTCTCGACTTGCCTCATTGTAGTCACCTTTTAAGCTCAAGCATGTTTCTGCAAGCCTTGCAACAACCTCAGCATCTTCAGCCCCCTCCCTCTTCAACAATTTGTGGGTCAAGAATATCTAACAAGCCACAGTCTTTTACCATAGACACGAAGTGTGATGCTAGGCTTTTCCCTTCTGATGAATGTGTAGAGAATACTGGTTTAACCCTTGTTAGTAGCTCTGCTAAGATTATACCAAAGCTGTAGACATCACTCTTCTCAGTGAGTCGACTAGTGTAATAATATTCAGGATCCAGGTAACCATGAGTTCCTTGGATGGCAGTCTGTATTCCAGTTTCATCTGTTGAAATTGACCTTGAAGCTCCAAAATCAGATACTTTTGCTGTTAAAGTGTCAGTAAGCAATATATTTGCACATTTGATATCTCTATGGAACACAGATATGGAAACAACACTGTGTAGATATGCAATTGCCCTTGCAGTTTCCAGTGCAATTCTTAGTCTATCATTCCATGGCAAAGAGTTTTCATATTGTCCATGAAGATGGCAGGATAAAGTTCCATTTGATATGAACTCATAAACTAGTAAAGGAACTTCAGTCTCAAGACAACAAC
>CM041640.1:4021273-4038988 GCA_023333625.1 Bothriochloa decipiens
AAACAAGCTCTGAAGTAGAACCTTTATTTCAAGCGGGTTGTATTTTGTACCAGGGTGGCTTCTGATGCTTTTCTTTGATGAGCATCGGTATGTCCCAGGCAAATTGATGCAGGTTCCATGACATGGGTAAATATCTGGCAGCTGGCAGTCATCAATATCTGGAGAACGGAAAAAAAGAAAAACAAATTAAAACCATAAAGATGAATCATTAATTTTGCATAATTTTGCTTTTTGGATGGTAGCTTCATCCTGAAACCATAGAAATTAATAACTAAACTAATTCTAGTTTGATAAGCACCTCGGTCATTCGTATACAAGGACGAAAGAAAGATGACTAGCAGTATCAGAGAGAAGCGCGGTACCTAGACATCCATTCGCAATATAAGGATTGCCCTTGCATCCGTGAGAACAGTTGCACCGTCTTCGGTCGTAATTTCCATTGATAGTATAGGAGAAACTGTTTGAGCTTAGGCATCTGAAGTCAGAAGATTGGGGTCCTATAGGGGACAACACAAACAAGCCTGCGTCGCGTATGAGATCCAACGACCACTCCAGCACCACTGGAACACTATTCACCATCACTACCTGGCCGTAAGGAAAATCAGATGAGAGCAGCTCAGTTTGTCACCATCTTGGCCTCGACTCTGCTGAACCAGTCCTGATCAACTATGAAAGCTGCTCGATACCCGGCGTTACCGGTCTGCTCTTCTAGATGTTTAAGCTCGATACCGTACGAAGGGAGGTCGGCGCCGAACGATGCAATGGACGTGCGGCAGCAGCCAACACCGGAGCATGACGAGGAGCCACTGAGCATGTCCGCGCACACGGCGGCGCAGACGCTGGCGAAGGTAAGAGGGCCAAGGGTGTCATAGGGGATGAGCGTCGCCACCATGTTGCACCCGAAGGCCACGAAGGAGTTGCGCGCGCTCGACACCATCAAGGGCCCGTCCGGCGCCGGAAGGGACCATGAGTCGTTGAACTCGTCGGCGGCATACTTTACCCACGAGACTTTCCTCTGGATGCGTACCGTGCAGTCCGGCAAGGAGATGTTGAGCACCTCCACGCCGTTCCCCAGCAGCAGCTTCGCCGGGTGCTTCGTCTCGTCGCATGTGAGGTTGAAGCCGTCGTGGAAGCAGCCCCGGCCGATCCCGAATGGGTACGGCACTTGTACGCCGCCGCAGCTCTCCGGGCAGCCAGGCAGGGCTATTATCGGGCCTGCCACCGCTGTCGCAACGAGCTGAAGCGTGAGGACTCCGATCACGCCGACGATCATCGTCATCTCTCAGCTCTTGCTTTACTACAGATTTTCAGTTTCTCCAATGGACTGAGATGGTTGTTGGTAGGATATTTATTGGCAAAAGAATTCAATGCAGTCGTGATGTACAGTGGGGCTGTGCAGCACCACGCATCTGCGTTCATTTGTCGTGGTCGACGTTCCCACAGTCCTTCCTTGCGACCGTGCCTGCTCCTTCCATGCAGTTGAGTACTCCGTAGTTGACAGCACATCGCTAATCAAGCCTGGTTTTCCACGCAGTCGCCCAGTCCACGGATGAATCAACGGTTGCTGCGCGGTGCCGCACAGGCACGACTATACATCACACTAGAGAAAAACAAAAGAAATCCTAACTGAGAATTCACACCATTGTGCCTTAGTCTGCATAAGGTCAAGAATTGGTTGTGATGAGTGATGATCTTCTGGTATATATGTTAAGTGTTAACCCATAGAGATCCGACTCTACATGTCAAAGGATCATAGCCTAATAACTGACATGGTGAAGGCGACGGCAATTACTATCCAGCTTGGAAGAAGAAAACGCAGGCAGAGGAGAGGAAGGAGACTGGGCAATTACTATCCAGATTCCTGGCTCCTCCCGTGAAACTGAGCAGTGTCTTGCAGGCTACATGTGCAGCAATGCAATGGTCAATGCCGTGTCAAATATAAAACCTGTCAAGGTTGCTAATCTCGACATTTGCTCCATTGCTTGGCTGGTCACGACGCCAAGAGCCCAACCAAATGATGAAGCTATGACTCGTGCCATGGCTTCCCCGGTCACGACGTCTTGCTGCACCACGGTGTTCATGGCATTACATCGAACACCTAACTGACACGATTCACGAGTGGAAGAGGCGTGCTTGCGACGCAAATGGCTTTGCCGGGACGGCGCCGGCAGAGGTGATGCTGGGGAAGGCGGCGAAGGACACAGACAGCAGATGCGAAGAAACAGGCGGCGTGCTGGCTCGAATGGGGAGGGACGACAAAAACATCATAGAGAATTAGAGATCGATGAAGTTGACTGACCTGTAGCGGAGCGAAGCAGAGCAACAATGGCGCGACGGAAATCCACGGCCGGAGGTCCCCAGCTGCTACCTCAGGTTCGCTCGACGTTGTAGCTCGCGACGACGTCGGAGTCCACCCCACACGAACGTCGCCGCGCTGGAGGAGCACGAACGTCCCTTGTTACGCAGGGAGAATGGACGCGTGGATGGACCACGAGACGGCGGTTGTCATCTCTCAGCTTGCTGCTTGCTTTACTACCGATTTCAGTTTCTCGAATGGACTTTTTATTTTACTAAAGGCTGCCCGGCTTTATACAGAAAGCGTAACAAGGTAACAGTTTTTGCTGGGACACCAGCTTTACAAAACAGCGCCAAGGACATATAGATATAGCTCTACCAAAGCTACAGCTTAACAGGAAATGATAATTCTACTACTAAACCGACTCCACTGTTTGCATCTCATTACAATTCTTGAAAACAAGACAGCGCATGCAATGAATATAAAGACTTTGAGCTTGGAGCAAAGACTTCTGGGCTCGATCATATATCAGCTCTGGATGATAATAGGTGGAGCATCTCTTCGACTGTCGACTTCATCTTGGACTTCAGCAGCGGGCTCCATGACTTCACTAGAGATATGGTCTTGTGAATGAGTGTAGCTGGAGTAGTCACCACCTTCCCATTGAACACCATGTCGTTCCTAACCTTCCACAACGTGCACAACGCACCTGCACACACATGTAATGTTACCATCTGTTTGAGACGTCTACATCTGTCCAATATCTCTACAAACAAAGTTTCGCAGCTTGTTGGTGACAACGACCATCCTAGGCAGTCTCTAAAGAAGGCCCAGAGGTAGACAGCCACCGGGCATTGGAAGAGGATGTGATCTGAAGTTTCAAAATCATCACAAAGCAAACATTTTTCAGAGCCAGACCACCTTTTCTTTTTAAGTTGGACACCGCATTTTATCTTGTCATGGGCTGCCATCCAAATGAAATTTTTAACTTTAAGCGAGATGGGGCATTTCCATGTCAGCAACATATGTCTGTCTACCACCCCTCTTGTTGTTAAAAGATTATATAGAGATTTAACTGTGTACTTGGATGAGCTTTCCAACACCCAAGTCACCTTATCCCTATCTAAATTGAACTCAAAGCCTTCTATTCTTTCTTTGAGTTCCAAGTACTCCTGTATCTGGATCTCATCTAATTGCCTTATAAATTGCACCTGCCACTCCCCTCCCAATCTAGATTTAGCCACAGAGATATTAGGGTCCACCACTATCTTGAACAGATTTGGATAAGATATCTTCAGGGGATATTTGTCTAACCAGCAGTCTAACCAGAATCTGGTTTGTTGCTCAGAATTAACTATCATCATTCTACCTTTCTGATAGCTCTCCCTCAAGTTCAAAAGCGATTTCCAAAATTGGGACCCCTTGTTATTCCTAACCTGGAAAATACTGTTATCTCCAAGGTATTTCCTTCTCAGAATCGAGCAGCACAAACTATTGTCATACCTCTCTAATTTATCAATCCATTTGACTAACATGCACCCATTCATGACTGCCACATTAAGAAAACCCATAGCTCCATACATCTTGGCCTACTCAAGGTATCCCACTTTACCATATGATATTTTCATTTTTTGGAGGACCCCTGCCAAATGAACCTATCTCTTATTGTATCTAATCGCTGAATATTCCCCTCATAAAGTTGATACACCCCCATAGTGTTCATTGGAATACTAGATAAGCATGAGTCAATGAGAATGGACTTCCCCCTGATGACAGGTACTCACATTGCCAAGTTCCTAATCTCTTTTCAGTTTTTGCCTCCCCATAACTCAATTTAGCCTTTTTTATTTTCAAATGGCTTACAGGTATTCCAAGGTACGTCATAGGGAAGGACCCAACTCTACATCCCATAATATTGGCAGCTAACTGTTGTTCTTCTTCAGAAAGCCCAACTGAGAACATCTCTATTTTTTCATAATTAATCCTCATGCCTGACATGGCCTCATAACATGCCAGAATTCTCCTCACATTTCCCAAATTCTCAAGGGAATATCTTAACAGAATCACCGTATCATCGGCATATTGAAGGTGTGTTAAACACCCATCAACCAGCTAAGGGATCAGCCCTTGGATCACACCAGCTTGACTAGCTCTAGATAGCATAACAGATAGTGCTTCAGCCACCAGATTGAACAGAAGTGGTGATAGGGGGTCACCTTGTCTCAAACCTTTGAAGCTTCTAAAGTACTCCCCTCTCTCACCATTAAAGTCTATGCACACTCTTCCTCCTCTTATGACTTGGTTAATCCATTTGATCCATACCTCTAAAAAATCTTTTCTACGTAGTACCTCTTCTAAAAAGTCCCAATTGACCTTATCATAGGCCTTCTCAAAGTCTAACTTCAAGATAACTCCAGGGGTTTTGGATATTTTTAGATCATGCGACACTTCTTGTAGAATCACTATGCCTTCTAGAATATACCTCCTAGGTATGAATGCTGTTTGAAAGGGGCTGATCACCTTATCTATCACCTTATTCAATCTCAAAGTCAAAACTTCAGTGACGATCTTATAAAACACATTCAACAGGCAGATTGATCTAAATTGTTTCACATTTATAGCAGGTTTTGTTTTAGGAAGCAAAATGATAACACCATAGTTCAACCTCCATAGCTCTAACTTCCTTGTATGTAAGTCATCTAGAATTTCCTTCATGATAGGTCTCAGGTGTGGCCAGAATGCTTTAAAGAACTCTACTGAGAAACCATTAGGACCAGGGGCTGTATTGCTTTTCATCTCCTTTATAACCAGATCCAGTTCCTCATAAGAGAAGGGACAAGTGAGTAGGAAATTGTCAACCTCTTGCAGATGTTGGTCAGGTGGCCACATGTTTTCTTTTAAATCCATGTTAACTACCTCAGCCTATCCAAATAGTATTTTGTAGTATCCAGTGATATGATCTTTGAGTTTGTTGGGATTCACTTCCTCTTGCCCATCAATTTCCAGCATGGCAATTTTCATTTTCCTTCTCCTCCCATTTGCACATTTATGAAAGAAGTTGTAATTAGAGTCCCCAGCCAGTATCCATTTTTCTCCTCCTCTCCTCTGCCATTGTAGTTCCTCATCAATCAACATCTTCTGTAGCTTATGATCTAGATCATACCTCTCAGTCCATTCTACCTAGGCCAAGGTCCTAGATTCACTCCATTCATCTAGGATTTGTAGCCTATTCAATATCTCTATTTTATCTTTCAACATCTTACTGTCTGTATTTCTCCCCCAGCCCTTAATAGCTCTTCTCATTTTGCTAGAGGTTATATGCCAGTGATCTAGAACATTTGACTTGAATCTGAGGGGCCATTTCCCTTGGACCCACTCTCTAAAACATTCTTGATATAGCCGATGAGTGTTGAATCTATAATAGTACTGATGTGCCTGTTCTCCCCCTAGTCTCAACAATCAAAGGATTGTGGTCTGATTCTATTCTTAGAGCTGTCAAAACTGAGGATAGATCAAATTTATCTTCCCAGCCACCAGAAGCCAGAACCCTATCCAATACACACATGATGGGTGGGTTTTGCTTATTGGACCAAGTAAATCTACTACCTGATCTATGTAACTCTCTTAGAGACATTGCATTGATCATATCATTAAAAGCCTCCATAAAATTGTGATTGACATTCCCAGAAGATTTCTCATTAACTGATCTCACCATGTTGAAGTCACCCCCTACTAGTGTTGGGAGGACTGAACTCTGAATTTTTTGCTTTAGCTCTTCTACGAATTCTAATCTTTTTTTTATCATGGGCTGGACCATAAATATTGATTAGCTCCTAGGAAACCCCATCTACCACCATCTTCAAGGAGCAAATATGGAAAAATTCCCCTGAATCCTTCATGGTAACCTCAGCAATCTCTTTATCAAAACCCATAAGCATCCCTCCAGAGTGACCATTACTTGACACCCATGACCATGCCATATCTCTATTTGTAGCTAATCTATCTAATTCTCTCTGTCTGAATGAGGATTTTATAGTCTCCTATAGGCATAAACCATCAAAAGAGTATTTACTTATTAACTCTAACAATAGCTTTCTTCTACCTGCATTCCCCAGACCCCTAACATTCCAAAATAGAATTTTCATTTTTGGATGAGAGGGGTAGGGGATGTATCCTCAGTAGTAATATCTCTATCATCAGTTCTAGTATCTCTATCCTCATTACTAATATCTCTATCATCAGTTCTAGTATCTCTATTTGGGACTTCCATCCCACGGCTTAATAAGTCTTCTATCTCCAGGTTCCTATTATCAGAGTCTACAGTCCCAGAAATTCTAGAAGGGCACATAACATTCTATACATCAACAACACATTCAGTTGTGGTATCTCTATCATCTGAAGCAACATCTTGTAATTTTTGCTTTGCTCTGGCCAACACAGAAATGACATGTTCTTTCGCTTGAATTAGAGAAATATTAGCTATCCTAGTTTGTTCATCAGGCCCCAAAGAGACCCCATAGGCCAGAGCAATATCATCTATGGGATAAACAGGAATAGAATTCATACAAGGAGCATTACTGGATGGAGTTATACCTTTCTTAGCAACTTTGTTGGCCATAGCCTTTAGTTGGATATTCACTCTCTTCCCTAGAATCTTGAGCTTTGTCTGGTGGTGTTGACAGCCACTTTTCTTAGGTTTTCTTGATGAGTATCTTGATCAGTTTTCTCACCCCCATTCTTAGCCCCAGGTAACTCTACTTCCACATTGTTTAGCCCTGCACACAGTTGATCCATAGTGTTGTGGATACTTCCCATGTCTTCTCCAGACTGACCCAAGAGTTTCTCAATCATTGTAGATGAGTCCAGAATCAACTGATCCCCAACTTCATCAGGTGTCTGCTCCACTACTCCCCCACACTACCAGCAACTTCATTTTGTGACATGTCTGACAAACCATGAGCTTTCCCATATTGATTTGAAGAGCTAGTTCCAGCAGATTTATTCTGATCTTTAGGAGCCATTTTTTCAATCTCATTCCACCTCTCTTCTTGGGATTTAGGGTCTTCCTCATCTGTAATTTCATCATCTAGGTCATCTAAATCATCATCACCAGGATTGTTTGGAGGTAATGATCTCACATTTTTTAGAGAAGTACCATGTGATCCTTCTCCCTTTCCAATTGATGTATACCTCAGAAGTCCCTTCAATCTTGACAGGATTAGGACATGCCACCTTAAACCAGACAGACTTTCATTTCAAGGAGGGTTTGTGTACTGCTTTAGGTTTCCCCACCAGCCTTGCTAGTTCTAACACAACATACTCAGTTTTTGCAAAATCAGGAATACCTCTAGCCTTGACCCAAATAGATTGGAGCTCATAGAAAATTTTAGGATCAACATCTGTCTCATCAATTACAGCTTCAATGTCTGAAGTCACAAAGGTCCTCTTATGCATGTTTTTTAGAATGTGCAGAATAGATCTAGATGGGACATCTACTAGAAATTCACTTCCTGAAATTCTCTTAACATTCCAATCCCACTCAGAGTTCACTAGATACTGTAGTTTTGTTTTAATACTCTGTCTAGTGCCCCTGTCTCCCAGTATAGACACCATAGCTCTAACTGGGCCCTCTGAATCCTGTTTTCCCTCTAGTTTAGATTCTGGTACATCAGGGGCATAAAAAAAGTTGATCTAGAATCCCATAGCCACACAACATCATACCCTTGTTCCCAGTAGTCTTTGGAGCATTAGGAGCAGCATTACCTTGATTACCCAGATTGATGGCCTTTATAGGAGCTGTTGCTTCCTTTCTTAGAGCAGATTTCTTCTATGGGAAATCATAAGATTTGTGCCCTGTACTCTTCCAAGCATAGCAGTAGGGCTCATTCTCGCAGTCTGAATGGTGGTGGCCAGTTTGGTTGCAGTTACAACACTTCATTTGCCCGCTTGAGGACTGACCTTTCTTGAAATCACGACCAAGTTGGCCTCTCTTCTTATCTTGGTTGTGTAGGCGTAGATCTTCATGTGGCCCTCTCTTCCTCTCCTGGTAATCCCCCTGATTGGGTCCTCTGTAGTATTGACGATTGTACTGGTTGCCCTCTTCTTGCTCAAAGAACTCTCTGCCATGGCCATCCCAGTTCCTTCGCTGATCTTGGGGATCACCTCTCCCATCCTGCAGCCGATTGCCATCTCTCCCCCCATTGTGTCCAACACCATCCCTTCCCATACCTCTCCTATCCATCGCTTGACTGGCTACCTCAACGAAAGAGCGATCATTGGTGAGGGTTGGTGTGATTCTGTGGATGTCTATAGCCTGCCCCCCAAATCAATCCACCTCCTACTCCCTCGCCTGAAAATGCGCCATCATCGGGTCCCAAACCCTAGCGGCTGCGACCCAGACCTAGCGTCGTGTTTGCGGTGTGCGTTTCGGCTTTAGTGGTATATATGAATAAGCAAACAGAGCTTTCAGGGATGGGCTTTGGGCTGGACGTCGCAAATTGGGCCCTGGCCCAACTAACTTCTTCTCTGACCCTCTCTTCCCGCTCATGTGCAACCTCCCCTGTTCTGAGCTCTGCTCCAATGGCGGATGCTTCAGTTGGGCGATTATTTCTTCAAGTGATTTCACCCTCAATTCACCCTCTCACTCCAACTGAGGCCAATAGAATCTGATCGGGATCTTCCCCACAGCAATCGAGTGATCATCTACAGCAATGATTGGAGGAACTTTCAAATGTTTCATTCTGTCTCCTCGAATCTGATCAGGAATTTGTGAGTGTTTAGGGAGACCAAGTGACACTGACGGATTTCTAGCTGCATAACTCAAAGATGGGAATGGAGCCGTGTTCATCCAATCCTCTAGATCTATCTCTAATATCTCTACCTCTACCAATTGATCTCACGACTGTTCCGCCTCCATAGGACCAGCCACTCCTCCATTGCTTCTCTTCCCATCCCCAGATGATAGCGCAAACGGAGGGAACGCTAGCGTCAAATGGCGATTTCCCATGTCAACCGACAGCAGAGGAGGGGTCGAAAGGGGATCAGCACCAGCGACCCACTTTGGTCGTCGCCTCTTCCTCCTTCGCCCCCTCTCTGACGAACCACAACTTGAGAGGAGGACCTACCTGGATGAGAAGACTCGGCGTCGTCCCCCGGGTACGATCTCCTACTTTTCGCCAGCGCGGAACGTCCACTCCGTCGCGGGCGAGGCTCGTCGGCGGTGTCGCCTCACCGTCCGCCGGCACCTCCTATCTCATATCGTTTCTCGGATGGATTGTTAGGAAAAAATTCTATGCTGTATGCACTCATGATGTACAGTTCCACGCATCTGCGTTCATTTGTCGTGGTTGATGATGTTCCCAGTCCTATGTGCCTGCTCCATGCCTCCATGGCTCCATGCACGCAATTTGGCAGTTGACTACTTCATAGTTGACAGCACATCACCAATAAAGTCTGATTTTCTCCACGCAGCCCTAGCCCAGTCCACGGACTAATCAGCGGTTGCTGAGCGGTGCCACACATGCACACTATCAGTGGGCCCCACAACAGCTTATCCCTTGGGCTCTCTCCCTTGCCGATTCCTAGTTCCTTCCTATCTCTCCATTTTCTTTCTAGATAGATAGATTACGACGACAGCAACAATTTCAATGCAAGTAGACCACATGGTGGAAATTTTTTTAGAATTCTAGGGTAGAGCCCCTATCATTGCATTGCAAGGACAAAGATTTTAATCCATTTACAACATTCAGGTGGGATTCACCTATCCATAAGCCTCCTCACCAGGAAAAACTCTAGCAAACACCCCGTTACAAGTACCAAAGACAGACTACTCAAGCTCCTAGCCAGATAGAACTGACGAGTCCACACAGTTACTAGCATAAAGCTACTAGCATAAAGTTCCTCAAAGTTCCTCAAAGTTACTAGCATAAAGCTACTAGCATAAGCCAGCAGAAACTCCACACAGTTACTAGCATAAAGCTACTCAAAGTTCCTGGTCAGTTGTGCTGATAGAGCAGTCAAACCATCTCCCTCCAGCCTCTCTAGCTTGCTCTCAGACAGCTCCGAGCTTCATCCTCATTTCTTCAGGCCTGCTTGAGGCTACCCATTCAACTGCCTTCTAACACATCATCACAGTTTGCTTCTCATCTAGCTTGCTCAGCCACATATTCTTGGCATTCTTGTGGCAATCTCCTTGAGCTTTGTTAGTCTTAATGAGTATTCCATTCTTCTTTCCTGTGGACAGAGAATAATCCAAGAATGCAGCATTGTTGCAATTCTCAGGAGTAGATTTCTTCCTTCTAGCCAATGTGTTCCCTAAAAACATCGTAGATTTCTCAGCTTCCAGAGCCCTCATAGGGCAACAACACAAAAGACATTGCACACTAGAAACTTTTTGTTACTTAGCCACATTTGACCAATAGAAATAAAATTGCTACCTACATCTCTTTCTCAAACTTCAGACAAAGCTTCCCACATTTTTTGGCAACAACACACTCAAAAAAATAAATGTTGCCCAATCTCAGGTTCTGAGCAAAATAAAAAAGTCAAATCATCTAATTTCTTTCTAATGCTGACATTATCTCTGGTAAGGTTCTTATTTTTTGCTAGCAGCCAAAGGAAGAAAAGGACTCTAGGTGGAGCTTTGATCCTCCAGACTGCAGGAACATGCACAAAAACTATTCCCCTAAAGTTTACTATCTTGTACAAGGACTAGGAAGAATAAATCCCATTTGAGGTGAATTGCCAGACAAGGGAGTCCTCCTCATCTGTAAATGTAATAGTTGAAGCTAATTGGACAAACTCATTCCACATATTCATAATTCTTTGATCAACAGTTCTTCTAAAGGAACACTTTAGCTCAGCCCCATCCCATAAGTCTGCTACAGTAACATTCTGTTCATGAACAAGCACATATATATCCCAAAATCGTATAGCTAAGCAAGAAGGACCAAGCCAATTATCTTCCAAGAATTTCACTTTTTTGCCATCCCCAATCTTCCATCCATATCCTAACTTAGCAGCGGTAGCTGCCCACATGATCCCTTTAAGAAACTAGGAGGCCCCTCTAGTAGAGGTACAAAAGAAATTAGGGTTATTGGTATCATACTTGAAATCTAAGTATTGTCTCCGCATCTTATTTTTATCTATCTGATACCTTTTCACCCAGGAAGCAAGAAGGCAAATATTCAAGTCTCTTAGATTTGGAATGCCTAGGCCCCTAATATCCTTCACAATAGATAAGCTATCCCAGTTAACTAGATGAATCCTATATTTGTCTTCACTATCATTCCATAAGCAATTGGCTAAATGAGTGTTTAGGACCTTTATGGCCCACTTTGGGAACTTGATGAAGGACATAAGATAAATTGGAATACTGGTTAAGCAGGCTTTAATTAGGACTACCCTAGCAGCCTGAGATAGGAGTTTACCTCTAACTAGCCATTCTATTGAGTAGTTTATCTACTAAAGGTTGTAAATCTTCCTTTCTCAGGTTATCATAGTGCAAAGGGACTCCTAGATATTTAATTGGGAACTTCCCTAAAGGACAAGCAAAAATATGAGAAATCTCATGAGCTAACTCCTCATCTATATTAATAGTCACAATCTCACTTTTATGAAAGTTGACTCTCATCCCTGAAAGTTGTTCAAACCACATCAAAATACTCTTCAAATTGATGAGATGATCTACCTCTTTATCTAAGAAGAGAATGGTATCATCTGCGTATTGGAGGCAAATAATCCCTCTAGGTCTAAAGTTGGATCCTAAGCCTCTAATCAAACCAGAAGCAGCCCCTTTCATAAGCATTCTTGTTAGGACATCACCAACGAGGTTAAAGAGTAGCGGGGACAGGGGGTCGCCCTGCCTCAGACCCTTCCCAGTCTTGAAAAACTTGTTTTCCTCCGCATTCAGTGTTACTCCCATAGAACCTTTCTCAATGATCTTTTTAATCCATTCAATCTAAACCATACAGAAACCTCGAGAAGCTAAAATTTCAAATAGAAAATCCCAATTGACTCTATCGTAAGCTTTTTCGTAATCTAGCTTAATCACACAACCAGGTTCTTGACTCCTATGAACCTCATACACTAATTCATGGGCAACCACCACGCTTTCAAAAATAAATCTACCTTGTATAAAGGCACCTTGGTTGGGGGAGATCAATCTATCAATTACCCTACCCATTCTCAAGGTTAAAGCTTTAGAGAAAATTTTAAAATTGTAGTTAATTAGACTGATTGGTCTATACTTCTTCATGGACCTAGCTCCCTCTTCTTTTGGGATCAGAGTGATCATAGCAAAATTCAGCCTGTACAAGTCTAATTTCCCTCGGTGAAAGTCATTAAACATAGCTAACAAGTCTTTTTTAATCACATCCCAATACCTATGATAAAACATGAAGGAAAAATCATTAGCCCCCGTGGCGCCGGCCACATAGCAACTATAAATCACTAGTTTGATATTAGTTAGACTGATATCAGGTCTAGCCTCTTTCTCAAATAGCTTTTTATAAAAGTCTGTCATTTCTCTCATCATCTCCTTTTGGTTGGTAACAAGACCATCTGATCCTTCCAACACTTCCACCCTCTTCTTCCTGCTCCTCTGATTAGCTACTGCATGAAATATGCAATATTCCTATCTCACTCTAGGATGTTTCTATCCCTAGATCTTTGCCTGGCCTTGATCTCCTCTAATGCCCAAATTTTATCCAGCTCCTTACCTACTGTTTTGAATCTAGCTAGTTTTGAGTCAGAAAGCAATCTAGATTCCATCTCTTTTCTAGATCCTTATACTTCAAAGACAGTTCCACTTTATATCTGTTCATAGCTGCCACTTCATTAGCCGCCCAACCTCTAATTAGTCTTCTCAAAGTTCTAATTCTAAAGTGCCAGACATCAATACTAGAACCAGAAGAACAAGGTTGAGACCAAGATTTCTCTACCACTTTATGGAAACTATCTTTCTTAGTCCACCAGTTTTCAAATCTAAAAATCTTTTTCCCAAAAAAGACACTTTCCCGACTATCAAACATTAAAGGATTGTGGTCACTAGGATATCTATCTAGCCATTTTACCCTAGCTGAAGGATAAATATGTTCTAACTCAGTATTAACAAAAACTCTATCTATTTTGTCTAGAATAGGCTATCCTGTCTATTTGTCCAGGTATAGTTGATATTGCCAGGATTTAACTCTAATAAAGCCAATCTGTCTATCCAATCATTAAAAGCTTCAGCCCATCTAAAGTTAATAATAGCATTACTCTTATCTTGCACAAATCTAACCAGATTAAAGTCCCCTACAACCATAGTAGGACCTTGCTAGGATTGCATAACAACCTCTAACTCATTCAAGAAATCAGCTTTACCACTCTCATAAGGTGATCCATAGACAACAATCAACTTCCAACAAATATTACTTTTCAGATCTGTAAGCATAATGCTAATAGTAAAATCAAGGACATTAGTAGTGTAAGCCCTATAATTATCCTTATTACACCCAACTAAAATACCACCAGCAGTACCTTTGGTAGGTAAGCTAAACCATTGAAAAGGAATATTACTAGTTAAGGATCTAAGATAGTCAGAGTTAAATAACTCTTTTTTGGTCTCAATAATACCTACAAGATCTGCATGTGTCTGCTAATACTGCTTATCAAAGCAAGTAACCTTCCAGCTTTATTTAGCCCTCTAATATTCTAAAAAAGACCTATCATTTATAACTCTTTTTTTCTATCTCTTCTACTCCTAACCTTGGTCCTAGCACCCTCTCCTAATTCATCAACACTATCTAAATCTTTACTGGTAGCATCTACAGGGGTACTAGACTCCACATCTCATCTAACTTATCATCCTCTACCACTAACTCTATTTTATCCCCTACTTTCATTTGTGCAGCAATCTCAGATGCAATAGACCTTTTGTTTTTATCATCTCTGGTCTTTCTACAAAATACCTTTCTCCTAGGAGTCAGCTCTCTTGAGGCAATTTTATGACAACAAGAAGACACCTAGCATATCTCACTAAAAGTCTTTTTCCTATCATTTTCTAGCATCATGATACTCTTAGTGCAACACATATCCTCATTATTTTGAGCAACTACTTGAACTCCAACCTTAGAAGCAATATCTACTAAAGACTTACTAGTAAAATAGAGAATTTGGGTAGTACCTTTAGTAACTTCCAGATTGCTTTTTTTCTTCAAAGCTTGAGCCATAGCTAGCACAGGCACCCCACTCTGAGGCTGCCTTTTGCTCCTCCTCTCAGGCATAACAGGACCCCATTTCTGTCCTCTTTTCCTAGCTGCTGGCTTAACTTCATTTTTGTTGCTCTGTCCTTCCTCACCATGTTTTCTTTCCTCTACATCTATGTTGGTAACAACTACATCGATCTCCTCTTCACCTTGGGTTATAGATTTTCCATCCCACAACTGACTATGGTCAGCTATCTCAGCTTCTGATTGAGCAGTGTTCATTTGTTCATTTGTTCCACTACCTTCTCCAAACTCTGAGCAAGTGTAGGCCAACTCCTTAGGTAGTTGAATTGAGTCCTTCTCCTCCTTCTCAGTCATCTCTATTTCCTCATCAACATCTACATCAGAATCCTCAATTTCCAAAGACCTTAGCAGGTTGAGGCAAACAGATTGCTCAAATTCCTGGTTGAAGGTCAGCTTTTCATCTTCAAAGACTGCAGATAGGTTCCTGATAGTCTTGTTGTGCTTTGGGATTGAATAGCCACTCTGTCTTTGTTGCTTAGAGCTATCCCCATTCTCGTTGGAGCCCTCATTTAAACCATTCTGGTCTTATGATTCCCCCTTCTTCTTGTTGACTCCATCCCCATTTAAATCTTCTTCCTCTAGGTCATAATCAGTAGGGTCTTCATCAGCTCCCCCTCCATCATGGTCAAAACCCTCACCAATCTGAGCTACCCCTTCTGTTGTGAAATGATCAGATAGATTTCATCCTTCATCTCCATTACCCTCCTTGGAGGTATAATAGTAGGATCCCTACATTTGATCTGCACTCTCACCATGGCAAAGGAGCTGCTGAACAAAGATGCCAGTCCACTTCAACAAGCCTTCCCAGAGCAGATGCTATTTGAGCTATTGTTTCCCCGTCACACCATTTTGGTGGAATGCCTTTGATCTGTACCCACACTTCTTCCAGCTTCCCTATAGGCACTATATTCCCATTCTAGCTTTTGAGGGAGGCCATAACAGCACCATTGTTGATATAGAAGTATGTCTCATCATCAATCACAAACATCTCTACTTTATTTTCTGGAGGAAACCTGATTAAGTAGCTCTGATCACCCAACTTCTTGAGGTGCCAGACCCAGGCTTCATCAAAGACTCTCTTCAGATAGTTCACAATGCTTTTCTCATCAAGCTCACCCTTATCCACTGTAAATATCCCACAGTTTTCAAATCCACGCCATAGCTTGAATCTGTTTTCCTTTTCTTCAACATCCACATGAAAGTACCCTAGCCCTCTATTGGAACTACCTAGGAATTCAGCTGTTTTGACTGGTTCTTTCCACCTTGGGCACTTATCTGCCAAGTGATCTCTCTTGAAGCATATGAAGCAGACTCTAGGTTTGGTACAGTCAGTACAGAAGTGGCCCTGATCTCCACAGTTGTAATAGATGATATGCATAGATTTGTCTTCCCCACTCTTCTTCTCATCCTTCTTCCTCTGTTCACTTATCTGCTGATTTGCTAGAGAATTTTCCCCACTCTAAGCTTGATTGTTTGGGGGGCGTTAATGATCTGAGTCTCTCTGATTCTGCGGCTGGGCTTGGTGTTGTCTCCCTCGACCTCCGTGTTGGCCACCACGCGGCCAGCCTCGCTGTGGATTGAACATCCCCTGTGGATGCATCTGTGGAGGAGGCGGGAACAACTAATGAACTGGTGGCGGGGGATAGAAGCCATACACACCCTGTTGTGGTGGGAGCGGCGGTGGAGGTCCCATGGGGTAGGGGTAGAATGGCGGCGGTTGATTCCACCCCCTACACCACAACGATCCCACTCCTCCTCGGGGCTCCTGGGGCGGCCCGGACCTCTTCCTCGACCTCGATTCGCCATGCTATTGAGCTTGGATACGAATGATTCCTTCACTCCCCTTCCCCAAACTTCTTCAATGAAATTGAGGTTCTCCGGCTTCCTTGTCCACCGATCTCCTTGCTGAGCTGGATGACAATCCCCAACCTCGAAGCTCTTCCCTTCCCAGAGGTCACGGCGAATCCATACCAAGTTGCTCACCTTCGCCTTCCTCTCCCTAACCCTAGATTTTTCGGCGGCTGGATCGAGCTGCCCGTAGAATTCCTCTATTGCCCCTTCCGCGTCGTCATCCTCCAGCCACTCTCTGTCGTTGGGTCCCGATTCGCAGGCCCCTCCAGGCTTCGCTGCACCTGACTCGATACGTGTCCCGCGAGGCGGCCCCTCATGGCAGCCACTCGCACCGGAATCAGACGCGCCACGCCTACCCGTGGATCACCTTGACCGCGGTGGAGTACCATGTCCACGGCACAGACTCACCGGCGATAAGTCCCGCAGCAGAAGCCTCGCCGGCGGCGGAGACGACGGGAATCGCCTCAGAGTCGTGTCGCTCACGTCCCTTATTCGGCTCCCCTCCCCACATGGTGGAAATTCACACACTAGACTAGACGCTAAACCAATCTTAGAGTCTTGGGCCGTTTGTTCTTTGGGATTCATAGCGATGTTCATATAATAGCAGATGACCTATGACCAGGAACGGTCCCGTTCCGTTTTCTCTGGACAACAGCACCAGCGGATCAGCCATAGCCGGTTGGTGAGCGTTCAGGTTGCAAGCACCATCCCCCACCAATAACAGCTCGGCCATAGATCAGGGAGTGCCGCCATGGACTTGGCCCTGTTTAGCAGCTAATGGGTGGCAATGGGCCGTCTTATTTGAGGCCAACTCTATTCGCCAATAAATGAAAGTAGAACTTGGTGAGCCTTATTACAAAAGAAGTTGGTGGGCAGGTTTCTGCACTAACGAAAAGCCCACTATCTGCCTGGCTGCTTCCCGTCCCGTCCGCCCCCAAATCGCTGACCCGCTCCGCCGCAACCGCGCCCATCTCGGCCGCCACCCCTCCTCTCCGTCCCCGGGAAACCACGGCCGTGCCCAGCTCCGCCGAAACTGCGCCCATCCATCCGCCGGAACATGCGTGTTTTAGTATTTTTTATGCAATTGTCGACACGTTTCGGACCGCGAACTAACCTCTTCTTGTTTCTGCGAGAGGGAGGGCTCGACGGGCTGGGATGGTGGGCAGAGGAAATCGTCAAAGCGACGAGCATCATCTTCGCGAAATCAGCGAGATAATAAGAGAAAAAATTGAACACTCTACTATGCAAGTGACGTAGTGAACAGGGAAATTGCAGTGCCGTCACACATCAATTTGA
>CM041640.1:4039388-4064014 GCA_023333625.1 Bothriochloa decipiens
GCTGAAAGGATGAAGATTTTTAGCTCTGAAGAACTAGAGCAAGCAACGAACAAATTTGACCAAAATCGCATCCTTGGTGGTGGAGGTCATGGCACCGTCTACAAAGGCATCTTATCTGATCAACGTGTCGTTGCCATCAAGAAGTCCAAAATAGTGGTTCAAAGGGAAATTGACTAGTTCATAAATGAGGTTGTTATACTTTCGCAGACTAACCATAGAAATATGGTGAAGCTCTTTTGTTGTTGTCTTGAGACTGAAGTTCCTTTACTAGTTTATGAGTTCATATCAAATGGAACTTTATCCTGCCATCTTCATGGACAATATGAAAACTCTTTGCCATGGAATGATAGACTAAGAATTGCACTGGAAACTGCAAGGGCAGTTGCATATCTACACAGTGCTGCTTCCATATCTGTGTTCCATAGAGATATCAAATTTGCAAATATATTGCTTACTGACACTTTAACAGCAAAAGTATTTGATTTTGGAGCTTCAAGGTCAATTTCAACAGATGAGACAGGAATACTTACAGCAATCCAAGGAACTCATGGCTACCTTGATCCTGAATACTACTATACTAGTCGACTCACTGAGAAGAGTGATATTTACAGCTTTGGTGTAATCTTAGCAGAGCTACTAACAAGGGTTAAACCTGTTTTCTCCTCTCATACCTTAGAAGGAAAAGGCCTAGCATCACACTTTGTGACAACGATAAAAGGCCATCGCTTATCAGACATTCTAGATCCACAAATTGCTGAAGATGGAGGGTCTAAAGATGCTGAGGTTATTGCAAGGCTTGTTGAAGCATGTTTAAACTTAAAAGGTGAAGAAAGGCCTACAATGAGGCAAGTTGAGACAACACTCGAAGATGTGCTAGGTTCAAATTTCCACTCCACTTGGCGAGTTTCAAGGAAAACTCAAAGTGTTCTTAAAGACCAGTCACAGAACCAAAGCAAAGGCAACGAAGGAACTAGACTATATAGCTTGGAGAAAGAATTCATAGAGTCATCCGAAATTCCAAGATGATTATTTTCGCTTTTGTGGGTTCACATCTTATTTAGTAATTTTGAGTGTCATTTTGCAAATTGCGTCTAAATTAGAAACTAGAGATATTGCGCACCTCCACAATATTATGGTTGAGGTAGAACTAATATGTTATACCATAGTCTACTACCTTGTTAGTGTACGGTATTCATTTTGTTATTTAACCTTGCACTGTTACGATATCCTACTTGAATGTGTTAAGAGTTCTTGAAACATATAACTTGCTACAAGGCTTAATGCTAATGCTTTAGAATTTGATAATCTGCACAGTTTTAATTAGCTATTCATCACGTCACCTTCTAATCTTCTCTGACAATTTCTCCAAAGAAAATATTCTATTTTTATGCGCTGAACTGCCAGCTTGCCTGTCTAAAAAGCCTACTGCGATTTTACTCAAGTTTTTTGAACTTTGCAATTCTCCTTTTTTTCACTCCGCTGTAGAGGGAGACAGGGAGTGCTTCCGCTGTCTAAAAAGCTTACGTCGAGGAAAACCCCTTGACGCCATCTAACGATCAGCCCCGTAGCAACGCAAAGTCCTGGTCACCCCTCCTATCGATCGAGCCAACCGTCCAAGGCCGTGACCTTCCACCAACGTGATATTTGCTTAGTTCTCAAAACAAGTGCTGGATCGCCGTCCTCTGAATCCTTAATTGCGTTGAATCAAAGGGTTGGAACTTGGAAAGGGGCGCTTTAGAATTCTAACCATCAGGTGTAAGGTGTTACGTGTTTGGTTACTTCAACCTCTAACACACTAATACACATGTTCAAGCGTGAGATTGGATTAGGTAAGGAAGAAGCATGATATTTTTGTCTGGCATGAGCCACCTAAATGCACGTTCTTTCCTTGAAAATTGCGAACACATAGTTTTTACATAACCATTGTGGAGCGCTCTTGTTGTGTGATGAGCGATTGTCAACATGCCAACACTTTGGTGTGTGGTTGGTTCGGTGGTTCTTCTAATCCCCTGGCACAGGGTTATGTGTCGAAACAGTGTCTCTTGGCTTCGTGATGTGCAAGTATGGAGTCCGGAGGCGGTGGCAGAGGTCGGGAGAAGGTCAAGTAGGGCGTGCCGTGCTGACAGACCGGTTGTGGTGAAGGGCGGACGCGAGGCTTGGACCGAGGGACCAGACGCCCGGGTGGCGAGCCACGGTGGCTGACATTGGGGACATCGACGAGCGCAAGTGTACACGGCGGGGGACGCGTACGGGCTACGCTACTCGCGGACGGTTTAGTGGTTTTTCCTCAAAACCATCGGCGACGGTTTGGTGGTTTGGCCTCAAAACCATCGGCGGGGAATGCGTACGCAGTACGATACTCGCGGGAGGTTTGGTGGTTTGTCCTCAAAACCATCGGCGGTGGGTTTTCCGGGTTTGGGCCTCAAAACTCGGGCGGAGGTCCCGATGCGGACGGACGGCACGTGGCGGCATCGGGGAGATCGCTTCGGAGCGAGGCTACCGGTAAGGAGGCGCAGTGGCCGTCGGATCAGGAAATCTTGAGTTGGACCATAATACCCCTGGCTAGATGGTTCTCTCTTAGAATGTCTAGGGGTAGAAGTGAAATTGTGTAATAAGACTAAATAAGAGGGACTGCCTCCACTCAGTCTCACATCTCCCATTCCAGTTGTTCATCCTAGGGTTTCCCTGTCTCTAGTTTTTCTAAGTGTGTGAGGTCCACTGCAAACTTTTTAGTGATTTATTCGTGGGAAGAGCACCCCCTAGTGTGCTCGTGCCCTCTGGGCTTTTATCTTCAAGTGATTCTCGTGATGAATTCATGTTCTTGTTATTCTTGACTTGTTCATCCTGAGCTCCTTTCTTCCCTCTAATTTTATGGTCGAATTTCTTCGATTTTGAACCATTTGACTCCATTTTTCTTGCGTTGATTCATGCTATAATGTGAGAGGATCAATTCCACCGAAGGGTTTGAGCTAATTCTTCACGAGCAAATAGATCGGGGAAATTTTGTGTTCATGACAAGTTCTTGGTCGATTTTCATCCCCTTTGCGATTTCTCTTGATTCCCTTAAAATTGAGTGTTGATATCTCGAAGAAATCTTCTCAACATCTCCAGGAACCTTCCTGCCAAATTTCAAATCAATCGAAGTAGCTTTGATTCGGTTTTGGTCTTGAATTCGTTTGCTCCAGAATTCTGTCCGCAGATACCGGACAAGTTCGGTATTTTCCTCTTTTGATCTTGTTGGAGTTTTGGGTTGAGATTAAGTGGAGAACTTTCCTTTGATGTCTAGAAGCTTAGAGTAAAATTTCATAATTTTTGGACACCGTTTGATGGGGTTTTTGAATTTTCTCCCATAGCACATTGTGTTGTCTGGAATACCGGACCTTGTCCGAGATCAGGCCAGACATGTCCAAAATTTGCGAGCTGAACCCATATCGAACATGTCCGGTATAAACTCAGACTTGTCCGGTATTGCTCTGTGCAGCAAGGTGTTTTTCCCGTAGTTTGCGCGTTTGAACTCCGATTGCTTCACCGCTTGTTCCGCTGCTCTAGTGGTGACCCGTTGTGTTCCTAGTGGACCTCCACCCTCTCAATAGGGTCGTGGTCACTACCGGTTTGTGTGTTTGCTTCTTGGGGTGTTTGTTAAGTCGAGGACCCGAAAATTTCGAAATAAATTTTGAGGCTCCCATTCACCCCCCTGGTCGCCTATCCGGTCCTTCAAAAATATTCGGGGCGCATTCCATTATCTAGTTTTGAATAAGATGTCCCTAAAACTTCCAGCACCTTGCCCCAGAGTCCCTGAGTGTCCGCACCCGAACCGCACTAGCTGGTGACGAGCTTCCGCGCCCTCCAGGAGTGACCATGCCGACGTGCCCCCACCCTAAAAGCTCCAGCATCTTGCCCCAGACTCCCCTAGTGTCCGCGGTCTGCCTTCCTACCTCCGTGCTTCTCCTCCAACCTCTGGAGCCTACGCCAGGCCACCATCGCCACAACCCTTCCGCGGTTTCGGCGTCCCCCGTCGCCTTATTTAGCCCCCCTCCCCCCGATCCTAGATTCGCCACCGACGTCATGTCAATGTTTGTGGTTGCGAGCACCTACTAGCGGACCCATCAGATTGAGTCGATTTGATTTTGAAATTTCTTATATTATGTCACGTTTTAAGTAAAAAAATTATGGTCCATGCTTGAATTTACAGTTGTTGTGAATAAAAAAATCAGGGCCTACACCACCCGTTGCATTATTTTAGTCGGATTTGTGTGTGTGTGTGTGGCCGGGTCAAACCGGGTCAGTGGTCCATGATCAGGTGTACTCACGTCACACACCACAAAATGGGCAAAAGGTAGTTGTTTTTATTAAGTGCCAGAAAACCCAAATGTTATCATTGTTTAAAGAGGAAGCTATACGACATGTATCATCCAAAAAGACAGTCACATTGTGGCTTCTTCATTTACGATAGCTGGAACACTTCCCTCCCTTTAATTACTAGCTACCACTAATTTCTTTTGGAGGTGCATAGGTACAATACGGAACTCAAAACTACTAAATTACTTACAAAATGTATATAAGCGTAATCATCTTGGAAATTCAGATGATTGTATGAACTCTTTCTCTAAACTGTATTGTCTAGTTCCTTCACCACCATTGTTCCCCAACTTATCCTTTGGAGCATTTTGATTTGTTCTCGATATCCGAGAATTGGTATAGACCTTTTGAGCCTTGCACATCTTCGAGTTCTTTCTCCACTTGCCTCATTGTAGGCCTTTCTTCACCTTTTAAGTTTAAGCATGCTTCCGCGAGCTCTGCAATCACTTCAGCGTCTTTAGCTCCTTCCTCTTCAACAATTTGTAGATCTAGAATATCGCACAAGCAATTGTCTCTTGTCATTGACACAAAGTGTGATGCTAAGCTTGTTACTTCTGATGAATGAGCAGAGAAAACTGGTGCAATCCTCGTCAAAAGTTCAGCTAAAATAACACCAAAGCTATAAATCGCTCTTCTCTGTGAGTCGGCCGGTGTAATAGTATTCAGGATCAAGGTAACCATGAGTTCCTTGGATGCCTATAAGTATTCCTGTCTCATCAATTGAGATTGATTTTGAAGCTCCAAAATCCGATACCTTGGCAACTAAGTTATCAGTGAGTAGTATGTTTGCAGATTTGAAATCCCTATGAAACATAGAAATGGAAGCAGCAGAGTGTAGGTATGCAATAGCCCTTGCAGTTTCTAATGCAATCCTCATCCTATCTTTCGATGACAAAAGGTTTTCACTCTGTTCATGAAGATGATACGATAGGGTTCCAATCAATATGAACTCATACATTAATAAAGGAACTTCTGTCTCGAGGCAACAACCAAAGAGTTTCACCACATTCCTATGGTTGGTCTGTGAAAGTATGACAACCTCATTTATGAATTGATCAATTTCTCTTTGAACCACAATTTTGGATTTTTTAATTGCAGCTACACGTTGATTAGATAAGATACCTTTGTAGACTGTGCCATGACCTCCACCTCCCAAGATACGATTCTGATCGAATTTGTTGGTTGCTTGCTCTAGTTCTTCCAAGCTAAAAATCTTCAACCTTTCAGCTATATCTTTGTTTGATGAGATTAATTGTTGGAGAAGCAACCCATGGTTTCTCTTGAAAAACTTTGGTCTCAGCTTCTTGGCTCTTCGTTGCTTAAGTTTATCGATGATCTTTGCAATACCAAGAAGAGAAAATAGTAGGCCAAAACCAGCACTTATTGATATTATTGTAATTCGTCCTGTAGAAAGAAAATACAAGCGTGTAAAGTGCAATAGATGTGGCAGCAATTTCAACTTTCCAAATCACTTAACTAGCCATAGAAAAAGTTTTATTGGAATACATTTTAGAGCACAATCATCTCATAATTATTTTTTTCATGAGATAATTAATTTGATTTCATTTGTTCATGAGATAACTAGAGTAATATTAACACATTAAACTCTTACACATATTTTCAACTTCTATTTTTTGCCCTTAACTTAATAATCTAGATGCTGTATCAAATAATAATTGGCAATAGCAACAGGGATACCTGATTTTGGAAGTGAAAAATTACTATCATTGTGGTACGGTTGGACTTCTAAGAGCAACGACCTAGCTAAAGTTGAAGCCACGGCTTCTACAATTAGTTTTATAATTCTTAGTCTTCCAATTAGCATATGAACATCCATGCGACAAGGGCTAAACTTTAGCAAAAGATTCAAACACTCCCTAAATAGTCTTTCTCTATCCGCCGACTGTCAGCTGGTGAATGAGAAATAATCTTTTATTTTTTGCACCAGGTACAAGCCTCAACCGGTGCTCATTTCTCAATTAGTACTACTACCCATTCAAGCCTATTGCACCCTCTCTAGCATTTTCTTTCTCTTACTAGTACCCTAAAAAATGCAACACTGCAATTGTTCTAAGTACATTAACATATTATTATCATAATAAGTTCGTAACATTGAGGAAGAACCTTCATTTCAAGCAAATATAGTGAAGGGCTACTGCAGTGTTCAGTTAGCCTAGCTCGATTTCTATAAAGTTTTATTTCGAACTCGGCATATATATATGCTACTCTTGGTATCTTCTTTATAAAAATGATTGTGTTCGAAAAAATAAACTAGGAAGTCGTGTTTAATTTGTACCTCGAAGGTTCCTGATACTTCTCTTTGTTGAACACCGGTATGTCCCGGGCAAATTGATGCAAGTTCCATTGCAAGGGTACCGATCCGGTTGCTGGCACTCGTCGATATCTGAATTGTTTATTATAAAAACAAATAGGGTTAATTACAAGAATATAAAAACAGAATGACTTCTAAGAGCCAAAAGAGTAACGCTCTTTGTACTTCCAAGGAACACAAGTGGAAGTGATACCCTTGGGAACAGTTGTATCGCCCCTCCCCGGCACTGTAATTCCCAATAACAGAATAGGAGAAACTATTTGGGCTTGGGCATCCCTTATTGTGGCCGGTTAGACTATCCAACGCCCACTCCAAAACAATTGGAACGCTCATGACTTTGGGCTCGAACTGGTTAAAGTTGCTTATCATCTCGCTCTCCCTTCTGCTGAACCACTCCTGATGAACTATGAACAGTCTTGTTTGTTCCGTAGAGAGGAGATGTGTTTTGTACAGCGAACATATGTCTGACCTAGATACCGTACAAGGGGAGGGCCTCGCCGGGGAGTGGCGAGATGCGGCAGCAGCCAAGCCCCGAGCACGAGGAGCCGTTGCTCGTCTCCGGGCACATGGCAGCGCAGACGCTAGCGTCGCTGAACGGGCCGACCCGACCGAACGTGTCGTAGGTGGTGAGCATCGCCACCACGTTGCAGCCAAAGGCCACGAAGGAGTTGCGCTCGCTGGACACCCTGAACGGACCCGTAGCATCTGGGACGGACCATGAGACGTCGAACAGGAAACTCGGCCCCCGTCGAACATTGCTGCTGACGCGCACCGTGCCGTCCGGCAAGGAGATGTCCAACACCTCCATGCCTCCGCGGCCGCCTAAGAACAGCTTCGGAGGATGCAGTGTCTTGTCGCAGGTGAGGTTGAAGCCGTCGTGGAAGCAGCCTAGGCCGATCCCGAATGGATACGGCACCCGTACGTCGCCACAGTTTTTCGGGCAACCAGGCAGGAATATCCGGCCTGCCAGCGCTGTCGCCAGGATCTGGAACGCCAGTACGCCGATCACGTCGATCGCTGCTCGCCGTCGCCGAGATGAGACGGGAGGGATCGCCATCTCTCGAGAACTCTCCCTCTCTGCTTGCGATGGAATGCTGCTTGAGGTTGAGGATGTCAGTCAGGGCAGTTAGTGTCACACCTCACTTTTAAGGATAAAAGTAGAATGCATAAATAACCTTATATATGCCTCAGGAACAGTCGTACATATAGGATAACAAATTATAAAGAGTATCATCACCCTGTTTATTACATAGCGTACCAATATTTATTACAGAGTATTACACATAAACAATAAAATCTAAGATAACATTATTGCGGAAGCCTTCCACAGAGACACGTCGACTGGTGAACACCAAGCCTAGTACTCATCCCGATAGCTCTCACTCCAACCTTCATCTGTTACCCATCCGAGATTTTCCAAAATTGAAAGTAAAGCAAGCGTAAGTACACAACCGTACTCAACAAGCATAACATGGGTTAATGAGGCTCAAATAAGCTGACACGGTTTGACTGTATTTAGCTTTTATATGTTAATCAAGTTGATCAGTTAAGCAGCATCAAGGTGGCATGTGTTTTCCAAAACCATCATGATCAATGTAACATAAATGAATAGTAAACATAACAGTAAATGTATGAACAATTTAACATGACAAGAGAGATCATCATTAGTGTAAGGAGTTCTAAGGCCGCTCGTGTCCTTGAGCAAGGCTAGTATACCAGTTTATTAAACTCTGCGCAGAGGTGTACACTTTCACTGTGAGCCGTGAATTGCCCTTTCGTCCGAGGAGATCAGCCTCTTAGCCCACTACCAAGTAGGACCGGCAGCGTTTACTATGAAGCCTTTCAAAGGTTCATCTAACAAATTAGGGCCACTGAGGTTTCTGTGCCCTACGGATGTAGTATCCCCTTTCTGATGGCACACGACCGCAGCCTATACTCATACAGACAGAGGTCCAACTACACCCAACCCGAAACACACCCCTCTTGCACCATAAAGGGAACCGCTAACATGCTAGAAAAGGTCCTCATACTGAGCTAAAACCAGAGCCATATAGCCCTCACAGTTGTACTGTAAATCTCGGAAGGTACGTTACTGATTAATCCTCAGGTGGTTAAAAGTCATTATTACTGTTCATGGCACAAATACTCATCAAGCCACAAGATCATGATATCTTTAAGCACTAGCATCTTGGCTACCCAATGCAACCCAAAAAGTTTAAGGAATCAGGATATCAAAGCTAGTTATAGTTTCTAGATCATCAAACGGACACATGCATATGAATTGTTATTTATAGTGGATAGGTAACAAGGATGGTCCATGCTATACTTGCCTTGATTCACAAAGTCTTGCTGATCCTGCTGATCCTCAAAATAATTTGGCTCAATAAAACCCTCACCGTCTGAACTCGACATTAACCATCAACACCAGACAATCCAATCGAGCATACATACACGAAGCAAACAATGAGTTATTAGAGGAACAGTACACCAAGGTCATCAAAATAGAATAAAAAGGTTATAAAACTATTCTACTCGCTTCTATGATCACACAGACGTTAAGTTCACCAAAATCGGAGTTATAACGGCGAAGATATAATTTTTTAAAGATTTCTATACATAAATAAATACTTTAAATATAGACTAAAAATATAAAGTTTCCAAAATACTTCAAAAGTAGTACCACTGCATAGATTATGAAATTATAAATCTAACAAAATTTGAACGGACCAAATCGGAATTAAAACATGAAAGTTATAAGCTTTTAAAAATAATGGCAAAACTATAAATAACTGCTGAGTGGCAGACTCGTAATTACCATCATCTTCCACCTCTGGCTGTTGAAGATCGTGGCCATGGCAGCCATGGTGCCGCTGCACCAGCGCCGGAGGCAAGGGGCCTCGGCCCTGGCCTGCTGGACGTCCGGTGGCGTCCAGCTGCGGCCTGCTACGGCCTGCGGCGACCTGTTACGGCCGGCTGCGGCCTGTCATGGCCGGCTGCGGCCGACTGCGGCCCGCTGCGGCTGGCAGCGGCGGCCAGATGCGGCCGATGGGGGCCAGAAGTGGCGCGCGGGAGATGGAGGACCACGGCTATCGGCCGGGACTTGGCCAGGGATGGCCAGAGAGGGCCCAAGGTGGCCGGGGGAGGCTATGACTGCTTGTGGCCGCTGTGGCCAAGCTAGTGCTGGCTATGGCCGGCCGAAGTTGACCGTGGCCGGCTGAGAGTGGCCACATGTGGCTGTAGCTGGCTGTGGTTGGCCAGATGAGGCTGCGAGACGCCAGGTGTGGATCAAGCTAGGTAGGGGCTGGCCAAAGCAAGCTAGGATACCTTGAGGATAGCAAAGGGTTGCTAGACCGGACTGCTGCTGGCCTTACTATGCGGCTAATGGCCAAGTTTGTTCACTGGTGGCCGGCTGCGGCTACTGCTAGCCTGGCCGGGGTGGCCATGGCCGGCTAGGGCTGGCCAGTTAAGGCTAGGATAGGCCAGAGCAAGCTAGGTTGGGCCAGGATAGGCTAGGGTAAGCCAGGGATGTCTAGAGCTTGAACTAGACCTGCTAGAGCTAGGTAGAGGATGGTGTCTTACTAGAGCGATGGTCAACACTATAGAAGAAAAGGAAAGGCTCTCTCTCTCTCTATCTATGCAAGAGAAAGAGTTTTTCTGAAAATGTTTTCCAAAACCTTCTTGAGGAAAACTTGGGTTTTCAAAGCTTTATTTTTAAACACGAAAAGAACCTAGCCGTGTCTTGCTCGGGTTTTTAGAAATTCTTTTTCAAACACCAGCAAAACAAAACAAGGCACCAAGCACAAACCCATCTTTATTATCTTCGTAAAAGTTTTAAAGCCACACTTTTCATCATTTCATAATGATAACAAGAGAATAAAGTCTTGGCTAATTTTAAAGAAATTAGTTAATCCTTTAGTTTATTTAGTGTTTTTGGTTCACATCCCAAAATAGAATTTTTGGGGTGTTACAATTCTACCCCACTTAACATGAATCTCGTCCCGAGATTCGAAGAGTCTTGGAGAAAGATAAAGTTGTCCTGCATGTCTTCACACTTCCTTGATTAGCTCTTATCCAATGATGATGCAACAAGATCAAAACCAATTTTGTGAAAGTGACCTTTAGATTCTTATGATCCAAATATATATCTCTCTTACGTCCATGATTATAATGCTCCCCATGAACCTTGTGAAACTCTGTATCTCACATTCTTAGTGGATTCCATCTCAAACATCTTCTTTTAAGTTCTGCATAATTCCACCATCAGAGATGTCATAGTCAAGAAGAGAACTTCCTTTAACCCAAAACTCACTTTCCAAGCATGGTGTCATATTGATGCCTTCTGATATACCAGGGAAACTCATGTGCATCAGAGGATCAGGTAACCTTCAATTCCTCACGAGCAGAAAAATCATGGTGCAGTAAAACAACCATATCTCTTATTTTGTTAATCCAATAAAGTCATAGTTTACATTGTTGGAAAGCTTATGAAATTCTCTATAACTCCTGTCTACAATACTTTTCTAGATTATGCAGTTAAGGTAGCCAAAAATAGTTCATAACCAAAACTGCTCTATGTTTTGAGCAGCACAGGTCCATCACCTTGTGATTTTCATAACTCTCAAATTGTAAAAGCTATCAGGGTGATTCTTGTGGTCAGAGGAAGATAGTGAAGTATACTATTGTACAGAATTTTCCCAAGACATTTTTTTGGGTGACCGAGAAATAGAGATATATGCTGAGGAAGACGAACTGCTCTGAAAGACAGATTAAGGTAGAAATGGGATTTAGATGGACTAGAGAGATAGATAAGACCAATCTTGCAGTCTTCATGCTCCCCTGATTTGAGATTGATCAGAATGCGGTATAAGACATGGATTGAAAATAGCCAAGATCTATTACAAGATCAAGTTTGATCTTTTGTTTTAAAATTTATGAGATGTGATCCAACGATGGAAGACTGACATAGATTGAAAGAATAAATAAAGGTTGATCATTGGGCCTTCACATTATGAGGTGTAGTGACAAGGAGCAAGGACTAGGGGGAGATGATAAGAAGATACACTTGGGTCTTCACATGTTGTAACTTATGACGCTCAAGAGCAATGAGGGCAGTAGCAAACGCTATCCCAATTAACAAAGATCTTGTTCCACCTAGCGATGATGTTGGAAACAACATTTCCTTTGATAATGATGATGTCTGCTTTGAATTTTGACTCCTCCATTGAGATGGGAAGGCGAGAAGACTTGAAACAAATCTTGAGCAAAGATGGTGGAAATAAAGCATGGCATAGTGTAAGAAATAAGATAACAAGGATTGATCAAAAGATAGATAGGATAGAGCACACTACCCCATTTAACATGAACTTTGCTTGACTTCAAGACTTTGCACTTCATCGACTCCTAATCCATACTTTGAACGGTAAGGGTCGAAGGTTGATGAGGTCAAAAATGGTCAAGTAAGATAAGGCTCAATCCTCTAACTTTTCACTCCTGGAAACTTGAGTCACGATGGTCGGTGATAGTAGCGAATGCTACCCCACTTTAATAAAAGCACCACTTAAATCCAAACTATGTAAGTGAGCATCCTCTTAATCCACAAACATGTATGCTAAAACCTAAGAACATAGCTGACTCCTCATGTGACCTTGAGTGCTTCAGATTTCTTCTGACTGCCTCAATTCACCTAAGCTTCCACTCTAGATTCTGGAATCGCTTCGGCGTTGAGATATCTCTACTCCCGCATATGGTCTTCATCTTTCCCTCACTTGCTTGCTTCTGAAGGCAGGGTAATCCATAGTGTCTACAACACTGACACTGCTCTAGGATTCTAAGTGCTTCATCATGGTTGCCTTCATTGGATTGCAAATTCTTCCTGAATTCTTCTGCTTGTCTTTTCATTGATCCTTGATTGGGGACCTTACCGAATTGAGCTAAGAATCCTTCTGTGTTTCCTCTCCGCCTGACTTATGATCCGACATGGTGGTTGACTTGAACTTGTTGGTCGAGGATGAGTGTAGCATGGCTGGATCTTCTTGACACTTGATGAGAACTCCTTCCATGTCACCTTAGAGAAGTAAAGCTTGCATAATTAATAGATTCTGGAGCTTGGTCATCTGAACAACTGTCATCTCAAGGGTCTGAGTCTGCCAAGCAATCATTTGCTCACTGCCCATTGGAGTTGCCAAAATTATTTGTTGATTTTGTTCATCGATATCATCTTTTCCACTTGCACCACCACTTGGATCCATCATCTAATGTTGGGCAAAGGTAGAACGAGCAAGGGAATATGAATATGAAGCATGATATCATGGTAGATAAAGATTTAATGAGAAGCGAGATCAAAAGTAGGGGATAGGTAGGATAAGAGAGGACTCTACCCTACTTAACAAGGATAAAGCTACATTTTCCAGCACTTCTCTTTCAGAGTCTACTTTAGAACATGGGACAGAGATGACACATAATCATTACAACATGCATCATAAGCACACATCACAACACCGATGCTACACGTGCTTCTTCAACAATGATAGTCATCCTAAAGGGCATGATAGATGTGGTAAAAGGCCATCGAAAATTTTGAATAAGATAAGGTTAGAAAGCTTTTAGTAAACCAACCAAATTAAAAGTTCAAGGGGATAAGAAATTAATAGCTCGAAGGAAGCTATTCAAGGAGGTGATAACATGACAAGGATGAGTAATAGTCAATTCAATGAGCCAAGGAGGTGAAAAAATAGTTTTATAGCAAAATATGTTTTGTAAATCGACCAGTGCTAACTAGGCTTGCGTCCTATAGTCAGCATGGCTCTGATACCAACTTATCACACCCCACTTTTAAGGATAAAAGTAGAATGCATAAATAGCCTTATATGTGCCCCAGGAACAGTCGCACATATAGGATGACAAATTACAAAGAGTATCATCACCTTGTTTATTACATAGCGTACCAATATTTATTACAGAGTATTATGCATAAACAATAAAATCTAAGATAACATTATTGCGGAAGCCTCCCACAGAGACACGTCGACTGGTGAACACCAAGCCTAGTACTCATCCTGATAGCTCTCACTCCAACCTTCATCTGTTACCCATCCGGGATTTTTCAAAATTGAAAGTAAAGCAAGCGTAAGTACACAACCGTACTCAACAAGCATAACATGGGTTAATGAGGCTCAAATAAGCTGACACGGTTTGACTGCATTTAGCTTTTATATGTTAATCAAGTTGATCAGTTAAGCAGCATCAAGGTGGCATGTGTTTCCCAAAACCATCATGATCAATGTAACATAAATAAATAGTAAACATAACAGCAAATGTATGAACAATTTAACATGACAAGAGAGATCATCATTAGTGTAAGGAGTTCCAAGGCCGCTCGTGTCCTTGAGCAAGGCTAGTATACCAGTTTATTAAACTCTGCGCAGAGGTGTACACTTTCACTGTGAGCCGTGAATTACCCTTTCGCCCGAGGAGATCAGCCTCTTAGCCCACTACCAAGGAGGACCGGCAGGATTCACTATGAAGCCTTTCAAAGGTTCATCTAACAAGTTAGGGCCACTGAGGTTTCTGTGCCCTACGGATGTAGTATCCCCCCTTCTGATGGCACACCGCAGCCTATACTCATACAGACAGAGTGTAACACCTCTGGTGTTATGTTAGCTAAAATATGCCATGTTATCATATGCACTACAAAGCATTCATGGTTAGGTCAACCTTAATGTTCATTCACTAAAACAAGTTTACATTTCATAGGTTGATTGAGTTTCTGTAATGTTTGTCACATGAAATAATAAAACCCTATTTTCGAATGTCATCGCAAATGCTTAGTTTATACTCTATGTACTTGAGATGTAAACTGTGTTTACACTAGTGTCAAGCATAGTGTATAAGTCTAAGTCCAACCCTAAAATGATTTCCATATTTGAAATTAAAATTGGATTCCCAAGCTTATTTCTAAGTTTGGCTATTCAAGTTTAAACTCAAAATGGAAATGCTATAAAAGGTTTTTCAAAAGTCAACTTGGTCAACCAAGGGTGTCATTGGGTCAATGACCTAAAAATGTCCTTGGATGATGTTTGTGCTCACTAATAACCAACCAGTTAAGTTAGAAACCAAATTGAGTTTAAATTCTATTTCAAAAACCCTTTATTTCCAACTGTAGTTTTATCCCTTTTTCTCTAATTCAAATTCTATAAGGAATTTGAAGATACTCTAAAAAGACAGTTTGTAGATCTTGACAAGAGCTACAAGTTGGTATATAAATTTTTTCAAGTTTCCAAAAGGAATTTCAAATTAATTTGAAAATACAGTTTCCAGCATTTATCCCCTTTTGATTTTAAAACCATAATTCAAAAATTATGCATAATTTGAGAAAACTTTGTACATGAAAAATATTTGGTTTGATCAACTCAACATTTCATAGTTTTGAAGATTTTCAAGTTTTATTGAAAAATCAAAAGTAATTTCAAATACTTATTTCTAGGGTTTTATCCCCTTTTTAAATCTGAATTCAAATTTCAAAATCTAGACAGAATTTGAGGATGCCAGTTAAAGAAAAAGTGTAGCTCTTGAAAAGTTATGCAAATGATATTTTTGGAGATTTTCAAGTTCTTATATAAATTTAGGAGTAATTTGTATTTTAAACCGAGTGGTAATTCTATAAATAAACCGAACAGTACCTAATCCTATCGGCGAACGCCATGGCCGGCTTCTCATCGCGCGCCGCTGTCCACCGCCGCGCCTTCCCGGCCAACCGAGCGCTCTCAGACGCGAGAGACTTCATCGTCGTCGTGTCACCTGCTCCTTCATCGACTCCATGCTATAAATACCGATCGGACGCCATCGTTATCCTTCTTTCTTTCTCCCGCCGCCGTCGCCGACGACCTTGCTCCGCCGTCGAAATTCACCGCCGACGCTCCACCTCTGTCCAATTGCTCTCGTCCAAAGCTCCGCCACTTCCTCACGGTCAGTTTGAACCAGTTCAAGCTTGCTCTCATCGCCCGAGCCACCCGCACGCCACCTTCTTCTCCGCGGCCGGTCAGCCGAGCCGCCGCGCCATCTCCGCCGTTTGCCGTCGCCGGAGGTGAAAATATTTTACCTTTGACCTCGTAATCATGTTCTCCGTGTCATCCTGTATCTGAAGCGCACCTTGGTTTGAGCAGCGCATCGCCGGAGTCTGCCGTGACGTCGTCGTGCCATCGGAGCGCCGCCGCCGCCATCACCGTCGTCGATCGCCGCTCAACCCAGCCACTCCGGACCTCCATTAACGTGCGCATCAGCGCCGTGGTGAGCTCCTGCATCTATCCGTGCCATCAATTTCACTCATCCTGCACCGTAGCCGCCGTAGCTCACCGCCGACACAGCCATGCCGCTCCGCCACGTGCGATGCCGTCCTGTCCAGAGACCGAGACCGACCTTCATGTAGTAACCCAACCTGTCCGTTTAGGTGTCCTGCGTAAGTTCGTGAGGTCGCCGTCGCCAAAAATCGCTCCGGTGAGCGACTCCGCCGCGCCCGAGCTCCGCCGCGCCGCCATCGCCGCCGGCGTGGGTGCCGCCGCCGCTCCCCAGCACCGTTAACCACTCCAATCGATGCGCCGTGTCAAGATGAGCAAGTAGGAGAAAACCCCATCGCCGGAGACCTCACCGACGGCGAGGAATCGCCGGTCAACTCCGGCGGGGTCGGCTGTTGACCCGGGAGCACTGTGCCGAATTTTCTTTTTCTATTTTCAGAAAATGATTTAAATACTATTTTCTTTGAAAATTCATAGTAATTAATTTATAGCTCCAAAAATTCTAAAAAGTTTTGTGAAAGTTTCTCATGATGTCATCTACCTAGGAAAAATATGAAATACCAAATTTGAGTACTTTTTGCATATGTTAAAATTAGCCCTTTTAATTGAAAAATGGGCCTTCAATGATTTTTAATAAATAAAATAATTGGCTTTTAATTCTGAAATTTGTTTTGCCATCTAATTAGGCTAAGAGCTTTCTAAAATAAAATTTTGGGCTTAATTTGACAACTTTAATTTTATGCCTTTATTTAATGCTTTTAAATAATTAATTAACCCCTCTTTGTTAACTTAATCATTATAGGAGTTATGTGACTTGGGATTGATTGATGACCTTAGGTCATTAACCCTAATGACCTTTGGCACTTTAATTAATTGTTTGCGCTTACCTTAATTATGTCGTTAAGATTTAATTGATGTTATTTTATGTGTTTAATTAATTATAAAAATAGCGTAATTAACCCTAATCAGTTATATAAACGAGGTTTTGTTAGCTTGCAACTTTATCGTGAAGAAAAGTTGTACTCGATCCCTTAATCTGATCATGCATCCATCGAGCATCATATTTACTATTCTATCATGTAAAGCATATTAATTATCGAGTAGTTTCCGTTAACGGAGAGTTAACGTTATCACTCAGATCTGAAGGACGAGTAGATTCAAGAATCGGGAGTTGATCCAGATTTTGAGACCGTCTACCCCGAACATCAAGGCAAGCCCCGGATGCATTCAAACCCTATTCTATTTATAAAAGTTTTACCGCTTCAGCACTGATATGTTGCATTAAGTGATAGGAGTTGAGTGAAAACCCACAAATTGCATTACCTGTCTTATTCCTTGTTCCTTGTTACCTGCTTAGAAGATGAGTAGTGATGCTTAGCCCTACTTATTTATTTAATTTTTCAAAGGCAAAAGAATGAAAAAGATGAGAATGGCTTTATTGTTGGAATCTTGATAATAGTAATAAATCGAGTCCGGACGGCGAACTTGCACTGGGAATGGAGTCCCTCTGTAGTGTTCTCGTCTGTTGATGCCCTAGGTCCCGTCCGTTGGTGAACTGGTGATATCGAGAATTTAGAAATCCACATGCATGAAGTGGTATACGGATGGTTGGAGCCGTGTATGTCATGGAGTGACCTAGCGTGGGGCCAGAGAATCCCATCTGTGTCATAGTGTGTTTTACTGTGGGGTTTCAGTTCCCACGTATCTCGGTACGCTGGGCCGAAGAGCTCACGTGTATCATGTGGTGATATACGGCTGAGGTTGTTATCCCGGTATATCGGTGTATCTGGGGTGCTTCGGAGTTAAAGTCTCCGGTATGCTCAGTCGCCTAGGTCCCAGCTGGGTATGAAAATGGATTTGAATCGCCGTTGCTTCTCGGAGAAGAAGACTCGATCGGTGTTCATCATCGTAGTAACAACCTAAACAAAAAATTTAAGGATCAATAATGAAGTTGGTTGGTAATTGGAAGTAGTCCAAGCAACCTTCCCTTTTGTAAAGCTTTTCTGCAAAATTTCTTATCTACTACAGACCGTACCTTGTCCCTCTAGCCTGCATCTCTTAAAGTCTCTACCCTTCTTTTTCGTCGGGTCAGTCTTGTTGAGTACTGTTGTACTCAGGGTTTGTTAAACCCTTGTTGCAGGTGAGCCTCATGGGCAGGAGTGTTTTGCATCCTGCTACATGACAGTCGTCGAGGAAAGCGACGACGAGTAAGCTGTTTAGCTCGTGGGCAGAGCTTTTGTTTAATATTGTAATCTACTGCTACTCCACTACTATTATGGTTTGTATAATTCAAACTTGTAGTTGTAAATATTTGAAACTCAGAAGTTTGTAAACTTATGTTATTGTAAGTCTTCCGCTGTTTTACTCCGTGGTATTTTATTTATATGAAACTGTTGTAATACTGTAATGTCTCTCTATAATGATTGATCCTGCTCGGAGAATCGTGGATGATTCGGGATTTACCCGACAGACTTTTTAAGTCGTATGGAACACAGTCATGGTTATTTAGAGTCTATTTAGACAATAATCATGCGTGTGGGCCATATGATTTAGGAGGTTCTGCCACACAGAGGTACAACTACACCCAACCCGAAACACACCCCCTTGCGCCATAAAGGGAACCGCTAACATGCTAGAAAAAGTCCTCATACTGAGCTAAAACCAGAGCCATATAGCCCTCACAGTTGTACTATAAATCCCGGAAGGTACGTTACTGATTAATCCTCAGGTGGTTAAAAGTTATAATTACTGTTCATGGCACAAATACTCATCAAGCCACAAGATCATGATATCTTTAAGCACTAGCATCTTGGCTACCCAATGCAACCCAAAAGGTTCAAGAAATCAGGATAACAAAGCTAGTTATAGTTTCTAGGCCATCAAACAGACACATGCATATGAATTGTTATTTATAGTGGATAGGTAACAAGGATGGTCCATGCTATACTTGCCTTGATTCACAAAGTCTTGCTGATCTTGCTGATCCTCAAAATAACTTGGCTCAATAAAACCCTCACCGTCTGAACTCGACATTAACCATCAACACCAGACAATCCAATCGAGCATATATACACGAAGCAAACAATGAGTTATTAGAGGAACAGTACACCAAGGTCATCAAAATAGAATAAAAAGGTTATAAAACTATTCTACTCGCTTCTATGATCACACAGACGTGAAGTTCAACGAAATCAGAGTTATAACGGCGAAGATATGAATTTTCAAAGATTTTCTGTACATAAATAAATACTTTAAATATAGACTAAAAATATAAAGTTTCCAAAATACTTCAAAAGTAGTACCACTGCGTAGATTATGAAATTATGAATCTAACAAAATTTGAACAGACCAAATCGGAGTTAAAACGTGAAAGTTATAAGCTTTTAAAAATAATGGCAAAACTGTAAATAACTTCTGAGTGGCAGACTCGTAATTACCATCATCTTCCACCTCTGGCTGTTGAAGATCGTGGTCATGGCAGCCATGGTGCCGCTGCACCAGAGGCAAGGGTCCTCGGCCCTGGCCTGCTGGATGTCCAGTGGCGTCCGGCTGCGGCCTGCTACGGCCTACGGCGACCTGTTATGGCCGGCTGCGGCCGACTGCGGCCCGCTGCGGCCGGCAGCAGCGGCCAGATGCGGCCGATGGCAGCCAGAAGCGGCGCGCGGGAGATGGAGGACCACGGCTATTGGCCGGGACTTTGCCAGGGATGGCCAGAGAGGGCCCAAGGTGGCCGGGGGAGGCTATGACTGCTTGTGGCCGCTGTGGCCAAGCTAGTGCTGGCTATGGCCGGCCGAAGTTGACCGTGGCCGGCTGAGAGTGGCCACATGTGGCTGTAGCTGGCTGTGGTTGGCCAGATGAGGCTGCGAGACGCCAGGTGTGGATTAAGCTAGGTAGGGGCTGGCCAAAGCAAGCTAGGATACCTTGAGGATAGCAAAGGGTTGCTAGACCGGACTGCTGCTGGCCTTACTATGCGGCTAATGGCCAAGTTTGTTCACTGGTGGCCGGCTGCGGCTACTGCTAGCCTGGCCGGGGATGTCTAGAGACTGAACTAGGCCTGCTAGATCTAGGTAGAGGATGGTGTCTTACTAGAGCGATGGTCAAAACTATAGAGGGAAAGGAAAGGCTCTCTCTCTATCTATGCAAGAGAAAGAGTTTTTCTAAAAACGTTTTCCAAAACCTTCTTGAGGCAAACTTGGGTTTTCAAAGCTTTATTTTTGAACACGAAAAGAACCTAGTCATGTCTTGCTCGGGTTTTAGAAATTCTTTTTCAAATACCAGCAAAACAAAACAAGGCACCAAACACAAACCCATCTTTATTATCTTCGTACAAGTTTTAAGCCACACTTTTCATCATTTCATAATGATAACAAGAGAATAAAGTCTTGGCTAATTTTAAAAAAATTAGTAAATCCTTTAATTTATTTAGTGTTTTTAATTTACATCCCAAAATAGAATTTTTAGGGCGTCACAGTCAGGCAGCAATATTATAAGCTACTAGCAGTCTTAGAAAACCCGCCGTGCTGTAGGGAACGGGTCAACTGCTCACTGAAAGTCCGGCGCACAACGCGTTAGTCGTTACCAGAGAATATTAGTTGAAGACGGTGACGTGATAACTAGCAGATGCTGAGATTAGTTGTACAGTAGTGGCTGCTTACAATTTAAAATGGCAGTTGTTGAGCTCGAAAGATAGACATGAGCGTCCCGACTGGACTATTCCTAGCTAGTCCTAGTCAGCTGATATGACCATCGCTCTGAACCCCAAAGAACAAACTGCCGAAACTCTGGGCGGCCAAACCAGCTGTCCGGCATCAGCGGATCAGCCTGCAGCCGGTGAGCGTTCATAGCCCCAAGCAGCGACGGCGGCGGCAGAAGGAAAGATCGGCGCGAATCTGGTACGAAATCCCATCTTCCTCCATCTGCGCAGGCCAAGTTTGGTAGGCCCACAAAATTTGGTTGGGCCGGAGTGATTCCGGAGTTCGATCCAAATAAGGCCCCCAGTGGCAGAAGCACCTTCATCCGTCAGCCCGGCCCTGGCAGAAGCGCCGAAAATCCCCTGTGCCTCCCGTCCCGCCCGCCCCCAAATCGCCGACCCGCTCCGCCACAACGGCGCCCATCGGCCGCCGCCCCTCCTCTATCTCCGTCCCCGGGAAACCACGACCGCGCCCCAGCTCCGCCGGAACCGAGCCCATCCATCCTCCGGCGCCCCCTCCTTTCCGTCTCGGGAGACCACGACCGAGCCCAGCCAGGAGCCGCCTCCGCCGCCCTCATCTCTCGCGCCTCCGCCGCCCTCCTGAGCTCCAGCTTCTTCGCCTCCGTGGTGGGCTGGCGGCCGGCGGGATCCTCTCGACTCCCATCCTCCGCGACCGCCTGACTGGGAAGCGGGCGTGCGGTGCACTGGCAGGTCTGCCCGCTGCCGTTCACTCCTCTTGCTCTGCCTTCCGCCGGCTGGGTCCCCAGTCCCCTCTGCCAGGTCGGCCCCAAGCTCCAGGGGCACCGCGTCACCACGCCTTGTTTACCACAGCACAGCTCACGCCTCAAGGTGAGAGCAGGCCTAATTTCATCGTATTTCGTTCGGTTTTGATTTTTCTATGAATGAAAGCCAATGTCTGGTTGCTAATAATGGCATTTTAGTTTGCAATATTTCATTCATATATGGGTGGACATATGAGGCTAGGATGGAAATTGGAAAGATATTTTAGTAAGATTTTTATGATATTTGTAGGTATTGTTCGAACACTTTGAATTTATACCGCCATTTGTATCTTTTGCTATATCTGTTAGTGTAAGCCTAATATGATTTCTAGCCTTCTATTATTTTGTAAGCCTAATATGATTTCTAGCCTTCTGTTATTTTGTCACCCCGTTGCCTCGTTTCTAGATCTGCCATTGCAGTCTACTAGTTTGGATCAGCAATCAATCCCCATGGGGAAATTAGTTAGTTAAAAAAAAAAAAGATCTGCTCATTTCCAGAATCCATTGTATGATTGTATGAATTAGCTTCCTTTTGTTGTAGTAATATCCCATCTTTTATTTTGCATGCATGGTTTATTTTCTCACTCTCCATACCCATTTGCTTTTGGCAAATAAGCAGGACAATGCATCTCAGGTCGGGACGCTGCTTAGTGTACCCACCGCCGGCGCAGCAAGAAGGTCGCCATCTCTGCCAGCCCCAGCACAGCTCAGAGGACAGGATCAACAACCTCCCCGAGGACCTGCTCCTCGAGATTCTCACCCGTCTTAGGTCTGCCACTGAAGCTGCGCGCGCCGGAGCAGTCTGCCGTGGCTGGCGTGGCCTCTGGACCAAGCTTCCTGAGCTCACGTTCAGTTGTGTTCACCCCCTCTCTGTCGAGTCAGCGCTAGCCGGGATCACCCGCACCTCGCTGGACGTCATCGACATCACTTTATACGCATACTGGGAAGACTGGTCTAGGCAGGTATCCTTGCTTCTCCATGGTGCCGCACGGGTGTTGCCGTCGAAACTCATCATCTCTGTGTTGAGGGCCCCCCTAGAAGAGTACATCGTGGAGCTTCCCTGCTTCGAACACATCATCTCTGAGTAATTTGGATGATTAAGTAGATATTGCATACACACTTTGTCAAGCATGAGCACAGGCAGCATAAGCATAAGAAAACTTAAGGATAAGACGATAAGTTCATACTTCATAGTTCATAGATTCATAAACTCATGGTTCATAACGATATAGCCCATAAGCTTCATATTGTCATTCTCTTTTTTTTTTAAAGTGTTCATAATGTCATTCTAACAGTAACAGCCATAAACTCATAATAAGAAAGATTAAAACTTTAAATTTTGAAGACTTTCCACACTACACATCCACAGACTCATAGAACATGGACGTCACAGGCTCACAGTCACTCACAGCAGGACAGATCAATGATCACTCAGAATCAGAACTAGATCTATAATCAGATGGCATATCATTGTCATCTTCTCCATCAGAAGATGAAGCAGATGACTCCTCATCGTCTAGAGTAGGGATCAACTTCTTTCTCTTCCTATTCTTAAGTTTCTGGTTACTTCGAGCTGCAACAACTCCTGGTGATGATTCTCCAATTTTTCCTTCCTGCTCTTGTTCTCATCTTTATTTCTCAATGCCTGTGATCCACTCATTGTCTTCATCTTTTAAAACATCAAGAACAAGTTTCTGAATGGGATCTCTATTCTTGTTGTCTTTCTTTTGCCTCAATTTTGAGTTGAATTTCATAAACACAAGGTCCTTCATTCTGTAATGAAGCAGCCTGTTGTTCTCTTTTATGTGTTCTTCGAATTCAGTAAGAAAAGTGGTCCGAATATTTTCACAAATGAACATACAAGTGATAATTCAATATTTCAGTAATTCAGTTTCATACTTGTTCATATGATCAACAGCATCTCTCGCAACCTGAGGAGCTGCATGTCAAGCTTAGAATTTTTGCAGCTGATTTTCTGAGGTTTGGACGTTTGGTAAACTACTTTCATGATTCAGCCACCACTTAGCTACATTAAAAAACAAAGGACCATGCAACTTATTAGTGGACAGTTCTAAGAAATTAATTACCTATAGAAAACTTTACAATAAAGGTTTTCATGCCTGGATCATTTTTTTTCTTTTTTTCACTGCCTTTTAGCAATTTCTTTGCCAAAGGATCCATCACTATCCTGATACTGCTCAAGCTCTTAAGTGGTCTTGTCCTGAGTGTCTTTATTTAGAACAGGCTTCGTAATGCAAGTTATTACACTGGCAGTGACTAATCTAACTCTGTTTTTCTTTCAGGTACAAGTGCCATGCCTAATAAATTGTCCTTGTAAACAGCCCAGCAACTGGAGAACTGAAGATATCTCTTTGGTTAATCTTGAAGTTGTTGAAATTCATGACCTGCAAGGAGAAGATGATGAAATTGATTTCGTAAAACTCATACTCCGATATGCAACAGCGCTTCGAAGATTGACAGTGAGTATTTCTGATGACATCTCACCAAATGACATTGGCTGTGAGAAGATCCGCAGGACTATGAAGGAATATCCTGATATGGAATGCCGTATTATGGCATTCGGTTCTGAGGCGGTTGTTTATCCATGAATAGAATAATGTTTGTAGATGGCAACTGGTGATATCCTTATGCTTTCGTCAGTTTTTATCTTGCTGATCTGTTTTTGCTGGAGATTTCTGTATGTGGGTTTCATGACTTAATAGAAGTTTGGTGGTGGCAACTGGATAGTAGGTGTCATCGCCTATTAGTAGATCAAGTATGTGTTCCTGGGCTATCAATGATTTGTATCCAAATCAAGTATCTCTAGTTTAATGTGTCTCACAGTAACTCAGTAAGCAGGTCCAACTCCTTTGTATTGCTTGTCTGTCTGTACTCATGTCAAGCAACTAAACAGAGGTCCTGTCTGTACTCAGGTCAAGCAGGATTTCACTGTCCACAATGTAGTGTGCAAAAGGCACTTCAAAATTTCCAACAGCAATTGTTTAGCCTCATTTTTTTTCACTATGCCTGTGATGAAATGAAATCCAGTTTAACTGTTTAAAGAAGAGATCATGTAATTCGTGCTAAATTTCTGGTTTGGTTAGCATGTCGTTTACTGATAGAGCTTTCAGGGAAAAAGAACTTCAATCCAGAGGAACAATTCTGCACGATTT
>CM041640.1:4086219-4099714 GCA_023333625.1 Bothriochloa decipiens
TATATATATATATATATATATATATATATATATATATATATATATATGAATATAGGAGTATGAGGCAATGCGAACAAACTTGGGAAGGCAAGCATGTGGCTGCTAGGTAGATTAAAACTTACAGGAGTAGGTGATGACGTGATGTCGTCTTCTCGATAGAGCTGAATCCATGTGGCCATCTCATTTGTTTTTATCTTCTAGAGCTCCCTGTCCTTCTAAGAGAAATTGGAATTCTTTGAAATTGAAAGATATCCTAACACCCAAACACAGTTCATATATATATATATATATATATATTTGGGAACTGCCACTGAATTCACTTCCCAAATATGGAGGACAAGGCTGAGCTCCAGAATCATATAGTTTAGTGAATAAGTGAAGACAAAGGAACGGAACTGATGTGGCACATGGTCATACCAAGTCTGGGCGATCCGCAACCAGCATGCATGGGTTACAAAAAGGTTCTTATATGACCACACGCCTTTGTCTCTTTGCTTGGAGATTATGTTTAATGCTTGCTACTAACAGAATAGCAGTCTGCTTCAAGCAAACATGCTGCGCGCCTAATTTGCTGACCCTAGTCATACTACCTGCGACCAGCGCCGTGGCCGCTATTCACACCTGAGCTTAAGAGTAAACGGGGATTTGGGTCATGTTTATTGCTTGATTGGTGGTTGCAAAGTCGTATGCTGTGCACTGAAGCTCCACTAGCTTAGCGAGACTGTCCCACATTTTGGCAGTGGCTTTGACATTCATGTCCCGACCTCGAGTACAAAATTGCAACTGGCTGGATCTCGCTTGATCCTGGTTCCACGATACCAAGCGGGGAGCACTTGATCGAAGAGTGGCCTTTTTTAGCAGGGCTTTCAGCTCTGGCCTTCTCTAGCTTTTCAGGTGAAGTAAGCCCTGAGAAGTGAAGCCTGTTTGTAAAAAAATCTCTGCCAAGGGCCTTAGAACACTACTGCGTTACTTGTACCAACACAACTACAGTAATAAATTCTCAAAATTCTGCTAAAAAAGTTATGTTTCAATAAATAGTGTTCTAGTGTGATACTTACCTGGTAGCAGGCCACTGTCTCCAAGATCATGCACGCATGCAGTAATCCTGGAAGTAGAAGTACGTTGCACAGCACACGCAGCAGCGTTCTTCTGCGTGCACAAGCTCTCCCTTACATGTGTCGCCTCAATTCCTGACTTCAGGCTGTACAGCACTAAGTTAGAAAAATGGAAGATAAAAGAGCAAAGACGGTGTACCGCTAATGTCCAAACTGTACATGACAGATAACAAATTAACAATAGCAACATGTATGCTGTAGGCAGTAGACACTGCACAGTTAGCCAGCATGCTGATGATACCGCGATGCCTATAAATACCGTGGCGCATGGAGCTATCCTTGCACACCACACGCTGACAACTAAAGTTACAGAAGAACTCTCTGTGCTTAGCGGCGGCTTAGCCAGCTCTAGCTACCAGCAATGCCGTCCAGGCAAACCTTCGCCTGCTACACCATGGCGCTGCTGTTCGCTGCGTCTGCTGTCTCGGCGCAGCTCTCCACCGACTTCTACGACGAGACATGCCCCGACGCGCTCGGCATCATCGAGTCCGCCGTGAGAGCTGCCGTCTCCAAGGAATCCCGCATGGGGGCCTCCCTGCTCCGCCTCCATTTCCACGACTGCTTTGTCAATGCAAGTGCCATTCATATGCCGCCTCCAGATTTTCTTCAGCCTTTTCCACTTTTGTTTTTCTCGGAAACTGGAGCAATATCTAATAACCTATTCAGTAATTAAGTTCCATTAAACTTCCATATATGAGTCTGAATCTGAACTGAACTAATAACGAACTCCAGTTAGATCTTCTCATAACAGAGCATGTTGGTTCAGACGTTCAGTAGACAGTTTTGAGTACTGTTAGCTTTACGTCCGGTGCTCTACAAGTCAGTCATTTAAAAAGTGCCGCGCACTCTGCTGCGTGCTTCGATTTTTCAAACCAAACTGTCCCTGTCATTTCTAGCAGACGGTTTGTCTCTGAGTACGATGATGGAATGTCTTTTCGTGGACTAACCGGTGACTGCAAATTGCAAACGAACTTTACAGGGCTGTGACGGGTCAGTGCTGCTCGACGACGCCGCGGGCTTCACCGGCGAGAAGACGGCGAAGCCGAACAAGAACTCGCTCCGCGGGTTCGACGTGGTTGACGACATCAAGTCGCAGCTCGAGGACGCCTGCAGCCAGACGGTCTCTTGCGCCGACATCCTCGCCGTCGCCGCCCGCGACTCCGTCGTCGCTGTAAGCACAAACACCAAGACTAGACATGCTTGTTCCATTTTATTACAAGCTAAATAATTGACGACTGTGTACTCTGCAGCTCGGCGGGCCTACGTGGGACGTGGAGCTCGGCCGGCGGGACGGGACGACGGCGAGCCTGGACGACGCGAACAACGACCTCCCGGGGCCGACCCTGGACCTGGGCGACCTCATCAAGGCCTTCTCCAAGAAGGGCCTGAGCGCGAACGACATGATCGTGCTGTCGGGCGGGCACACGATCGGGCAGGCGCGGTGCGTCAACTTCCGCGGCCGCCTCTACAACGAGACCAGCAGCCTGGACGCGTCGCTGGCGTCGTCGCTGAAGCCGAATTGCCCGAGCGCGAACGGCACCGGTGACGACAACACGTCGCCGCTGGACCCGTCGACGTCCTACGTCTTCGACAACTTCTACTACAAGAACCTGCTGCGGAACAAGGGCCTGCTCCACTCGGACCAGCAGCTCTTCAGCGGCGGCTCCGCGGACTCGCAGACCACATCCTACGCGTCCGACATGGCTGGCTTCTTCGATGACTTCCGCGACGTCATGGTGAAGATGGGCGCCATCGGCGTTGTCACTAGCTCCGGAGGGCAGGTCAGGGTGAACTGTCGGAAGACGAACTAAATGCATGGCCGTTGTCAGGTTTGGTAGTGTTGTGATGGAGTGTGATCAGTGATCAGTGCGTGTAGTGTGCTGTGGTCTGCAGAGAGTGCAGAGTTACTGTTCCTTCTATGATGGCGTAGTCTGCTTCGAACGGTTGTAGTACTACCTTCTACACGAATAAAACGAAGAATAAGACTGGTCTTAGATCCATCATGCCTTGTTTGGGTCCTGCTGAATTTGATCTGAACCTGACCAACGTACGCATTGCTGAGTTCAGAATTTTCAGAAAAAGAAAACACTGGGTCACTCATTCCTTAAGCAAGAAGCCAAGAACCTTGAGCAGCCACACCTCTTTTCCATCAAGCCCAAAACTTATAGTTTGGGCCTTTTTGGTATAGAAGATCTGGGCCTATGGGCCAACATGAATCAGCCTACGTGGCCTGGAGCAATCGCTCCTCAAATAAAAAAGGAGCAATTTCCTGAACTCAAAAAAAAAAAAACTACGTGGATCAATGAAAATAAAAATTGAGATTAAACATAGTCACATGTTTGGAGTGAACAAAAAAAATATTCAGACGTCTGAAAATAAAATATTTAGACGGCTGAAGGGCGGCTCACTAGCTGTGTAGCTTGACGATGTGTGTTTTCAGATCGAGTAGACATTTGAGCATATGTGCTTCTCATAACAACAAAGATGTTAACATGACAAAGCTTGGTATCTTCTTATGATAACTACTAAGCTCAGCCTTCACTGAATAATTAAAGCTCGGTGTCAAGTGACAGAGAATCCACTAAGCAAATCAAATTGCCGCACAGAGGCCGTGCCCCACTCATGTTGTTCAGACTGTTGCTTATCAAAAAGAATGCACGTTCCACTAAGCATAAACCCCATCCGTTTTTAAATATAGACAGTAGACTTCACAACTTTAAATTAAGAGAACAAAATTTTACAGGCAAGTTTTACATGCAAGAGAAGAGAAGCAGGAAATAGTAGTTTTTTTTTAACTTTGATCAAGTTTATAGAAGAATGTACTACTAATATTTACAACATCGAACTAGTTTCATTAAAGTGGTCACAAAACATGTATTCATAGTTTATTTATTTGGGATTGTATAGATGTCAATATATTTTTGTCTAAATTTAATAAAATTACAAAAGTCTTTAGAACAAAATGGTGAGTACGCGGACGAGTTGCGAATGTTTGCATCTGTACTCATGTAATACTCATGTAATTCGCAAAAGATATGTATAATATTAAAATAATGAGAATTCTGTCTCCATTTCAATTAAATTAAAAAATTGTTTCTCTAAATAAACCCAAAAAACACGAAAGGATAGAGCAAACAGTTTTGACTGACGTCACGGCCCCACCCTACCTCCGTTTTCCCTTCCCCGCGCGGCCTGCCGCTCTTGTCGTCTTCGGCTCTTCCGTCGTTCGCCGTCTGTTCGTCGCCGTCCCCAAGCTCTCGCCCTTTCGCTGTCGCCTTCCCTTTCCCAATCGCCAACGACCACCTCGCTCCCACTTAGTTAAACCCGTCGCCATGCCGTCCGCCGAGGCCCACTGCCCACTCCAATCCTCCCCTCCCCCTTCCTCCTCCCACTCCCCGGTTCCCACCCATGGCCGCGGCGATGCCGACGCGGCCCTCCTCCACCCCCGCTTTCCGCGTCCTCCAGCTACTCCTGGTCGTCGTGATCGTCTGCGCTGTTCCAGGGGCGATATGCTCCAGCCGGCGGTTCCCGCACCTCAACCGCGTCCGCGAGCTCCACCGCCGGGAGGGCTCGTCATCGGCCGAGCAGGAGGCCGCCGCGCGGGGGCTTCTGGCGCGCCTCCTACCGTCACACTCCACCAGCTTCGAGTTCAGGGTCTTCTCCACGGTACGCGTGCTTTGCTGCTTGGGGATCGTAGGGTCTGTATGTGATGTTGAACGCATCTGACGTCAGGTATTGCTTGCATAAGCATGTTAGGCAACGTACTGGAACGTACCCAAATCGGCGTTACATAAATAGAGTTCGCGAGACGTAAGAGTGCAGTGAGAATGTCAACTAGAATCAGAGACCAAGGAAGCGCGTCATGAGGAGTTGAGGACATCATAGAGTAGGCAATCTTAGTAGGAAATTGTTTGTTTATATATGAATTCAGATAATCTATATAATAATCTTACCTGTCAAAACTGAGGTCTGAGTTCTGGACCCTCCCCCATGATTTGTAATTTTTGCTACTTATGTTCATAATGGGTGGTACATTTTCTGACTACCTGTTACTAACCGACAAGGATTTACATTGTACTCCAATCCATTGATAGGAGCAATGTGGTGGGAAGGCATGCTTCGTCATCAACAACCACCCCTTGTTTGATGGAGAAGGGACTCCAGAAATATTGTATGTTTTCCTTTTTATATTTTGTCACGCCTTGCAAACTACATCTTCAGCTTGTTCATTTACATTTCTTTCCCAGCTGCAAACAGTAGCAGTTAGCACCTTACTGTTTCTTTTCGTGCAAGACGATAATCCAGATGTGTTGGCTTTATTTATTTATTCTCTGTTATTTTCTGAGGCTTGGTGTTAGATGAACAACTGTTGTAATTATGTTTTTTAATATATTCAGAACGAGTTGATTACATTTACTCGTAAGTTTGTGATCCATTAGGTCATTAAAAGGTGTAACATGTGTCAAACAATGAGTTAGTGAACCACCATATATTGCCGTACATTCTCTTGTGCTTGCAAGTTGTAAATCAGGACTCTTGTAATTTTGTTTGTTATAACCTTATCCAAAAAGCAGCTTATAACACAATGTTGGTATCTCAGCAGATTCTGCTAGAATCATTTGCCAATCCTGTTTGCTTGTGCAATTGGTTTATGCTTTCAGTAAGACTGCTCTGCTGTGCAGATGTAACATTCCATCTGCTATAGTATTAGAAAGTTTTGCATTTCATGTCGTGAGTTATGCTACTCACCTTGCAAAAAAAATGTACTCAGCAAAGCATGCGTGCATGTGTTGCTTTACATGCTGAAATTGGAAAGAGCCTGCTTAACAACTTCACATTTGCCATTATTACTTATGGCCAGGATACTTGGAGTTAGTGGGGTTGAAATTTCTGCTGGCTTTCATTGGTACTTGAAACACTATTGTGCAGCACATATATCTTGGTATAAAACCGGGGGTGCACAGCTATCATCCATTCCGCATCCTGGGTCACTACCTCGTGTTCCTGATGGTGGTGTATTGATTCAAAGACCCGTTGACTGGAGCTACTACCAGAATGCAGTTACATCCAGCTGTAAGCTGATAGCTTACTTATATTCAAATTTTGACTGTTGGTTCCAGAATTAATGACATCAAATTTTTCTCATGTTAACTGAACCTAAAACATTTCTCTGTTTAAAATTATTTTGTTCACCCTTTAGATTCTTTTGCTTGGTGGGATTGGGACCGTTGGGAGAAGGAAATTGACTGGATGGCTCTTCAAGGAATCAATTTGCCTCTTGCTTTCACTGGGCAAGAGTCTATATGGCAGAGGGTTTTTCAGGTATGTATCTTTATTCTTTTTCAAGCATTCTGCACAGCGGATAAATTGTCACTATGTTTTTTCGTGACATTAGTGTGAAATAATGCACAAAAATAATCTATAATATTAGGAAGGCATTGAAGCAGATGGATTAATGCATAACAGTAAATGTGTCACAGTAGGAAGGCACTATGGATAAGCAGGCAAAGATGCACATCACCAAATTTAGACATGTAGTGTCATGTTTTGATGTTTGTTTCTTGGCAAGATGATTTTGGCACCGTTCTTAAAATTGACATTTTGTGGTGGAATGAATGGATCCCTTCTAGAGTAGATGTAACCTCACCAGTTCCTGTTGGTTTATTATTATATTTTCTGAGAATATTAGCACTCTTTTATCTAAGGCAAAAAAACAATTAAGGTTATTGCATCTTATCAAAAAAGATCTCAGGTTATTTCTTTGAATTTACTCATCCTGTTTTGCTGCAAATGGTTTGTGAATAACTTTGTTTCATTTCATTAAATTCTTGAAGAGGTACAACATTAGCAAATCAGATCTGGATGATTTCTTTGGTGGGCCAGCATTTCTTGCATGGTCTCGCATGGCTAATATGCATGGGTAACTATAAGTTACACATCTGATTTTCGTTTGGTCTCTCACATCTAAACTTTTAATTTTATATGACTATTGATTCCAATATTCTTCTGCAGTACAAGATATATTGTCATTGTGAATTACCTTGCTATAAAATACTAGATAGATTGTCATTGTGAATTACCTCGCTATAAATACTCCGTCCATTCCAAACGATAAATTGTTCTAGCTTTGACATAGTATATATGTAGGTGCATAGATAAAGCCAGAATAATTTGGAATGGAGGGAATATATAGTTGTAAATTGGGATGCTCACATCTAGACATGTCAGATTAAGACAGCCAAGGAGATCTGTTTATATGTGGAATTTCAGGGAAATAAGCTGTGTCTATGAAAGCTCAAATTTTGTTTCAGCTTTGATTCCCTTCCTGAGTCCTATGTGCTGATTTTTTTTTTCAAGCATGTTATGACTGACTGGTAGCTGCCTACAAGACTTTGTTATCGTCTATAGTACTTCTATGGAATTGGTAGCTACTAGTTAGTACTTCTAAGGAATTGGTAACTACTAGTTACCCATATTATTTAGTTTTATCTTGGATACAGATCTTATGGAACTCTTTATTTCGAACAAATGCCATATATTACTTATTTTCAGCCCTTCTATCTAAAAGTGAAGATACTAGCTTCACATGTTAGATGCTTCTCTGTCATCGTCTTTTATTTAATTACCCTTTAATGACACTTCCTGATTTATCAGATGGGGTGGACCTCTCCCTCAGACTTGGCTTGATGACCAACTAGCTCTTCAAAAGAAAATCCTATCTAGGATGTACGCTTTTGGCATGTTCCCAGGTGACACTTCTACCGTTGGCATTTTTGGATTTTGTGCAGTTACATGAGCAACATTTCTTTGTTAAGTTTACAGCATGTGATATTAATATATCTTTATTGGTTTGCACTTCTGTGTGTTTTCAGAACTCCTGTTCTGCCTAATATAACCAATCTAAATGTTTAATTTCTCAATCTTTGTTTTTTAGTACATCAGGACCCCTTCACTTTTTGTTACGTGTCTTTGCAGTTCTCCCAGCCTTTTCTGGCAACATCCCAGCTGCATTAAAGTCAAAATTCCCTTCAGCTAAAGTCACTCACCTTGGAAACTGGTAACAACGATTTTCTATCTTCTAAATAACATTGGGATATATGATTTTCCGTTATCAATGCTTAAATACAAAATATGGAATCTTGGTTGCAGCTCCTGTTTCACTGCTGAATTTCATGCAGTTTTGCACCTCCACCTTTGTTGTATTTCAGTTATGTAACTTTGATTACAATTTTTGCATGCATCTCACATCTTAGCAGTCTGAGCTGCTACCACTGATCGAACTCGGACAGTCACGCTACACATTCATAACAATCTTATGCCCATTTGTATTCTTAATGTTCATTTCACGTTAAATGCTTCATCATATTATTCATAAATGAAGTTGAGCTGGTACACTAACACTACTTTTTTTGCTGACATCCTTTTTCATCAGTGTTAAGTCACATGTGCTTATTTGACTATACTCTGTGATATTAAGGTTTACAGTCGACAGCAATCCAAGGTGGTGCTGCACATATCTTCTTTATGCATCTGATCCTTTATTCGTAGAAATTGGGAAGTTGTTTATAGAAGAACAAATCAAAGGTAGGATGTGTTATTTTGTTCAAGTTGATGTCTAACATCATGTGCATGATATTTTAATGTCAGACCTGTAATCTTGTGTTGTGTCCTAGCATAAGAGGCTAGCCATTTTTTTGGAACAAATGATCGCTGGCTTTTATCTTATTAGTTTCCCTGTGTTTGTAAGAGTACCTTTTACACCTTTTCATCAGAAGAAAATAAACCTTGATGCATGTGATTTTTCTTGTACTTTTGCGCAGAGTATGGTAGGACAAGTCACATCTACAACTGGTATGATTATTAACCATCGTTCTCACTGGAAGTTCCCAATCAATGAAATTTTCTCATTTATAATATCATTTTACCTGTTTAGTGATACTTTTGATGAGAACATCTCCACTAAGTGACCCGAATTATATATCTTCATTGGGTGCTACAACGTTCAGGGGTATGCAAAGCGGTGACAAGGATGCCATTTGGTTGATGCAAGTATGTTCTCTGTGTGTTAGTATTTTGCTTGTTATTGGATTTGTCTGTAAAAGGAGTTATTAGAGATACTAATGTTGATCATGGATGTCTTGGTTGTTGCACTTTACTTTGTGTGAGAGAAATTTCTTGCGCTATCATCACATTCTTGGATATATGGATAATGGATATGCAAGGATCTGTAACATTTATTACTCTGCAGGGTTGGTTGTTTACCTATGATCCTTTCTGGGAACCTCCACAAATGAAGGTGAAACTTTATTTCATGGTTTGATTAGATATGAATGTTGATAATTTTATTGGGTCTTTTCATTTTGGCTTCTTGTTTCTTCAAAAATATTATTGGAGTAGTAAGGATTGAAATTCATGTGACCCCTCATTTTTTTAATTAAATGCTTGTCCTAAATGTCATATATTTTAATTTTTTAATTAAATGCTTGTCCTAAATGTCATATATTTTAAAAATGGAGTGAGTATGTTGGATATGATATGACTGCAACTAATGTTCCAATGGTGTGAGTTGGTCACATTCATTTTAGTCGGGGTAAGCCTTGTGTTTTCCAATAATGTATTATGATTTTTGAAGCAACACCAAGGAGGTACAATTTGCAGTTGTGTTATTTTTTATCTTTATTTGTCTCATACAGTAAAAATTAAAAAATCCATGCATGTAGCGATTTATTTATGTTGCTAGCACAGTATTTTCATGTTATACTTGGAATAAAAATTGATGTCCTGTTGCCAATTGATTGACAACGACTATATTTCTAATAATCTACTAATTAGTTCTGCACTCAGTTTCTTCACCTTTTCTGCCGTGAACTTAAAGTGGCTACTATCTAATACATCAGGGTTTTGTTTCTGTTTTGAGCATGCACCTTTGTTAGTGTTGTTGCCATTGAGCTTTAACATAACCAATTTTTTACTTACCTGATTAAACTCAATTTCTGTTGTTTTTAGGCACTACTGCATTCTGTTCCTGTTGGCAAAATGATTGTTCTTGATCTTTACGCTGAAGTTAAACCAGTGTGGATAAATTCTGATCAGTTCTATGGTGTTCCCTACATCTGGAAAGTTTCTTTTCTCTTTCTGCCAACTCCATGCACTATTACCCTCCTTTCCTTCATAAAAAACTCGTGTGACCCCTTTTCAGGTGCATGCTCCACAATTTCGCTGCAGATTTTGAAATGTATGGTGTTTTGGATGCTTTGGCTTCTGGGCCTATTGATGCTCGATTAAGTGATAACTCCACAATGGTATACATTGTCAAGCTTAATCAGTTGCTTATGTTACTGAGCTAGCTTACATAAATACAAATGGTGATGTTTTACCTATTAAAAAAATTATATTTCAGGTTGGAGTTGGTATGTCTATGGAAGGTATTGAGCAGAACCCTATTGTTTATGACCTTATGTCAGAAATGGCCTTCCATCACAGACAAGTTGATCTTCAGGTGAAATTAAAAAATCATTTTCTAGAAGAGCTAATGAATGCAAGCAATTTTTGGCCTGATCAGTTTTGTATTATTTTCAGGTTTGGGTCGAGACATATCCAACAAGAAGATATGGAAAACCAGTGAAGGGACTGCAAGAAGCTTGGTGGATTTTGTATCAAACTTTATATAACTGCACAGATGGTAAAAATGTAAGATTTTTTTAATATAAAAATTGCCATGTTTAGGCATTGTTCCATGCGTCCATTGTTCTTCCAACATTACTTAAGTATGTACAAGGGATAGTAGGTTGTGAGCAAGTTGCAAAATCACAAATATCATATACACTATGCTACTAACAACCTGGAGTTTCAATATTTATTTTACACTTAAAATCTTACTCTATATTATAAAGATCTTTGCTAGACAAAATTATTCTGTGAAAATACATTTCTCATTATCTTTTTGTTTTTGGCAATTGTTGCCACACGCCAACTGTGAATAGAAGTAAAACATCAATATATTCCTATTTTCTGAACATTCAGTTGGGTTCTTATCTGTTACTCTTATCATAAATTTTATTCTGGCAGGACAAAAATCGGGACGTGATAGTGGCCTTCCCAGATGTCGAACCTTTTGTTATTGATACACCAGGATTGTATGTGAATACTATACAAATTAATTCTACAATGGCATCGAAGAATTACATAGGGACGGACGCCTCTAGTGATGCATATGATCATCCACATCTATGGTACGATACTAATGCCGTTATCCCTGCCCTCGAACTTTTTCTTCAACATGGAGATGAAGTATCTGACAGTAACACCTTCAGGTGAGCACCTTGTGTTCCAATTGTTTAATCCGTACTTTAAAATAATTATTCTTTCAGTTCATCTTTCACTGGTAAAAACTTACAAGCTGAATGGGTGCTGGTCTTTAATTGACTTTGCGTGAACACAGTAATACTCATGATTTTCAAAATATTGATTCTGTCGTCTGATTTTACAACTCTGTGATCAGAATTAGAGGGTCTGATTCTATGATTTTAGTCAATAGAATAAATTTAGTTTTGCCTCGTTATTTTCTGCCAATCCACAAAACTTTGATGACATACATTGCATTCTATTCTTTAGAATTCCCATTTACCTTAATTCTTACTTACAGTTCAAAGTAATATGTTCGTATTGTGATGATCATGATCTTACTTTCGGCTTTTCAATTAACCAAACATGAATAAACACTAAAACATTATATGTACAGTATACTGAGGTAGTCCATTGCACTATTGTTTTTGTAAATGAGGAAAGGTTCATAAATGTTGCATTATATTAACAGGTATGACCTTGTGGATTTGACTCGTCAAGTTCTGGCTAAATATGCCAATGACGTTTTTATAAAGATCATCGAGAGCTACACATCAAACAAGATGAATCAAGTCACCATCCTGTGCCAACACTTTCTCAACCTTGTAAATGACCTGGACACACTACTGTCCTCTCATGAGGGTTTTCTGCTTGGGCCTTGGTTGGAAAGTGCCAAGGGCCTTGCACGAAACAGCGAGCAAGAAATACAGGTAATCTTTTTCTTTACCATTATTGAAACTGAATTATGTCTAATGATATTGCATCATACTTATAGTTGTGAAAGTAGGGATAATTCCATTCTTATTGACCTGTTTGATTCTTCCTGTTTTTAGGCTGTTTATGAGCATTAGGCTCTAACTTGTGCAACTATTCACATTAAGCCAATCTAAGATTTCATATATGCACTATGGTCATGATCTTGTGATGTATGTCACTCTAGCATTGATGAGGAGGTCATGTTCATCAAATTCCTGACATACAACTTCATTGAAATCCTTTCAGTATGAATGGAATGCTAGAACACAAATTACAATGTGGTTTGACAACACGGAAACAAAAGCAAGTTTATTGCGCGACTATTGTAAGACACATGCCACTTGGCACGTTCTGATTTATTATTGTTTTCTTGGATTCCTTTCTAACAAAATTTGTTGCAGCAAACAAGTACTGGAGCGGCCTGCTGCGAGATTACTATGGGCCAAGGGCTGCCATCTACTTCAAGCACTTGTTGTTAAGTATGGAGAAGAATGCACCTTTTGCGCTCAAGGAATGGAGGAGGGAATGGATCAGCCTCACCAACAACTGGCAGAGCGATAGGAAGGTGTTTTCAACCACAGCTACAGGAGACTCATCTGAACATATCACGGTCACTTTACATGAAGTACTTGAGCAACGCTGATCCACTTGAGCTAGAAGGTGCAGGCTTCCCTGGGAAGTCTGCAAGCTTATAAGTAGTGATGCAAGCAGTGGTGATCATGCATCATTTCAGATTCACAATTACCTGTTCTTACTCGTGTTTTTCCTCAAACTCTTAAATATCATTTGCCAGTGACATGGTTCGTACGAATCAGTCGGGTGTGAAGTACCGAAGTCTTTCCGTGTAGCATCCCAATTTAGGAGACAATAGCCATTGAAAACTTCGGCCTCGTCCCGCGTGCCGGAATTCTGCAGTCTTCTTTATGAGAATCGTGCTGCTTTCGGTGAAATCCATTGCTGTAATCGGCTCCTTTTATCCAGCTGTGGCTGCAGCTGTTTATGAAGAAATCCAAACTTAAAGTTTATGTAGATTATCACTGTATGCCTTTCAAACACGACCTCGATCATCTTACTAGAGTGCAGCAGACTGCTTATGTTTATGCTTATGCATGTTGAAGATTAGCGATATGGTCGACTTACTCTATAATAAGAGCCACGTGCAGAATTATGATGATTCAGATAAGTTCGGCATCTGCGGGACTGCAGGAGCATGGGGCCGGGCAGCATTGCTCCAGCATAGGGAGCAGCATGTTTGAATTCAACCCAAACATATACTCCCT
>CM041640.1:4100114-4153737 GCA_023333625.1 Bothriochloa decipiens
GGATAAAACATTTTAGTACGTGCAACATTATTTTGTATGACCTGGGAAACACTAACTGAAAAAATCATGGACAAATTACAATCTCTCTTTCAAACTCCGTCTTACAAAGACTGCATGCAACCAAGCAAACAGAGGATTGTACCGATGAGCCAAATATGGAGACAAGTTTTTATTAATAAACACCCCGTTCAAAATGAGGCACAATACTGCACCAAATTCAAGAGCACCACTACAAAAATACTCCTAAAAGCTTATTTCAAGGAGAACCATCCGTCCTCTAGATTGCTAACTACATCAAAATTGCACACCATGCTTGCAACTTCAAACATACATTTGCGCTTTGCGCCTAGAGCTTGAGGAAAACAAACTCTTCAATCGCTGGAATCTCCCCGATCTTTGTCAGTGTGCTCTTGCTTGGTTCCTCATCAACACCAATAGCCATGACAGCATGCTTGCGAGGAGCAATTCTTCCAACACTCATGAAACTGACATTGACGTTCTCCTCACCCAAGACACTTCCGACGGACCCAATCATACCTGGTTGATCAACCTGCCTGCAAAGGATCAGGCTTCCTTCCAAGCTCACATCCACCTGGAATGCTCCAACCTTTGTCAGATGAGGAACACCATCCTTCACCCTTCCCTCCACAGTGATCTCTCCAGTCTCAGATATCGCACTGGGAAATTTGGACTCGACATTGGCAATCTGAACTTGAATGTAATCAATAGGTGTCTCAGGTGAGCCGTCCAGCAGGATCCTCTCCTCGGTGATGCGAACTCCCCTCTGCTTTGCGGTGAAATCAGCATTTACCAGATTGACAAAAACACTGGAGATTGGTTCTATCAATCCCTTGGTGATCATTGCACGGAGAAGTCTCGTGTCAAGATCATCAGGGGCCCGTGCAGATGCATAGGTCACTTTCACAGACTTGATACCACCACCACCAGCAACTAGTTGCACAGCCAAGCGCCCAAGCTTTTCTGCAAGGACAACAAAAGGTGCAAGCTCTGACAGTACCTGCATGAACCAAATAGATGTAGCATATTAAATGTCAGGAGGTATATGATTTGGGGTAAGCAGAGTAACAAAAGGTTCATACCTCAGCAGGAACCATTGGCGCGTTCACTGCAGAAGCTGCAAGCTCCCCTTTCAGAGCTCCAATGACAGCTTCAGCTATCTCAATAGCCACTCCTTCCTGTGAAACTTGTCATGTTCAGCAAACTGATAGCTACGATAGAGAACCTGGATGGGTCATTTCTGAGTTAATTCAGCATACCTGTGCCTCCACTGTGCTGGCACCAAGGTGAGGTGTGACAGTAACATTTTCATGCAGTACCAACTTGTTGTCAGGTGCTGGGGGTTCTTTGGTGAACACATCAAGAGCAGCCTAATATGCAGAAAAATTGAAAAATATAAGCATGATTCCAGAGAAACAAAATCTTAACTACGCTTCACTGAATTTCATTTGAGCATTGAACACAAGGGGGCGAGTTAAGATAATCAAACAAACCTGTGCTACTATTCCTGCATCAAGTGCCCTGACAAGAGCTTCTTCATCAATTACACCACCACGTGCAACATTTATAATGCGAACACCCTTCTTCATCTTAGCAAAGGCCTCATCATTGAGCATCTTGTTTGTTGCAGGCGTAAGAGGCATGTGTAATGAGATAAAGTCAGCAGTTGTCATGGCCTCCTCCATGCTAACTAGCTCAACCCCGATTGCACGAGCCCGGTCAGCAGAAGCATATGGATCATGTGCAATCACATGCATTCCCAAGCCTTTAGCACGACGAGCGACTTCTGATCCGACCTTTCCAAATCCAAGAATAGCTAGCGTTTTTCCCACAAGAGATACACCAACATACTTGTTGCGCTGCCATTGACCTGTGCAAGATACAATTCAACAAGTAAGCTTCACAGAACAGCATTGAACCATTGATGGATTACCAATTGGTGCTACTGTGATAGTGTACTCTTCCAAGCAATTCACAAAGAGTCATTTTTTAAACGAGAAATAACAATTTCAAGTTCATCTATGTGTTTCATGTCCTTCAAAGGTGCATCACACTATCTTGTGCTGGTACTCTTGCTTCTGTTTCTTAATAGGAACATATAATTGAAACAGAAGAACTGGGTATCATCTAATTATCATCATGCTTTGTTTCTTTTCCATGAAACAAAATACTGGGATTTATAGGTATTCTAAAAGCATCGTCTCTGCTCTATCCAATATTCCAATAAGAGATGACTATATTCTGAACATGCCTCAATAGGGGACAGCTGAACAGCTCTATACTGAACATGCCTACAAGATACTAGCTGATAAGGAGCCTAGCATCCATGCAAAATACTGTACTTTAATAACCAATTCACAAAAACGGATAAAATAGACATCTATTCTTTCTAAAGCCAAAAAATGGTAAATACAACTACAGCATCTGTTTTCTATCTCTCAAAGATGTCACAATATGCGCATAATTGCCTACAATTGATAGTAGCACATTTTCAATGTGTCCACTTGAAAACAAGTAAATAAATACTTGGTAGATTCTCTAAAAGCCTCATTTCCTATTTGTAAAATAGGAAACAGCTATATACTGAACATGCCTGGAAGATAGAGGACAATTGAACAGCTATTGTACTGTACCGAGTGCGTGCAGGATACTTGATAATCTAAGAATGTAGCGTGGGTCCATGCGGAATACGATTTGTCAACACTTTGGGTCACAGATTCGAAAGATAATGAAAGCATCATATGAAAACAGAAACAGGCATCATTTCCAGACTGGAGCAGTGCACTGACAGAAACTCAGCAACTCACCAGCCTTGAGCGACGCATCCGCCTGCGCGATGTTCCTAGCCATGGCGGTGAGCAGCGCGATACCATGCTCAGCCGCGGCGACGGTATTAGCGGTGGGCGCGTTGACGACGAGGCACCCATGCTCGGTGGCAGCGGCGAGATCAACGTTGTCGATCCCGACGCCGGCGCGGCCGACGACGCGGAGCCTTCCGCCGGACGCCTCGAAGACGTCGCGGCCGACCTTGGTGCCGGACCTGACGATGAGCGCGTCGCAGAGCGAGATCTTGGCGCGGAGGTCCTCGGGGGAGAGGCCGTAGGAGCAGTCGACGTTGGCGAACTCCCGCAGCAGCGCGAGCCCCGCCGCGCCCAGCTTCTCGGCCACGAGGACCGTGGGTTTCCCCGCGACGGCGCCCGACGCGGCGGGGGAGGAGGGGGAGGCGGTGGAAGCCGCCGGGGCCGCGGCGGCGACGGGGGCCGCGAGGCGCGCGCGCTGGGCGTGGGGATGCGGGCGGAGTGGGAGGCGGAGGGTGGAGGGCCCCGCTGTGGTGCGGGGGCGTGGGGATGGGAGGAGCGCGCGGTGGCTGGTGGCGGCGGCGGCGGCGGTGGTCGGAGACGGCGCCGCCATGGCGGCTGGGAAGTGGGATGGGTGGAGGCGGGCCGGGGTCGGGCCGGGTCGAGGGGTTTGGGGTTTTGGTCAGTGATCAGGTGAGCTGTCGAGTGGTGTGGTTCGGTGGGTGCGCGGTGCGGCGCTCGTACTTATAGCAGGCTGAGCTGCTGGTGTGCTGGTGAGTGAGGCGTCTTAGACTTTGGTACGTTATGTTTGGTCGTGCGTCCTATTCAAAATTTTTATAGAGATATTATTTATTTTAATATAATTTATTTAATTATTAGAGATATTTTAATAATAATTTATTTATTTTATAAGTTATATAAATATTTTAAATAAGACGAACGGTTAAACATGATGTATCAAAATAAAAAAAATGACTTATTTTTGGACGGAGGTAGCACCTATTTGATGAGCCTGAATTGGTTTGGTACTTGAAATCTTTGGGCAAAATAGCAAATCAAAGCAGGTACCTCTAGCGGTCCTGCAACGTTACCTCTGGTTCGTGTAACGTGCAAAGTGCAAACGTGAATAAATCGCATTTTGCTTTTCATTTTTGGCTTAGATTATTATACTACTCCAGTATTAAGGTGCCATCAGGACACGTCGATGAATGAGCCTGCTGCTCCTTCGTAATCAATGAGCGTGGCTGGCTGGCTGACGAGTGGGGCCCGTCGAAGGAATCAGGCAAGCACGTCTGTTGAAAGGAACGGAGTAGAAAGCGCGGTTGGTGGCGGCTCGGCGGGGGCGAACGGAGGAGCCCGGAAAAAGATCTCCGCGCTGCGCACGGCTGGTGGTGTAGTATGGCTGGGAGGGTGGCTGACAACAGGTAAGGAGTTGGGAACCATTTGAGCCCTTGGCTAATGGGCTGGATAAGTTATTGTAAGAATTTATTAGTAGTCTCTGTTGACTATTTTTTAATCATATTTGCATACATCTATCTGTTTTAATTTGGTTTGACTTATTTGTTTGTTTTGGTGAAAACTGTGGTATACAAATGACCTGTGATGTAAAACAAATATATGAGGTGGCTATCTTATTGCTGTTTGCATGTCTTTGTTCTGTTTTATTGTTCTTTTATGGCTTTCATGATCTAGATATATCTGTTGTGGCTGTCCTTAGCAACAACATCATTGTTTGATCGCTGATATCAGGAAGTGCTATGATAGAAAATGGTTCATTGCAGCCATGAACTATGTTTTTAATTTGGCTTTTTTTCTGGTTATTGTTCTTTGATAGCCACCAATGACTTGGAAACCACCATTCTTCAAAGTTAAGGCTAATTTTTTGTTCTTTAAGCCAATGATGTCAAAATAGCTGTGAAACGACTTTGATTTCCGCGAAGGGAAATCTACAGAGCCGAAGTGTAATATGACCATTTAAATCACATTACCCGATAACAGTTGAATACCATAATCCATACATTGAACAAAAGAGTGCAATAGAGAGGTTTACAATAACTTATTACATCGCCACTTGGCGGAATCAGAGTTCATGCAGCATAACAATAAAAGCTTGAGGTGCGGAAGCTATCATCTTCGATCCAACTTGAGCGTAGGCACGAAACCCTCAATCGCTGTACTCCCCAGAAGAGTACTCACTCCTTGAACTTGAAACCAAATTTTTAGTACGATTTGTACTCGCCACACTCCCATCCTATGCATTGCTTTGTGAAAGTTGGATGTAAAATGGATATATCAAAAGGAACCTATAAGACTGGGGTTTCCTATGCATTAATCAAGTATATAAATAACAATATAATAAATCAAGTTTTAAACACATTCTCATCCCCACCATCCATCACCATCCATATCAGTAACACCATCCCAACTCCTCCAACACCATCTCAGACTCAAGTCGACAAGTCAACTCCCTCTCGGCTTGCCTCAGCGGCCCACAGCCCTCAACCTGGCTCACGACCGAAAAATCACACTCAGAGGAAGGTAGAACACTCCGCTCACTAGTCCGGTGCATCCTCCTAAGGAAAGGTCCATAGCCAACGAATTGGCTTATGTATCGATCGATCAACCATACACTCTGCAGAGGTTTCACTAATCCACTAGATAGTCATCTTCGGTGCTTGCAATCACCTAGGCAGATTCCGGGCGCCTACTGCCATAGAACGATGCCACTCTACCATCCAGCTCTGTATCGCTAGAACTGTGAAGAGAGCATGTATCCGCTCCCGTAGAGGATGCCATGCCATGTACCCACTCCCGAAGGGGGTGCCATGATCGTCTCGGTAGGGTGTTAGCTCCATCCCATGCATATACCTTCCTATCACTACTCTCCTAGCAGTAGTGGCATCGATCTATCCAGCGGTTCGGCCGTCTCCCCCCTATGGAGAGCGAGTGAAAAGCAAGAGATTCCTAAGGTCCAGATACCAGCGCAGCAGTTCCTAAGTGTGACCAAACCGGGATAACTTCATCAAGGTTTATCTTTAACATGCTACCATGGCACCTTCGTCCCGGGCTCCACCTCTCAGAGGATCACACCCAAAGACCACCATCACATCTCAATTAACCCACCGCAGGCTCCTCTCATGGGAATGTCCAGATCCATTCCCTAGCAAGACTTGCTTCAAAAGCTCATCGTAGATCCTGGCTCGATCGACTCAACTCTCACCTTACTCCCTGCCGTAAGCTCCACCCCAAACCCAGATATAGCATCATCAGCTCACATGCCCATCTGATCCATCAACTCACACATCTCCAGCCTGACACCCTCCAGGCCTTCTCGGGGTTCATCACGTCGCGTCAAAATGTAAGCGAGTGAAGTATATAAATATATAAATATAGCAGATAAGCAAGTGGCTATCATAACAGCGGGTAAGCAGGTGAAAGTTTACAATAAGGTAGGGCTCATCAAATAATAATCTATCATGCAATCCTAGCACAAGCAAATCATTATAGCAACAGGAATTTAAAGCACTAGCCATACTACATTTGCCATGCGTGATGGGATCTACGAGATTGGGTGAGGTGTGGCACTTTCACTGATGTAGCTGTCGGACTTCTCCTGGTAGTCACTGTCGTCAGAATTGTCCTCGCTCGAGCCTGTAACGAGATTTAATGGTCGTGGGAGCGACCCTTATAGATTAGTACAAAGAACAAATGCAAAATAGAAGATCCAAATGCACTCAAACATAGCTTAGGTGGATAGGTCTCGATTTATAGAAAATTTGGATATGTGGATCGCATTTTTGGGAGCTCGTATGAATTAGTTATGAATTTTTAAAGATTTAACCATTTTATAAAAAAGAAAAAGGGGCGATTTGTCTGGTGCTGACACGTGGCAGCACGGGATTGGGCCACGTGTCACGCGCGGGTCAAACAGGGTTAACACAGCGACTGACGTGGCAGATGATGTCATCATTGACCGGGTCAATAGAGGCTTGACAGGTGGGTCCAGGGTGATGTCACTGCTGACGTCAGCGGTCAACGGTCAACTGACAGGTGGGCCCCACTGGGCCGTTAACGGGCCGTTAATGGGCCGAGTGGGCCGGATATGGGCCGGGCCAGGCCCGCCACGTGGCACGCTCTGGTGCTGCCACGTCACTGCTCTGGATTCAAACTGGGCTCGGTCCACGGGCGCTGGTCCACGGTGCTCCGGTGTTTGCTGGGCCCACTGGTAGTGGCTCAGGTCTACGTGAACCGCGTCCACTGCATCGCTCGTCTGGTTCATACGGTCCACTGACTGATCCATCGGTGCACCGGCTCGGTTCGGTCCCACTGGCAGCCACTCAGGTCCATGTACACCGCGTCCATCATCCTCTTCTCCAGTTCATCCCCTTCCTCAGTCCGCTCCCACCCGACGGCGCGGCTCGCCAACGGCAGCAATCCTCTAAAATCCCAGCACTACGGTGGTCCTCCGGCCTCATCAACCTGCCCATTGACTTCGGGACCTCACGGCGAACACGATGATGGGTTTCAAGGAGGTAGCTTGGCTTCCGGTGACGAACTCCACGACGGACGGCGGTTCGGCGGCGACGACGCTCGGCTGCAACCACACGGGTGACTCCAATCCGGTCCAAGCAGTGCGCAGGAACGCGATTGAGGGCACGTAGCACCTTCCTGACGCGCCGGCGGTGACGAAATCCCACGGCGGAGTCCGCGCGGGCAGCAACTCCCACGATGGAGCTCCGGCGTGACCATGGTGCACGGCAACAGCACTCAGAGAGGGTCCACGACCTTCATCTTCTTTCCCGATCTGAGTGCTGTTGCCGTGCACCTTCATCAGCACTCGTGACCATGGTGCACCTTCATCAGCGGTGCTCCTCGGCTTCTTCTTGATCCTCGCGGTGGTCGGAGACGGCGAGAAACGACGGTGCACGGCGGTGCTCCAGAGCGGCTCCGCGGCGGCACGACGTTGGCAAGGTGGCTCGGGAACGGTGCTCTGGCGGGACAAACATGGAGCTAGGGTGCGCACGGTGTCCGGCTCATCAAGGCAAGCACAGATCCGTGGTCAAAGGAGGGCATGGCTCAACGGCGAGGCGGCAGGGTGGCTTCGCCGTGGCGATGCTCGGCGCGCGGCGGCGGGCAGGGCGACTTCCGATCCGGCATCCTCCCGATGCTGTGGTCCGAGGGGCTCGGCCGGTCCGTGAATGCGTGTGCGTGTGTCCAAATAGGCCGGTGAGGTCTTGGCCTATGCGCTCCAAGGCGGAGCGCCATGGCCAAGAAGCAAAGGCGGAGGATGAAAGAGGGGGAAATGGCGGCGGTGCTCACCGACGCGGACGAGGATGGAGGTGCGGCACAGGTCCAACTCCGGCCTCAGCTCGCGATTGAGCTCCGGTCCTTTGTCCCCGGTGGCTCCGCGGCAGCAGCACGGCGGAGCTCCTCCTTCTTCTTCAACTCCGCGGTAGCGGCTTCCCTCCTCCCCGCCCCCTTCTCCTCCAACCCTCTTCTTCTTCTCCAATTGAGCGGCTTGAGATGGAATTGAGCACCACCAGAGCGGCGGCGGCGGCCTAGGAACCCTAGGGTGCCGGGGTCTTGCTCTTATAGGGGGATGGCGGAGGTAGGTGGCCGGCGGACGGTGATCGGCGAAGAAGCTCGATCAAGCGGCCGAGGGACAGTCCAGGTCAGCAATTGGGGCTCGGTCTGGGTCCATGGGACAGCGAGACGGGGCTAGCTGGTGCCGGGCGAGCCTAAGCTTTACAGCGGCAGCGCTCCACCACGGCGGCAGCGCATGTGCGCGCGCGCGGGAGGAAAAGATCCTCACGGCCGCGGGCTTCTTGTGCAGAGGCTGTCGGCTGAGGTGGCAGGTGGGCGTGCGTTGATGCGGGCGAGACGGAATCGAGCGGCCGAAACGGGTTTCTTACGGGCGACGCGGGGGACAGCGCCTGGCGTCGATGACGTTAGCGCGAGCGGCCAGAAAGGTATGGCAGGCGGGGTCCGCTTGTCAGTGGCTCAGCGGCTCGGGGCGGCGCGCGGGCGGACGCGAGCGCTTGCTGGGCCTCGTGGGCCGTATTGCTGGGCTGGTAACGCATGGAGGAAAGGCGAGCGGCGCGCGGGTGAGCGGCCGGGCCGGCGGCCTGGCTTGCTGGGCTGCTGCGGGTGCGGAGGGAGAGAAGAGGAGAGGCCGGTGCTAGGCTGATCGGGCCGGTTCGGGCCAGATTGCTTTCTCCTCTTTTTCTTTTATCTTTCTCTTTTCATTTTTCCTATACATGTATATATATATATATATGATGTGCCAATTTTGTGTAGCAAAGTAGTGAGCATACAAGGCCCTACTATTGTTAGGGTATCATCCCCTTAATATTTATTTGTGAAAATAAATATTATATTGTTGTTTTATTATTCATTTCATAAATCTAATTAAAATCCAAATCACAAGCAAATGCAACATGACATGAGAGCTAATGAAACATTGAAGTAAGGCTATTGCAACATCATGTTATAACATATGAAACATGGATTATGACATAAGACATTAATTTATTTATGATCACATGAATGCTAGGCATGACATGATAGGGCTATGTGCATGTTTAGGATGTAGATGATGACATGTCACACTCATCACTCAAGGTTTTGTCGAAAAAATTTTGTAGCTCGGATTTTCGGGTTGTTACAAGCTGTTTGGAACATGTTGACTTTGGACATTGGTGGGGGGTTGAGGTCACCGATTTGTGGTACACCAAATCGGAGATCTTCGATTCTGCACGCATGTTCACCATCTTTCATACTAAATAGTCGACCGAGGCATGTCCAACTTGGTGCCTGCCATTCAGAGCACTTACATGGTTTACATCTGTCCAAATTTCAGACAATGACACCTTACTATGTGGTTTTTGAAGGCCAGAAGCCTGACATTTATTTCAGTTGGTATGAGTGTGCTAAGATTGTGCTTAAGGATTCTGGGATAATATATCAAAAGTACAACAACTATGATGAAGCTCTTAGAGCTTTCAATGAAAGGGTGAGTGCAACACCCTTGCTGTTGCCAAATGAAGGCTCACCTGGAGAACCAACAGCATCCCACAGGCTGTTGACAAATGAAAATCCTCATGCATCTGATGGTAAGCATGGGTTCTGAAAGAATGTGATCATCTTGATCTTAGTCCCGGTTGTGGCATGTCTATGCTACCTGTTGTTCATGTGCCATAAGTGATACTGTGTTGATTAGGTCAATGATGACACAATGGATGGGTGCATTAGCTGGCTACTTATCAATTTGTTTTCTGTAATCTTAAAGAGGGAACTTGTTCCCCTACTCGGCTTCAGAAATGACTACATTCTGCTGGTGTTCTTTATTTGCTTCTTTGATTGTGCTGTAGCCGGGGTTGGCAGTTGGTGATTGTTGGCAGTTGGTGGTTGTTGGCGGCGGTTGGCCTCTAAGATGACAAACATGATCTGGGGTTGGCAGTTGGTGGTTGTTGGCGGCGGTTGGCCTCTAAGCCGGGCTCAGCCCAGGCACACAAACAACAGCTCGCCTCGGTCTGGTCTGTTTGGTATATGAAGCGCAAATAATCTGTCTTGCACCAGTTGGGCCAGGCTTGCCCTGGCCTGGACCGGTTGGGCTGGCCAGGTCGTCCGGGACCAGGGTCGCAAGCCCTTAGTGCCGAGGCACGGCAATGCGCCGTTTGACGAAAATATCTCCAATCCGCCATTCCGTTCCGTCCCACGGTCCCAGCCGTCTTTATGCCAAAGCAAATGTAAAGCGACGGCAGGCCGCTTGGTGTTGGTGGTCCTACGGGGTGAAAAATGCGTCGCCTGGCGGCCTGGCCTGGCAACGATACGAGCCGTCTGTGCCCGTGGCTGTGGGCGTGACGGACATGAACGGAAACGGTGGCGACGGCACGGCACGGCACAGCAACAGCCAAAGGACGTGAAGGCGTAGGTGTGCGGTGTGCCGGCTCACCAACACCGCAGAGCCACTAGTGTGGTTGGTGGCTGGACAACTGACCAACGGCAGTGATGGCACCGCGCCTGCCAGCTGAAGCGGGGACTCTCCCCCGGTCCGGCGGTCCCGGACTGGCAGACTCCCAGGCAAGTTGGCAACGGTCGATTGGATCTCGCGGACCGCGGTCAAGGGCTTCAATTCGTGGCGGCCGGCTCTTGGAAGCGGCACGAGCCGTTGGAGCACGGAGATCTGGCGGGCAGTCGTGGAGCCGTGTGCGCTGAGACTCTTGAGACTCGCCCAACCGAGGCTTGTTGGCTTGTTTGGTTGAGTTTCAGATTCTTAAGAAACAGTTTTTGACTTAGTTTCTAAAATTTGGATTTTTGAGTAAAAAAATATTGAGGTGTTTGATACCCAGTTTTTAAGAATCGGGTTTTATTTATTTATTTCTTATGAGGTTAAAAAAATTTGACAAAAAGAGGAAAAGCTTCTTGGCTCATAAGAATTTGAGAAAATCTGATACAAGAAACCGTGTAAAAATTAGTCTGTTTAGATCTCACCCAGTTTCCAAAGCTAGATTTACAAAAGCTTGCGGGAATTTCGGTCAAAAAAAGCTTGAGGGAACCAAACAGGCTTATGGACACTGGGCCAGCGCAGCGGCTTAGGTTTGGATGAGGATTTGAATTGTCAATGACGGCTGGCGATCCGAGGCTGCGACGCGACGATAACGCGCATTTGTAAAACTCTCTTACGTTTAGCATGTATACTACATTTTTGGACGTCCAACGCATTGCACTAGATATATGTTGTACGCCCTGTACTACAGTTTTGGAGGTAGAAATACATCAGTTTATCTCACTATTGCACCGATTAATAAGTTATATACAATCATTGATATATAAGACCACTGGTTCATTGCATACACAATGTAGGATGAAGATAAGTACGAGCAGTCGTGACTAAGGTCCTGTTTGGTACTGCTACTCGCTTCGCCTCCGCTCACCAAAACAGCTCTGGCTCCTCCAGAAAATGCCTTAAAAAGGAGCTCTACCACAAGCTAAGGTTAAAGATCATGGAACTTTCAGTTCAAGCAAATTCTGAGAATAACCTTGACTTTGGAACACCAAATAAACAAGCACGTGACATGACAAGGTAGCAGTCATACCGAGTAGAACCAAAACAGACTCTTAATTGAGAGGCAGAGCTCCTGTCGTTTGTTTTAAAAGAACCAAAACAAAATGTTACAACATATATGCAATGTTGGATAATTATTTATTTTACTCAACCCTCACGCATGGCTATCGGCTGACTTAACATGGCCAAATAGTGGATAGCTACTGTGATTTAACATCTATGCTATAGCATGGCATCGGCTGCAAGGCTCCCCAACATTTAGCTTGACTGAAGCAGGTACTCTTCCCACTATGTACCTATTGACAGCCCTGAGTGCTTTATGCGCTTCCATGACCATATTCCTAGCAAGACGGCTGCATCTTCCTTTTTTCCTGACAGAACACCTGCTAACATCACCATCTGAATGCGAATCAACTATGGTGTCCACTGTAAGACTTTCAAGCAACGACGCATTCTCAAGAATATGACAAGCAAGCTCAACCATGCTCTTTGCAGAGCAGAAGCCATTGATTTGCACCTTCCTGAGTCTGTCATGCTTGTTGTTAGGAGAGTCAAGGGCCTATTAGGCCTTAGCCCATTAGAGTTAATTAGTCACTTGCTTAGAAACCAAGTAAGACCTCTCTATATAATGAGAAGAGATATATCAATTTAATCAAGTAAGAGATTAGAAGGAAATCTCTTCCCTCTTGCCGGTCGTGGGCAAAGCCCCGCGGCCAGCCTTCTTAGTGCCCCAAACCCTAGCCGTCGCCACGGCATGAACAGTACCCACGGGCACTGTAGCATCGCGGGTACTGTAGCACGCCCGCCGCTGCTTCCGTCAACTCTCTCCTCTCGATCCTAACACCGTCCATAACAATCTGGTACCAGCTCCAGGTTCGATGATGACTTCCTTGCCAACCTCCACCACCGCGCCAATCACGGATCACGCTGGAATCATTGGCCACAGTGATCAACGACATCAACCGCAACTTAGATGCCAGCCAATGCTTATTCATCAAGTGTCGGCTATGGTACGGTTGCAAGCTGGTGCACATGGCCTCCTAGCGCGTCAGCGGGTGCGGAAGATACGCGATCAACAGCTACAGCTCTCCAAGTTGTGCCTCTCCGTGCGAAGGACCTCGATCTTTGTAACACTCTGGTGTTAAGCATGCATCATATTACACTTTATTAGCATAACCATCTCAATTGCATCATTTTTGTTACATGAAATGATAAGGTTTAAATATGTGCTTACCTTGACTTGAACTAGAACTATATGAAGGGTTGCTTGTTTGAGGTTGAGTATTAAATGAAGTTTGTAGAGAAAATTATTTAGAGCAAAACTTATTTTGGGGTCATTTCATGAAAGGGCTTAGAAGTAGGTCAAAAATGTCAAAAACAGTTTGTAAAAATGATTTTCTTTTAATTTTAAATCCCCATTTTTGAAATTCAAATTCTAGGCAGAATTAGATTTTGATGTTTAAAAATGAAATATTCTACTCATCAAAAGGAACATTTCATCTTTTATAAGTTTCTCCAAATTCGAATTATTTTGAAAAATATGGGGTTCATCAAGTCTGCACGAATCTTGACGCAGTGGGACCCACCGCACAGTCTCTTCTTCCTCCTCTCTTCTTCTTCCTCGCGACGCTGTCCGACCCGACGCCGGCCGCGTGGCGTCCGTACGCCGGGCCGCTGCCGCTGCCCGCTGTTCCGACCCCGCACCCGAGCGCCGCACACGGATCCGCCGCACCGCGCTCGCCCGGTCCCACGGCTCGCCACTCGCCCTCCGCTCGGCCCCGTTCCGCGCGCATGAGTGCCACGCGCTCGATGAGCTCCGACGCCGCACTGCCTCGGTCCGAGCCCGAGCGGTCGTTTCAAGCCGCCCCGACCGCGTCAGCCTCTCCTTCCCTCTCTTCTCCGCCATCAGACACGCCCTTGCCCTTCATCTTCCACCCGAGCCCGAGCACGCGGACGTCGCCCCGCCATTGTCGCCGCCGAGAGCTCGCACGCCACCGCACCCCGTAGCCTGAACACTTTTTGCCCTAAACTCGCCAGTCGATCCGCCGAGGTGTGAGGCACACCGTGCGCACCTCTCCTGCCACCGAGACCCAAGGTAGAGGTCGAATCGACCACCTTCTCCTTCGCCGGTCATGGCCGCCCGACCGCCGCGCGGTCCGCCGTGCCCAGCAACCTCTCTCTCTCTCAATTAGCTAGTGAATCGTGTCCATCTGATCGAGTAGGATCGATTGGAGTAGTTCATGAGGTCGATTAGAGTCTGAGCCCGACGAATTTGGCCATCCGCCGTCGCGGATTTGCGCCGCCGCTCGCCGGCGTACCTTGCCGTCGTTGCTCCGGCCATCCATTCGTCGCTTGAGCTAGTCCGTTCGAACCGTCTTGGTCTGCTAGAGCTGTTAGGCTGGTCCGTTTGCCCCGCCGTGGCCCGAGATGGCCGGCGTACCGCCAACCCTCGCCGCCGTCCGCCTCTGTGCGTCGCCGCCGGTCGAAACACCGATGCTTTCTTGCATCTTTCACACCAATGTGCCCGCTTTGATGAGTTGAGTCGGTTGGTAACCGTGGCTCGGCCGGAGACCTCGCCGTCGGCGAGGAATCCCGACGCCGACAACCATCCCCCGCCGCAAGGACCTCAGGCATGATTTCCTGTTACTTCCCGGACTTGAGTGTAAAGTCACTAGACTCAGCGCTTTTCTTTTTAGGGCTTGGTTAGTTTCTGGAAATGTCAGGGTCCCCGGTGTAAAGTGCCTTTTCCTTTTTCTTTTCTAGAATAGATTTCAGATTTTTGTTTAAAGCTTTGGAAATTCATAACTTGCTCATTTTTCATCCAAATGAGTTGGTTCAACTTGCAGTATTTTTCTTATGAGATGATCTATGCATGAAAAATATGAAATATGGAATTTGTAAAACTTTTCTGTATAGCTTTATTTATCTCTATTAATTGTATTTATCTTAGGAAATGCATAACTAATTCTCTGTTGCTCAGAAAAATGTGAGACCAAGTTTGTTAGTCTTCTTATATCATGCTCTATCTGTGAAAAATGTTATGAGGTTATATCATGTGAAAAGTTTGCTCTGTCTAGTTATGGTACCTATTTTCATGTGAGGATAAATAATTCATAATAAATAATGTATAAGGAAATTGTGCATGAAACTTTTTGGAGAGTGTTTTTATGTCAATCTAGAGCTAATTATGTTCTGAGATCTATTGTTTGATATACTTTTATGTACAAAGTATTTTATGCCCCTGGAATTGTGCTGCCTTGTCATTTTTGTGCAGGATAAAGTACTTACTGTTTTGACTTGAAATTTTTATGGTAGTCTTTATTTGGTATGATTAAGCTTCTGTAATTTTTACAGAATTTTATGAGTAGTCTAAAGTCATGTTGTAGTTATACCCTGATTTCTTTCGTTTACAAATAATGCTTTAGAGTTATCATTTCATGTGTGTAAAAATGCTTTTTATGCTATTCATGATATGTATGATCTTCTATTGGTTGTGGTTCAGTAGATTATAGTGTGCAAAATAATGGTTGTTTATAATTCCTTATAGTGTGCGAGTAAATTGTAATGCGAGGCCTATTTAGAGATTTATCGGTAGAAGAGAATGCAGATGACAGGTGCTTATCATACATGTTTTCAAATATCATATCATTCATTTTAGCTGAGCATTCATTTACCATCACCATCAGCATTGTATTTATATTTATGCACGGTATTCATACGCACTATGCATCATACAGGATTGTCAGAGCTCGAAACGATAGTTGCCGGAGCACAAGGAGAGGAAGGCCAACAGGAAGCTTTGGTTCGGGAAGCAGCAGCAGAAGAGGATCCCGAAGCTGATCTTCCAGAGTGTCCCGACCACCAGCCAAGTGCTTTCCTGAAAGGCAAGCCCCGGAGCATTCTCCCTGTGGTTTGTAAAATATCTAACTTGAGTCCTTTACTTGTTTGATGCATTAAGTTATAGGCGTTGTTTTATACCGTTGCTGCATTACTTATATTCCTTGCCACTGTTTATACTTCAAACCTGTTAGGTTCAGGTACGATTATTTGCTTAGCCCTGCTTAACTAGATCGGTAGAAGTCGGGTGATTTCCCGTCATCCGCGAGTTATAGGTGGTAACTCGGAATGGTTGAATACATTGTTATCTTGGATAACCATGCGGAGATAATAAATCGAGACCGGGCGGGATTGGAGTTGAGAATGAACTGGAGGTTCAATGTGGTTTATCCCGTCTGTGTCGAACTAGGACCCCGTCCGTTGTACGTCCTCAAGTCATATTGAATTTATGCCTCACATTTAGCTGGAAGGATAAGTCGTTCCGACCGCGAAGCCTAATTTTGATGTGGGCCGGGAGTCGACCTGCTGTACGCATCGCATTGGTGAAGATGGGGGACCACGGGTTACGCGGTTGTAAGGCCTGAATATAGCATGGTGCGCCCTGCTGGCAGCCGGACGGTGCCCGGATGTGATGGTACCTGTTGATCTCGCGTTTTTCCTGAATTGGATGTCGGTGACCTGTAGCTCACCGTGGCTGGTGAGTGTGGTTTGTGTGAGGAGCACCCGCCAGCTGGTTAGTAATCGATTATAATCGCCATCGTTCCTGGACAGTGAACACTTGACTTGAGCAGCGGCATCGTAGTAAGAATTTGAACAAGAGATGAGATGGTTGAGCTGTTGAGACTGAACGATACTCAACCGGAATGGTTACTTGCTGTTGAATAATGATTACCATGCTTGTTTAGTACAGGTGCTAATGTAGCATGATAAGGATAATCAGATTAAAATACATTGCTAGAAGGTTCTTATTAATTGTTCTTAATGCAAGCTTTTTCGCAATTTAAATGAGTCAGCTATCCTACTTATACAACCTTGCATACTCCTTGGAGTCACTTTATTTTAGTTTATGACGGGTAAGTCTAGCTGAGTACATCCTCGTACTCAGGGTTTTATTTCCCATGTTCTTGCAGATGGTGAGATGCTTTATGGTTATTGTCAGAACTGTTTCTATCCCGCCTTGGGAGATGATTAGACCTTGGGCATGGTCACTCTTCTCGACTTGATGCTTTTGCTGGATGTGGACTAAGGACCTGGCACTGTAATTCAAATGTGTGTGTGTGGTATTTGAACTTAAATCGCTTCCACTACTTTGAGTCTTTAAACTGGTTTGTAATAACTCTATTTCGTACTCCGATGATGTTTTAAACTATGTTCGAACTGCGTACTTATGAATGGAATCGCTAAACTATTACGATCTTGGTCGTGCCGAAAAAGTTTGAAATCCTTCGAGATTTCACGGACTACCGGGTTTATTAGGTCTCAATCATATGATTTGCTGAATTAATGGCGAATTATGTGCTTGTGCTCTAATAAATTGGTCGGTTCTGTTACAGCTGGTATCGGAGCTGGTTTAGCGTTTTACTGTTCACAAGTATTTAAAATAAAGGAGTTTTGGTTTGCGAAAAGTATTTACAAAAAGTATAGGTGTATATTGGTGTTCAAATCTATGGTTTTGAAAACTAGAGTGTGCCAGTGGTCATATCCTTTATGCCCAATAGGATTCAGGTGGCTTAATTAAGTACTGACTTAGGGGAAATTGCATCATATTTGTTATTTTGCCGTTGCCCATACAATGGCGGATTCGTGTGGGTGCCATTCACTTGGATGGTAATGTATGAATCAAATTGCCTCTACGCCCTGGTAAGTGTGAGTTGTGAGAGCATGATTGGATGCAAATGCCAGTCTAGGGGAGTGCTTATTGATGCCGGATTATTTACATGTTGCACACATGTTTATATGAAGGTATCCCATGTTGGGACCGTCTTCTGGCGGTGTCGTCTTCTGCGTGACTTGTTGGGGTAGTAAGTAATCGGTGTTTTCACCTTGTTCGGAAGGTGCGTGAATTTTTACGTCGAAGTGCATTCATATGGGATATGGGCTGAAATGAATTTTCTGCAGGTACACTAACCGCGAACAGTAGAACTAAGTAGTTACGTATAATGAGAGAACGATGTATGCCACCGCATAGAGCGTTAGATTATTAGTTCGTGAGGACGTATGTGACGTGCATGCATCATGGTTAAATTTGCTCATTCATACATTCATGGTTTCTTCCCTTATAATTAAATTGTCTCTTTTCCTTAAAATTATAACTTATGGGATATACAACTTTTGAACAGATGGCGAGAACCAAGCAGACTGCTCGTAAGTCCACTAGAGGAAGAGCGCCCCGTAGTCCTTTGGCTGTCCGTGAGTCGACACCAAGGGAGGTGGACACTTTTCTTGAGGAGCACGCCATGCCTAGCCTTCTTTGGAGGATTCTCTCCAATGCTGGGTACACGGTGGGCATGGAGCCTCACTACTACTGGGACAAGGATGATTTGGTGAACTATGGAGAGGCACGTGTGGAGGTAGTAGTCCCACCTTTGGACGGTGACCCCCACTGGGTTGGGTAGCGCTGTTTTGGTGTGGGCAAGACTGCCAAGACGGGTGCCACGTTTGCAGCCTTTGACGTGGTAGAGCACCTGAAGGAGGAGATACCTCACTCACTTGCCGAGGTTTTTCCTGGAGTGTTCCCCATTGCTCACCGCCATTCTAGGTGGCCACATGCTGAGGGAAACCCATTAGAGGCCGGTCCTGAGGAGGCACAGGGTAGCAGCACGCCTGCCATGAGTGCCATGTTTGCTGTGATGAGGGCCTATGTCAACATGGAGACTAAGGCACTTCGTCTAAATGAGGAGTTCAAGGATGCTCGAGCTGATGCACACAAGGAGAAGCGTGAGTTGACTCGTGAGCTTCAGCGCTCCAGCGAGGAGGTAGCCCGTGTGTCTCATCATCGAGACAAGGTTGTGCTGGAGAGCCAGAAGATGGCTCAGGCTAGGGATGAGGCCTGGTCCGAGTTCCGTCGTCTTAGCATCCGCCAGCAGCAGGTGCTAGAGGACGTGGAGGAGGTTCGTGCTTACAATGCTAGCCTTCACGAGGAGGTGCACAGGAAGCAGGAGGAGATCCGTCAGCTGAGAGCAGCCTTAGTGGCAACTAGGAGGGCTATGAACAATGCTTCCAGTGAGAGTAGCAACAATGGAGAGTAGCCTTGCTGAGGATCGTTAGTCTCTAGTTGTTCTTTTGTGTTCCTGTCAGGTGGTCATGTAACCCTTTTGCTCGCTATCGAGACTTTGATGTAATGTTGGAACATGGGTTTGAGGTGGTGATGTCCGTACAACTTTTAAAAAAGTCCAGTATATGTATGCTGGCAAAATTATGGATGTTGTAAGACGCTTTGCGATGGTTCGCAGTAATATTATTAGTGATGTTGTGATGTGAAAAATTGGAATTATTGTGCCTCTATTTATTGTGCGAATTTATTTCCCTCGATAAATTTAGTTTGGCATGATTTTTGCATTCACCTCTCATTATGACAACATTCACCTGATACATACTTCTTGCTGAAAATATGCAGATGCCGGTTACACGTAGTGGTTCGAGTGCCAATGGCAATGGTGGATCTGAAGAGGGTGCTGATAACACTGCACGTGGTGTGCCACCCCCACCTTTGACCAATGCGGAGCAGCTGTTTGCTCAATTCTTGGGCAGCTAGCGCAATGTAGAGCAGCTTCTTCGCAAGAACTTGGCCAGCGATGTTCGCCAGGGTCCTCAACAAAATCAATACAGCAGCTTCAAGGAGTTTCAGGACACTAAACCTCCTGTGTTTAAGGATGCTCCTGAGCCACTTGAGGCAGATGAATGGCTCAATACCATGGAAGATAAATTTCGTCTTCTAAGGTTGACAGAAGAGCTGAAAGCGGAGTATGCAGCTCATCAACTTGAGGGACAAGCAGGGACGTGGTGGAAGCAACATCGCACCACCTTTCCGCAGGGTGTTCCAATTACTTGGGACCGCTTTGCACATGCTTTTCGAGGAAATTTCATTCCTCCCAGTCTGATGGCTATGAAGAAGACTGAGTTTCTGTCGCTCACTATGGGAACTCGCAATGTGAAAGAGTATCTGCACGCCTTCAATACTTTGAGTCGCTATGCTCCTGAGTTTGTCAACACTGATGAGAACAAGATAGCTAGCTTCAAGAGAGGCTTGAGTTCCAAGTTGATGAATACTATGAGTACTTCTGCCCGTGTTACTTTTAATGATTTCTTGAATGATTGTATTATGCAAGAAAACAGTAACAACATTCATGCTGCCGTCAAAAATCGTAAGAGAGCCCATGATGGAGGTGGTTCTTCTCAGTCAAGAGCCCCAACTGTTTTCCGTACGCCGTTTCGTCCACCGATGTCTGGTGCGAGATTTAGGCCCCCGTAGCAGAAAAGGCATAATAATTATCCAGCTCAGAATCCGCAGAAGCATCACAGAGCATTCAAAGATCCTGTTCCACAAGGGAAACCAGTACAGAGCAACTTGACCGGTGCTAACAAGACACCTGTCAATGGACCTTGCTTCAACTGCAACCAGGCAGGGCACTTTGCTCGTTATTGCCCTTTTCCCAAGAAGCAGCAGGGCCCATATCAAGCTTGTGTGCACAACACCTCGATTGAGGAAATTCTTGCTGGTGAACCAGTGACTGCGGGTATGTTTTCTATGAATCAAATCCCTGCCGCTGTTTTGTTTGATTCTGGATCATCGCATTCTTTCATGAGTCAAGCATTTGCACAGAAGCATGATCAAAATATACTTGAATTGAGTATTGAATTCAAGGTTAGTTCAGCTGGGGCTGATATAACTACGAAGCAGATAGTTCAAGGTGCAACCCTAGACCTAGATAAGTGGAGGTTTCGGTTGAACTTGATAGTTCTACCTGGCTTAGGAGTGGATGTCATCGTGGGAATGAGTTGGATGAAATTCTGGGGTGCTGTGATCGATACAGGTAATAGGATGCTATCTATCAGAAATCCTCTTGGGGAGGGTACTTTTCAAGTGCCATTACCTCGAAAGTTTAAGCTAGAGAGTGTGTCCTATTCTACTCGTGTGACCCCTCTTCCCGAAATTCCTGTCGTGTGTGAATTTTCGAATGTTTTTTCTGAAGAGCTTCCAGGTCTTCCACCCGATAGAGATGTTGAGTTTCGCATTGAGTTATTGCCTGGCACTGCTCCAATTTCTAGGAGACCATATCGGATGCCGCCAAATGAATTGGCAGAGCTCAAAAATCAGTTGAAGGATTTGTTGGACAAGGGTCTTATTCGTCCTAGTGTGTCAGAATGGGGTTGTCCTGCTATCTTTGTGAAGAAGAAGGACAAATCTCTACGGATGTGCGTGGATTATCGTCCACTCAATGCTGTCACCATTAAGAATAAGTATCCGTTACCCCGAATTGACATTCTGTTTGACCAGTTGTCCAAGGCGAGAGTGTTTTCCAAGATTGATCTTAGGTCTGGTTACCATCAGATCAAGATTAGGCCAGAAGATGTGCCTAAGACTTCTACTAGATATAGATTGTATGAGTATCTTGTTATGTCCTTTGGCTTAACAAATGCTCCTGCATACTTCATGTATCTGATGAATTCGGTCTTCATGCCGGAATTAGACAAGTTTGTGGTAGTGTTTATTGATGATATCTTGGTGTACTCAGAAAACGAAGACGATCATGCCGAGCATCTGAGGATTGTTTTAGAAAGGCTTAGGGAACATAAGCTGTATGCTAAGTTTAGCAAGTGTGAGTTTTGGCTCAAGAAAGTTCAATTCCTTGGCCATGTCCTATCTAATGAGGGAATCTCAGTAGATCCAAACAAAGTACAAGAGGTTATGAACTGGGAAGCGCCGACTTCTGTGCATGAAGTTCGGAGTTTTCTTGGTCTAGCCGGGTATTATCGTCGTTTCATTCCGGATTTCTCGAAGATTGCCAAACCTATGACAAATCTGTTGCAGAAGGAGAAGAAGTTTGTCTGGATAGAGGAGTGTGAAACAGCTTTCCGTACCTTACGGGAATTGTTGACCACTGCTCCTGTTCTTGCGCAACCAGATTTGGGGAAACCTTTTGATGTATTTTGCGATGCATCAAAAATAGGCTTGGGATGTGTGCTTATGCAAGAAGGAAGAGTCATAGCTTATGCCTCACGTCAGTTAAAGAAGCATGAAGTGAACTATCCAACCCATGATTTGGAGCTAGCAGCTGAAAATCTGGAGGCATTACTTGTTGGGTAATTTCTGTAAAGTCTATACTGATCATAAAAGGCTGAAGTATATCTTCACTCAACTCGAGTTGAACATGAGACAACATCGATGGATGGAGTTTATTAAGGACTTCAATATGGAGATCTTGTATCATCCAGGCAAAGCAAACGTAGTCGCAGATGCGTTGAGTCGAAAATCACATTGTCATGCTATTCAACCATTGTTAGCAGATGATTTTAGCCTCATGCATCCTGTTGTGCTGCGTAACATTCAAATTAGTTGCTCGCTTGAAAGCAAGATTATCGAAGGTCAGAAAACTGACAAGGGTATAGGTCATATCAAGGAGAAAATGTTGAAACAGCCGCTCAAGCATTTCAGAGTGGATGAGAAGGGAATCTTATGGTTTGACGATCGTCTGGTCGTACCAAAAGATAGAGAACTCAGAAATCAAATTATGAATGAAGCTCACTTATCAAAGTTATCTATTCATCCTGGCGGTAGTAAGATGTTTCATGATCTGAAGGTTCGCTATTGGTGGACCAAAATGAGAAAGGAGATTGCAGCTTATGTCGCACGGTGTGACATCTGTTGTCGCGTAAAGGCTGTTCATTTGAAGCCAGCCGAAATGCTTCAACCGTTGTCGATTCCTGAATGGAAATGGGAAGATATCAGTATGGATTTCATTACCGGACTTCCCACCACTCAGAAAGGGCATGACTCTATTTGGGTAATCATTGATCGACTTACCAAGAGTGCGCACTTTATTCCAGTTCGGACAGACTATTGGCCGCCTCAATATGCTGATATTTATCTCAGGGAGATTATCCGTTTGCATGGAATTCCCAAGACGATTGTATCTGATCGAGGATCTTAGTTCACTGCTCATTTCTGGGAACACTTGCAGAAGGATTTGGGGACAAAGCTGAATCATAGTACAGCTTATCATCCTCAAACTTCAGGCCAAACAGAAAGAGTGAATCAAGTTCTTGAAGATCTTCTGAGAGCTTGTGTTTTATCGTCCAAGGGCTCATGGGAGAAATGGTTACCTTTGGCAGAATTCTCTTATAACAATAGTTACCAAGAGAGTATACAGATGGCTCCTTTTAAGGCACTGTATGGCCGAAAGTGTAGAACGCCTGTGAATTGGGTAGGACCTGGAGAAAGAAGATACTATGGTATTGACTTTGTTAAAGAAGCTGAAGAGCAGGTTCGAACAATTCAACAACACATAGCAGCTGCATAATCTTGACAGAAAAGTTATGCCGATAAGAGAAGAAGACCTCTAACTTTTGATGTTGGTGATTATGTGTATCTGAAGGTCTCTCCTATGAAGAAAGTGCAACGTTTTGGTGTTAAAAGAAAACTAGCACCTCGTTATGTTGGTCCATATCAGATAGTGGAGAGTAAAGGATTGTGGGCCTATAAGCTCAAACTGCCTGAAGAGATGAGTGCAGTATTTCCTGTTTTCCATGTATCCCAACTCAAGAAATGTCTACGTGTTCCAACCGAGGAAGCCGTTAAAGTTAAAGACATTAAGCTGAGCTCAGATTTAACTTACGAAGAGAAACCTATGAGACTCCTAGACGTCAAAGACAGAGTGACCAGAAATCGTGTGGTCAGGCAATACAAGGTTTCTTGGAGCAATCATGATGATAACGATGCCACTTGGGAAACCGAGGACTATTTAAAAGAAGTATATCCCGATTTTCATAAAGAATGGTTAGTCTACTCAAATCTCAGGACGAGATTTCTTTAAGGGGGGAAGGGCTGTAACACTCTGGTGTTAAGCATGCATCATATTGCACTTTATTAGCATAACCATCTCAATTGCATCATTTTTGTTACATGAAATGATAAGGTTTAAATATGTGCTTACCTTGATTTGAACTAGAACTATATGAAGGGTTGCTTGTTTGAGGTTGAGTATTAAATGAAGTTTGTAGAGAAAATTATTTGGAGCAAAACTTATTTTGGGGTCATTTTATGAAAGGGCTTAGAAGTGGGTCAAAAATGTCAAAAACAGTTTGTAAAAATGATTTTATTTTAATTTTAAATCCCCATTTTTAAAATTCAAATTCTAGGCAGAATTAGGTTTTGATGTTTAAAAATGAAATGTTCTACTCATCAAAAGGAACATTTCATCTTTTATAAGTTTCTTCAAATTCGGATTATTTTGAAAAATATGGGGTTCATAAAGTCTGCACGAATCTTGGCGCAGTGGGACCCACCGCACAGTCTCTTCTTCCTCCTCTCTTCTTCTTCCTCGCGACGCTGTCCGACCCGACGCCGGCCGCGTGGCGTCCGTACGCCGGGCCGCTGCCGCTGCCCGCTGTTCCGACCCCGCACCCGAGCGCCGCACACGGATCCGCCGCACCGCGCTCGCCCGGTCCCACGGCTCGCCACTCGCCCGGTCCCACGGCTCGCCACTCGCCCTCCGCTCGGCCCCGTTCCGCTCGCATGAGTGCCACGCGCTCGATGAGCTCCGACGCCGCACTGCCTCGGTCCGAGCCCGAGCGGCCGTTTCAAGCCGCCCCGACCGCGTCAGCCTCTCCTTCCCTCTCTTCTCCGCCATCAGACACGCCCTTGCCCTTCATCTTCCACCCGAGCCCGAGCACGCGGACGTCGCCCCGCCATTGCCGCCGCCGAGAGCTCGCACGCCACCGTACCCCGTAGCCTGAACACTTTTTGCTCTAAACTCGCCAGTCGATCCGCCGAGGTGTGAGGCACACCGTGCGCACCTCTCCTGCCACCGAGACCCAAGGTAGAGGTCGAATCGACCACCTTCTCCTTCCCCGGTCATGGCCGCCCGACCGCCGCGCGGTCCACCGTGCCCAGCAACCTCTCTCTCTCAATTATCTAGTGAATCGTGTCCGTCTGATCGAGTAGGATCGATTGGAGTAGTTCATGAGGTCGATTAGAGTCTGAGCCCGACGAATTTGGCCATCCGCCGTCGCGGATTTGCGCCGCCGCTCACCGGCGTACCTTGCCGTCGTTGCTCCGGCCATCCATTCGTCGCTTGAGCTAGTCCGTTCGAACCGTCTTGGTCTGCTAGAGCTGTTAGGCTGGTCCGTTTGCCCCGCCGTGGCCCGAGATGGCCGGCGTACCGCCAACCCTCGCCGCCGTCCGCCTCTGTGCGTTGCCGCCGGTCGAAACGCCGATGCTTTCTTGCATATTTCACACCAATGTGCCCGCTTTGATGAGTTGAGTCGGTTGGTAACCGTGGCTCGGCCGGAGACCTCGCCGTCGGCGAGGAATCCCGACGCCGACGACCATCCCCGGCCGCAAGGACCTCGGGCATGATTTCCTGTTCCTTCCCGGACTTGAGTGTAAAGTCACCAGACTCAGCGCTTTTCTTTTTAGGGCTTGGTTAGTTTCTGGAAATGTCAGGGTCCCCGGTGTAAAGTGCCTTTTCCTTTTTCTTTTCCAGAATAGATTTCAGATTTTTGTTTAAAGCTTTGGAAATTCATAACTTGCTCATTTTTCATCCAAATGAGTTGGTTCAACTTGCAGTATTTTCTGATCTATGCATGAAAAATATGAAATGTGGAATTTGTGAAACTTTTCTGTATAGCTTTATTTATCTCTATTAATTGTATTTATCTTAGAAAATGCATAACTAATTCTCTGTTGCTCAGAAAAATGTGAGACCAAGTTTGTTAGTCTTCTTATGTCATGCTCTATCTGTGAAAAATGTTATGAGGTTATGTCATGTGGAAAGTTTGCTCTGTCTAGTTATGGTGCCTATTTTCATGTGAGGATAAATAATTCATAATAAATAATGTATAAGGAAATTGTGCATGAAACTTTTTGGAGAGTGTTTTTATGTCAATCTAGAGCTAATTATATTCTGAGATCTGTTGTTTGATATACTTTTATTTACAAAGTATTTTATGCCCCTGGAATTGTGCTGCCTTGTCATTTTTGTGCAGGATAAAGTACTTACTGTTTTGACTTGAAATTTTTATGGTAGTCTTTATTTGGTATGATTAAGCTTCTGTAATTTTTACAAAATTTTATGAGTAGTCTAAAGTCATGTTGTAGTTATACCCTGATTTCTTTCGTTTACAAATAATGCTTTAGAGTTATCATTTCATGTGTGTAAAAATGTTTTTTATGCTATTCATGATATGTATGATCTTCTATTGGTTGTGGTTCAGTAGAGTGTAGTGTGCAAAACAATGGTTGTTTATAATTCCTTATAGTGTGCGAGTAAATTGTAATGCGAGGCCTATTTGGAGATTTATCGGTAGAAGAGAATGCAGATGACAGGTGCTTATCATACATGTTTTCAAATATCATATCATTCATTTTAGCTGAGCATTCATTTACCATCACCATCAGCATTATATTTATATTTATGTACGGTATTCATACGCACTATGCATCATACAGGATTGTCAGAGCTCGAAACGATAGTTGCCGGAGCACAAGGAGAGGAAGGCCAACAGGAAGCTTTGGTTCGGGAAGCAGCAGCAGAAGAGGATCCCGAAGCTGATCTTTCGGAGTGTCCCGACCACCAGCGAAGTGCTTTCCTGAAAGGCAAGCCCCGGAGCATTCTCCCTGTGGTTTGCAAAATATATAACTTGAGTCCTTTACTTGTTTGATGCATTAAGTTATAGGCGTTGTTTTATACCGTTGCTGCATTACTTATATTCCTTGCCACTGTTTATACTTCAAACCTGTTAGGTTCAGGTACGATTATTTGCTTAGCCCTACTTAACTAGATCGGTAGAAGTCAGGTGATTTCCCGTCATCCGCGAGTTATAGGTGGTAACTCGGAATGGTTGAATACATTGTTATCTTGGATAACCATGCGGAGATAATAAATCGAGACCGGGCGGGATTGGAGTTGAGAATGAACTGGAGGTTCAATGTGGTTTATCCCGTCTGTGTCGAACTAGGACCCCGTCCGTTGTACGTCCTCAAGTCATATTGAATTTATGCCTCACATTTAGCTGGAAGGATAAGTCGTTCCGACCGCGAAGCCTAATTTTGATGTGGGCCGGGAGTCGACCTGCTGTACGCATCGCATTGGTGAAGATGGGGGACCACGGGTTACGCAGTTGTAAGGCCTGAATATAGCATGGTGCGCCCTGCTGGCAGCCGGACGGTGCTCGGATGTGATGGTACCTGTTGATCTCGCGTTTTTTCTGAATTGGATGTCGGTGACCTGTAGCTCACCGTGGCTGGTGAGTGTGGTTTGTGTGAGGAGTACCCGCCAGCTGGTTAGTAATCGATTATAATCGCCATCGTTCCTGGACAGTGAACACTTGACTTGAGCAGCGGCATCGTAGTAAGAATTTGAACAAGAGATGAGATGGTTGAGCTGTTGAGACTGAACGATACTCAACCGGAATGGTTACTTGCTGTTGAATAATGATTACCATGCTTGTTTAGTACAGGTGCTAATGTAGCATGATAAGGATAATCAGATTAAAATACATTGCTAGAAGGTTCTTATTAATTGTTCTTAATGCAAGCTTTTTCGCAATTTAAATGAGTCAGCTATCCTACTTATACAGCCTTGCATACTCCTTGGAGTCACTTTATTTTAGTTTATGACGGGTAAGTCTAGCTGAGTACATCCTCGTACTGAGGGTTTTATTTCCCATGTTCTTGCAGATGGTGAGATGCTTTATGGTTATTGTCAGAACTGTTTCTATCCCGCCTTGGGAGATGATTAGACCTTGGGCATGGTCACTCTTCTCGACTTGATGCTTTTGCTGGATGTGGACTAAGGACCTGGCACTGTAATTCAAATGTGTGTGTGTGGTATTTGAACTTAAATCGCTTCCGCTACTTTAAGTCTTTAAACTGGTTTGTAATAACTCTATTTCGTACTCCGATGATGTTTTAAACTATGTTCGAACTGCGTACTTGTGAATGGAATCGCTAAACTATTACGATCTTGGTCGTGCCGAAAAAGTTTGAAATCCTTCGAGATTTCACGGACTACCGGGTTTATTAGGTCTCAATCATATGATTTGCGGAATTAATGGCGAATTATGTGCTTGTGCTCTAATAAATTGGTCGGTTATGTTACAATCTTTCCCGCTGCGTCAGGGATCTTGGGTTCACGGTTTCCCCCAGGGGCAGCGGGCATGTTGTTTTCTATGTGGGCGAACTCCAACTCTGCTACGTAGGTGGTAGGGGAGCCACTCCCCTCCTTGTCACTGGTGGGGACGCATTGCCTAGCGCCACCACATTCCGCCACCGGCCGCCGCGAGGACGTCTCCGCTGGTCGCTATTGCAACTAATTCCAGGTGGCTATGCCCGTGCACCCCTCTCGTTCCGGTGGACTCCATGGGATCCAGGTGGCTACACATGTGCAAGTCCATCACACGGAGGGTATCCACCGTATCTTCAAGAGTCAAACATAAAGAGTCACATTCTATTTCAAGCCGAGATGTAGAAGGTTTGTTTTTAGGTGTTAGGTTTGTGTCGATGGGAGTCATAGTGTCATTGTTAAGTTGCAGCTCGAGGACGAGCTACATGTCTAGGTGGAGTGTAGTGTTAGGAGAGTCAAGGGCCTCTTGGGCCTTAGCCCATTAGGGTTAATTAGTCACTTGCTTAGAAGCCAAGTAAGACCTCTCTATATAATGAGAAAAGATGTATCAATTTAATCAAGCAAGAGATTAGAAGTAAATCCCTTCCCTCTTGCCGGCCATGGGCAAAACCTGAGGTCGGCCTTCCTAGTGCCCCAAACCTTAACCGCCGCCACGGCATAAACAGTACCCACGGGCACTGACGCCCGCCGCTGCTTCCGTCAACTCTCTCCTCTCGATCCTAACCCCTTTCATAACACTTGTGTCCAGAAATCTGCCTCAAGTGCGAGGCATCACCAAAAACAGAATCATGCTTCATGACATTCTGCATTACCTACAGAGGACCAAATCAATGCCACTTAAATTTCAAGATAAACACTTCCTTTTCAAAAAAAAAAAATGGAACTACAAGGTAAAAAGCAACTTTACAGTCAAGATGAAAGTCTCCAATGCAGGTGAAGCATCCAAAAATGAAACCAAAGACAAATAGTCATAGGCTGGGGAAAAAGCCTCATAAACACCACCAAGATAAATCCATAGGTACTTCAGATTGAGGAACTTGTCAGCTACCATAGGTGTATTAACCCTCTGCATTAAGATATATCATCATGTTACTTATATTTCATGTCATAATTACTGTTATACAGCAAAACTACTGGTATCTGTAATTTGAAGTTTCAGGATACCTCAACAGCTGAAGTTACATTAAGAGTTTCAATATTTGGCAAGGTGGAAGGAAGCCTAGTAATAGCATAACGGAGAGAGTTGGGTTTTTTTTAAAAACTCAATATCTAGGTTCTTCATTTGTGAGGATTCTCCCAGTGAGGTGTACTGGGTCACCATAGAATTTGAAAGTGAGGAGGTTTGGAGCTTTGCTCTCTATAGCTTGCAGCGTGTCACATTCAGACACCCTAAGGAAGCTGAGCCGCTCCAGCGAGAATGGTATCTTCAGTGAGACTAGCTCACCACAACACATAAGTTGCAAGTGCTCCAAAGCAAAACAATTGGTAATAAGAGACTCTAACTCCTCCCCTGTAATAAATACTTCGTACAGATGCAGCTTTGCCAGGTTTCTCAAGCAATTAAATCCAACTGGGGGACGCAGGGCACACTCAGCAAGGCGGAGATATTGAATTGAATTTCCACGTCCACCAAATAAAAGTGAGCATGGGAAGGTGTACTTTGTCTTGTAATCTTCAGGAAGAAAAAGTGTGACTTCTTCAATCCCAGGTGTGATAGCAATCTGAAGCCAACGATTAAGATAACTAGTGTCAACCTTGCAATAATCGGGGACTCCAAGGTTGAGTCTCTTCACACCAGTGCCTGAGTGATTTTTCAGAATTTTATCAACTATCATGATGAAACGCCTTGCCTTATCACATTTTCCAGATGCATTCCGTTTCAAGCATAGTGTTTCCGCACTGAAATTAAGATTGGGATGACACCTCCAAGAACATAAAAATGCACGAGATACACAGGCAGAACTGGCAGCATCTTTCAGTGACATTCGGGAACGTACATGGCACCAGATATCCTGCCAAAGCATGAAAGAATAGTTCATCATTAGAGCTGTGAAGGCAAAATAAGATCTCCAGTTTTTTTAAGCAATGGGATGGCATAAACTCTATTCTAGGTGATCTTTTCAAGTTTGTACGATGTGCAGCATCACAGTGACATTATTTCTAGAAGTGTGGTATCGTTTGCCCAGCTTTTCCATAAAAGACAATCCCTAGTTAACTAGAATGATCAACTATCATCTCCCTAAAATTAAGCTTGAAGTGCCAACCAATGAAAAGATTGTATAATAAGAGAAAGTATGAGTCAAACTCTAGTTTGAAGGACCATGCCAAGTCAAACCACGCCTTATATTTTGCAATGCAATGGATTACATGGTAGAGGCCTTGGCACCTATACAGCAGACAAGTACGATGTACTTCCTCCGTTTTTTATAGATGTCGTATTTTCTTCTACACAAAGACCAAGGCCATGAGTTAACCCTTTTTGTTTTCAACTGTAGCGTAATAATGTTGTATCGATTCCCTCTCATGATTTACCTCCCTCTGCATGCAAATCTATTGGCCAGCCAATGTTTGAGCCACCCACCGATGCTGTGTCACACAGCAGATTAATTGCACAATCTCTTCAACAGAAGCACCAGACACAAATACGACACCCTTTCTCAACGTTTTACAAAAAGCAAACACGATATTCTATAAAGAAAACAGAGGGAGTACTCATGTAAAGTACAATGTCCTAAGCATCTGAAGCATTCTAGCAAAACTAACACTCAGAAGTGTGTCATCACTGAAATCTGCATACACATTTTTTTCTTGTAGAAAACTTGGTTACAGCATGTCATCAACACAATGTAGTGAATTGTCACTTATGCTCGAGTTCAGGTGATCATCTTTCTTATTCACCAAGTACAAAGACATATATAGCCATGCCTGGACCTACTGTCTGTTTATCCTCACCCCTTTTCTTTAGATCACCTCATGTAAACAAACTATTGAATTGCTGACAAACTAGCTTTTCACATCTTGGGACAATCTGCTAGTAACTACTAACTACTACCTCTGTTCCCAAAAAAATGACACTCTAATTTTGTCCTAAATAAAACTATTTTGAGTTTGGCCAAGTTTCCAGGGAAGATAATGAATATATATGACACCAAGTCAAACTACCTCTTAAGTTTTGCTCTTTCTTGTTGTTTTTCTTCTTTCCTGATCATTTTTATCTGTACAGTTTGGACTTAGGCCTCTTTCCCTATATTAATTAACAAACAACACATACTGCCTATTTATGTTCAAAAAAGTATCACTTATTTAGCAATACAAACTTGATAAACCTAAGATGGTGATTCTTTTTGGGGTAGAGGGAGTAGTTGGCAACCATGTTATATGTTTCCATACAGGGTTAAGTGAAAACAGAAGGTATCCAGGTTTCTGAAAGCTATATATTTTAAATAAAATTCCTTTGTCCTGGTTGACAAGTATGTAACTAAACTTGCCAAGGACGCTAGACCTTAGCCTTCATCAATTTGAGCAGTTTTTTTTTTTTTTGAGGAAAATCAATTTGAGCAGTTAGAAGCCATATTGATGTTCTAATTTTGATAAGCTTTCCAATTTCAATATTTATGACGTACCTCATGAAGGTTTGACCCTGAATATATTGATCGTTTGCCATCCTCAGAGTAACTATCCTCTTGGCAGATTGAAGCCTTTTTCCGGGGCACTTTAGTAGTCATTTGATCTGCAGCATAGCATGCTTATTACTGAATGAATATAATAAAATTTTTAATAGAAGAAAACAACCAAGACAAGCATATAATGCGTGCATATCAAGCCAGTCCTCTCTACTTCTCAACTTCTGTAAGAACTAAACTTATATCTAACAAAAACCTAACTTGTTCCTTTTCAAGAAAAAAGCTTTAATGAACCACAAATATTTGCAACTTGCTCTCTGAAAAAACATTGCAATCTCCCCAAGTCAATATCCTTTACCAACCAGTTCACCATCTTGCATATAAAGGCCCATGTAGGATCTCATACTTGCTAAACGAGAACAAGGAATTAGCATCCAACTAACTTGCATCATAGCACGTCTCATTAGCCATCTCTCAAATCATGTCAATATTTTTTTTGGGAAATAGCCAGAAGCACTGGCCCATCATGAAATGGAGGGAGAGTACCGGCGAGAGCCAAGGCTCAATTTTGGGAGGGCTGGTGCTCACTGAGTTGCCAACCACGTTACGGACTATTCTCAAACCATGTCATGTTTATGGATCCAGCCACCAAAGGTTAGTGTCATTTTACATTGTTTTTGCGTCTTAAATTTCTCCAAATTATCCTTGGAACAAATCCATAAAAACTCAACGATTGGACATAGAATATGAAGGTTGGAGCCAAGACTGCTCAAACTAAAAAAACAAAACCTAAAAAGGAACCATCTTTGCGATTTGGCATCCACGAAATTAGTAAGATCTATGGTCGGATAAACATTGGACAGCCAGCTGAGATCAATACAAATGAGTGAGTTAGTTTCTTCATAAAAAAATTCATTTTTACCTAGAAAAGAAATGATAACCTGAACTGCTACAAGCAGGAGCCTTTCTTCGGTTAAATGAAGAATCCCCAAATCCCCTCCAAACCGAGAAACATAAGAAGCAGACCATTACAGAAATGAAATAGCAGAGAGGGCTAAGAGCCGGCTTACTGCGGATTTGCATCTGTCTGCGGCGGTTCCGCTCCCTCTGCCTGGACATGAGGCGCTGTAGCCCCAGTAGCCCCATGGTACCTGGTATCGACGGAAGGAAGCGGTGGAGGGCTGTCGACGTCCCCTGCTCAGCTGAGTCGAATCCTCTCGCTCTCTCTGGTTTGTCCAGTCTCCTCCAGATCTATCTACTCCGCGCCTTGTTTTAGGTCTATCTATATTCTGCGGATCATTCGCGCGCGCTCGATTCCGATTTCGAAATCGAAACAACATAAAAGGCGCGCGCGGGGAAGAAATCATCAAGCCGGAACCAGCGGCGCAGCAAGGGGCAGATAACTATACTACTACACCTCTTCTTTGTTTTCCTTTTGTTTTGTTTTTGTTTTTTTTTTTGAGAAGAAGACTACTACACGTAGTGTTAACTACCATAATTTGGAGCGGCCCACAAGGTGTTGTGCAGGCTGAGCTTCGTTAGGTGGGCTAGTTTCGTGGGCTTTACTGAGTGGACTTTTCGTTCCCTCAAGACAAAAATACTGAGTGGACTATTCTACTTGCCTTAATGTTTGTCTTTCCTCCCCTCAAAAAAAAAAAAAGTTTGGCTTTCCAATTTTGGCTGGTAGACACCATTCATGTTTATTTGCTGGAACTTCTCCTCTCTAAACTTCTCAGCCCTGTTCGTTTGAACTATTTCAGCACTATTTGTCAGTGAAGGAAATAGAAGTTTTTCTTTCATAACAAATTAGTATCAACCAAATTTTAGCGAAGCAAACAAAGCAGTCTCAAAACACACCAAACCAAAGTCCTCTCAAAACAGAGCTTGATGACTCTGTTACTAGTGAACGAAGAAATATGCGTCGTTTGCTTTGTACTCCCTTACAAGATATTATTGAAGGTTTAAAATGTATCCCAAATCATAAAGTACTCCTCGTTCTAACTTGCTGGTCCGTTGCGAACCAATCTTCGAACGCAAGGTTTGAGATCTTCTTGTCCTTGTTGTTGACCTTCGCCGTAAGATCAGCTTCAGGTGGGCAATGTTTTTGCCGGTGATGTACCCCTCAAGCCGAGCACCACGAATCGAATGATGAAACTTCAGACAACGTACCCCATCATGTCATGTGCCCATAGGGCGAAGTTCTGTCTCGTGAGCTTTTGCGAGACGATGACGCCAGACAAAGGGTTTGAGGCGGCAGATGATGAACTTTGTGGCTCCGATTTTACTATGAAACTTCAGAGGGCATAGGTGTGGAAAGTAACTCGGTGGTACCGACTACCGTTTCCTGTTGATAGTGTTATAAAATATTGATGTCAATCAAGAAGTAAAACAAGATCAAAACATGCAGGAGACACGAGATTTAACGTGGAAACTCTCTTAATACGAGAGGGAAAAATCACAGACGCCAGCCAGCAAACCAGTCTTCACTATATTTGGTGGAGGTTATAAACGCCGGGGAATTACCACTAATCTCATCATCCCGCGGCTTACAGGTAAAATATAAGGTGGAAACCCAAGCCTCCGGCGACGGGCCTCCGCTCCGCTCCGGCCAGAAGCTAGCCTTTTGCTTTGTGGGTAGAATTTGGAGCAACAAACAACAAACTCCACCTTGAGACAAATTCTTCCCTGCAGCATAAATCAATCCTTCACCTGAACATAATGAAGCAATAATACTGTTGGCACCATAACGCCTTTTGGGCTAAGCTAAAATACCAACTAAGCTTGAGCATAGCTCAAACTTAGCAACAGGAACTGCCTTTGTCATCATATCAGCTGGATTATCATTAGTGCTTATCTTGCATACCTTCATCTGTCCTTGTGCAATAACATCACACACATAATGGTACTTGATATCAATGTGCTTAGTCCTCTCATGAAACATTTGATCTTTAGTGAGATAGATAGCACTTTGATTATCACAAAACAGGTTAATGCAAGTATCAACTCCACATAATTCAGAATATAAACCTTTCAGCCATACCAGTTCATTTGAGCTTCAGCAACTGTCATGTATTCAGCTTCAGTGGTAGATAAGACAACAACTGGCTGTAATGTTGCCTTCCAACTCAAAGCACAACTGCCAACTGTAAACACATATCCTGAGTGACCTTCGCCTATCCAAATCAGCAGCATAATCTGAGTCAACATAACCAATAACTTCATTATCAGTTCTTCCAAACTTCAGACAATAATCTGCTGTTCCACAAAGATACCTGAAAATCCACTGAACTGCCCTCCAATGTTCTTTGTCGGGATTAGACATATAACGACTGACCAAACTCATAGCATGTGATAAATCAGGACGAGTGCAAACCATGGCATACTTTAATGAACCAACAGCACTAGAATATGGCACCTTAGACATGTACTCAACATCTTCATCAGTACTAGGATATTGCATTGCAGACAATTTAAAGTGAGGTGCAATAGGGGTGCTAACAGGCTTTGCATCTTTCATATTAAAGTGATCAAGAACCTTACTAATGTAACTGTGCTGACTAAGAAGCAATAAACCAAACTTTCTGTCCCTAGAAATTTCCATACCTAGGATCTTCTTAGCAGCCCCAAGGTCCTTCATATCAAACTCGCTATTCAATGACTTCTTCAGAGTAGCAATTTGTTCCTTGCTCATGACAGCAATCAACATGTCATCAACATATAATAGCAAATATATGGGTGATCCATTCACAAACTTGATATACACACAACTATCATAATTTGATCTTTTGAAACCATGTGCCAACATAAATGAATCAAACCTTTTATACCACTGACGAGGAGACTGTTTCAAACCATATAAAGACCTCTTCAACATGCAAACATAATTTTCCTTACCAGGGACTTTAAACCCTTCAGGTTGGTCCGTATATATTTTCTCCTCTAGTTCTCCATGCAAGAAGGCTGTCTTGACATCTAGCTGCTCAAGCTCAAGATCATGTGAAGCAACAATACTGAAGAAAGTGTAAATAGAACTATGCTTGACCACAGGAGAGAACACATCATTATAATCAACACCTGAAATCTGACTAAAACCTTTAGCCACTAACCTTGCCTTATATCTCGGAGGCTCGCTAGGTGTCAAACCCTCCTTTCTCTTGAAGATCCACTTACAACTGATGGTCTTCTTCTTCTTAGGCAATGGTACAACATCCCAAGTGCAATTCTTCTCCAGTGACTGCATTTCTTCTTGCATAGCTGAAATCCACTTTGCACGATCATCAGATGCAATAGCCTCAGAATATGTAGCTGGTTCATGATTATTCTCTACCTGTTCAGCACAACTCAAAGCATAATAAGTCATATTACATTCTTCAATTAAACATTTAGGAGCCCCACAGTTTCTCTTCTCTCTACGGAATGCTATGGGTTGATCATCATACTGCAAAATAGGGGATAAGTGATGAACATCATTATCAGAATTTTCATCAAACATTTCTTCTTCAGGAGCATCCACATGCTCCACCTCAAAATGAACCTTTTGCTGCTCATCATCAGTACTGTCTGACACAACACCTGGAACACTGTTATTAAACATAACTGATTCATTAAAAACAATATTCCTGCTCATGAAGGTCTTTCTTGTTTCAGGATTCCACAACTTATATCCTTTAACACCCAAACCATAACCAAGAAACAGACATTTAATAGCTCTAGGCTCTAACTTTCTATTATCAACATGAGCATATGCAGTGCATCCAAAGACTTTCAACTGAGAGTAATCAGCAGGTGTACTAGACCATACCTCAATTGGTGTTTTCTTATTTAGTGGAATAGAAGACGACCTGTTGATCAAATAACATGCGGTGTTGGCTGCCTCTGCCCAAAAATGCTTGTTCATCTTTGCATTGGACAGCATACAACGAGCCTTGGAGATGATGGTTCTGTTCATCCTCTCAGCCACACCATTCTGCTGCGGGGTGTATGGTATAGTGTGGTGCCTCAGGATCCCTTCTTTCCTGCAGAAATCATTAAACTCATGCGAGCAAAATTCATCACCATTGTCAGTACGAAGCAGCTTAACTTTCTTGTTATTTTTCCTTTCTATCATGGTTTTCCACTCTTTAAATGCAGCAAAAGTATCATCCTTATTTTTCAGAAAATATGGCCATACTTTACGTGAGTAATCATCAATAATAGTAAGCATATAATTAGCACCACCATATGAGGTCTTACGAGAAGGCCCCCACAAATCTGCATGTATATATTCAAGTATACCTTTGATGCGATGAACTGAGGTACTGAACTTCACCCTTTTATGCTTACCAAAGATACAGTGCTCACAAAACTTCATCTTGCATTGTGTACAGCCATCTAGCAGGTTCCTCTTTATTAACTCTGCCATACCAAGTTCGCTCATATGTCCAAGACGCTTATGCCAAAGATCAGTCTTATCATTATCAGAAACACTAGCATGCACAGCAGAGTTATGCCAAACTGATCCTCTGAGGACATGTAAATTAATTGAATTTAAATCACCAACCATGTAAACGAGCGAACCTCTTGCTACCTTTAAAACTCCACCTCCAGCGGAGTACTTGAATCCTTTATCATCAAGTTTACTGATAGAAATCAGGTTTCTTTTCATCTTTGGGATATGACGCACGTTTTCCAGCGTGCGCACCATGCCGTCATGCATCTTGAACTGAACGATCCAATACCAATGATATCACAGGGGTTATCATTCCCCATGCGCACGACACCTCCATCCTGCACAGACTCATATGTACTAAACAAATCTCTGTTAGTGCAGATATGAAAAGAAGCTGCCGAGTCAAGTATCCATTCATTATGACTAGCAACACAACCCGCAAAAACAACGAGACAATCACCTGAGCTATCACCATCAGCACGAGAGGCAACAGAAGCATTACCTTCAGCTGACTTATGTTTCTGTTGGGCCTTGGCCTTCATCTTCTCCTTCCACTTTAATTTCAAACAATCTTCGATGAAGTGATTGTTTTTCTTGCAGTACTTGCAGAACTTCTTCTCTCTGGACTTGGAGCGTCCTCGGCTCTTGTCACGATGATGGTTTTCAGACTTCTGCTCAAATCTGCCCCTGACTTGCAGCGCCTCGCCCTTGGCAGACGATGATGAGTCATCCTGCACCATACCCTTCATTTTCTCCTTACTCTGGAGGGCCTCATAAACTTTCAATAGGGTTAGTTCATCACAGCTCAAAAGGATGGTGTCACGGAAATTGGAATAAGAACTAGGCAACGAACATAATAACAGGAGTCCCAAATCTTCATCATCAAACTCTACCTCCATGGATTTCAGATCGGCCACGATCTCCTTGAAAACAGATATGTGGTTCATCAACGATCCTCCTTCCTGGAGTTTGTGCGAGATAGCTTCATCTTCATATGCATTTTACTGGTTAGATCTTTTAATATGCAGATCGATTCCAGTTTCAACCAAAGGGACGCAGCAGTTCTCTCCTGCAGCACTTCTTGCAAAATATCATTATGAAGATGAAGTTGAATAAGTGACAGAGCCTTACGATCTTTACAATGCTCGTCAGGAGTCCAATCCTTTTGATCCTTCTTCCCGAACGAGTCCAGCGCCATGTCATAGTCATTGGTTTGCACCAGGACGGCGCGCATCTTGACTTGCCACAACAAAAATCTCGTCTTATAGTCGAGCGGTGCTAGATCAAACTTCATTGACGACATCTGAATGCCCTGATTTGAAAAACCAAAGCTCCGATACCACTTGTTATAAAATATTGATGTCAATTCAGAAGCAAAACAAGATCAAAACACACAGAAGACACGAGATTTAATGTGGAAACCCTCTCAATGCGAGAGGAAAAAACCACGGGCGCCAGCCAGCAAACCAGTCTTCACTATATTTGGTGGAGGTTACAAACGCCAGGGAATTACCACTAATCTCATCATCCCGTGCGGTGGCTTACAGGTAAAATATAAGGTGGAAACCCAAGCCTCCGACGACGGGCCTCCACTCCGCTTCGGCCAGAAGCTGGTCTTTTGCTTTGCGGGTAGAATTTGGAGCAACAAACAACAGATAGTATGAGGAAGAACCGCTCGTGTGGTATTTATACACAGAGAGGTACGACCTGGCCCGGCTTGGCTTCCTAATCCTAATCTAATCAGCCATGCCAAGCACAAGTTCGTACCTTTGTCAAAAGTATATATACCAAATATAATCAGCCATGCTGAGCACAAGTTCGTACGACCTTGTTAAAAGTATATATGATTAAACATTTTTTTGAACAAGGGAGATATCCCCCATTCCCATTATCGATGATAACAGAAATACAAAGAGTTGTAGACAATTAAGGGAAACAACAAAAAGAGAGGGCAGCAGGCTAAGCTAGAGTCTGGCCCGGGGGAAAGCTGGCCTACCAGACAACCCAGACAGTCAACAATTATATACGATGAACCATAACATGCCATCTGTTTTGTTTAATCACGTTGCACACACATGATGATGTAATAGCGTACTGTGCACATTAATGGTTATATAGCCCGTTTGTGCCACTACGTTCATAGGAAGTCCATGTCCATGGAACAATGCCTCGCTCACTATGCATTTAGGACAATTGTCAAAGAACAGAATGAAGCTTGTTCCATCAATTACAAAGTTCTTGAACAACCATACATAACGTATTGTCCTATCTTCTTATATTCTCTCAACCCATACTAGCTAGGGCCCATTAATTGCAATTATACTACCCAGACAATTGAAGTACACACTTTTACACTCATAGAGAAAGCTTCCACTCCAAGTACAAATAATGTTCATGATAAGAAGTCCACATCCCATTATCCTGTAGTGGTGGAATACGCTCAAAAACATGTATCCTATTCTCTAGTCTGGACTTCGGGTCAAACCTTATAGTCACCTTATGAAGTTGTGTGGTGCTTGTGAGCATGGATTCCATGAACCAAAGTTCGCATTCAGTTCCCGCCAACCCCATAAACTCTACTTCCTCAAGGTGAGGCAAGTAGTAAACCACATGGGAATGCCAATTGTCCTAATGGTTGCACAAGAAAGGTGAACTGAAATCCTTATCCTGCATAAGGACAGATCAGAGGATGTTATCTTGATTCAATGCAATGAAAAGAAAAGGAACGGGCTAGGAAATTTTTACTGAGAAATGGCTTGACGACATAAATAACTAGCTAGCTAGGTATAGCAAGTACTAACCATCCTGAAGGTGCAACATATGCGAAGGTATTTGAGATTGCTACATTGTGCTAAGATATCTGGTATGCCAAATCCAAATGAGTGCAGATCATATAGAGAAACATGGATCGTCAAAGATGTCACTTGGGGAAGCTGCGGTATCCGGCCTTCAATTATGTTAACATAATTTTTTTCTTGCTGGTCAAATTTCAAAGGCAAAGTAAAATATATAAATAAACAAGTTAGACACATGGAAATGGAAATTAAAAAAGGTTGTACTCTAATAGAAATATTAAACTTGGAACTAGCTAGTTTTTAGAAACTGGAATAGCGATAATATTAGCTTTTGTACACTCCAAACCAAAATTATGTTAACATACTTTTTTAAATCCTAAGTAGTTTCTGTTAACAAAAAACTTATAATTTAGAACGAAGAGAGTAGATCTTATCAATCAATTCAACTTTGGCGTAGATCTTGTCTCCATCAAAGATTTTTTATTGGGTCTAAGAATTTATATATAACATTTAGACATCTAAACTATCTCAAACGAAAAGGTGAAGAACCACAAAGTATAAAGGTTTAGAACTCACTGAACTCTATAATATGAAAAAGTTATATAATTTATTTATGTTTTAGATCTAACAATATGTATATAATTTATTTATGTTTTTTGAGCATTATATAATTTATTTATGTGGTATAGTGGGCATCTATTTGGGCTCAAACCGCCTTAAGAAGTCTAGCACCACTCTTCGAGCGCCGTTGAGACTTTTGATGATTTTGGCCCTCTTACCCCCTAACTTTTTTGTTGTTGGGCTGTTGTCCCGCTCTTTTTGACATTTCTAGAAATATATAATATAATATATAGTTACTTTGTGTTTCTATTGCATTTCCTTCTTTTTAATGAAAAATACATGCTTGGCATATTCTAAAATAATATTTTATGATATAAATACTGAAAGTGCATCTAGCCCTTTAGTGGGTTTTGGTGAATTGATTGATAACATAATTAAAGGTCTAATGATTGTGCTAAGTGTTGGACAGGAAATTGATTATCTCACAAGTACTTGATTGAGTTGAATAAAGCCAAAATGATGTATTGTTGTATAAACAATCTAGTTTGAGCACAAGACAACAATGCAAATAGAATTCATACAGAAGCCTATCTATTGTGAGATTTCTATGATTCATGTGGAAGCAAGCACGTTGAGTTAGATAATGAGACATAAGGGATTGCATATTGAATGCTCTCATATTCGAAGCTTGCTACATTGAAATGAAAAGTGACTAGGTACATTTGGATTTATCTATATTTGATGAATAGAATCAAGTCACGTACTCAAGATAACTTTGCTCAAGAAGAAAAATCAAAGTTGAAATGTTATCTCCCTTTGAAGTGCATTGAAACATTTGAACGATGATATTTGGTGATCCTAGCACCCTAAAGTTTCATTGGATGAAAAGTGTTTCGGCAAGTGCTTCAATAGTTTTTATTATTTGCTTGAGTAATAGGAAATGCCGCAATATCAAGAGGGATGCAAATTAGACAAGCTAGATGAGGATACAAGTGCTCATGTTGATGTATTTTACGCGCTTGAGAGACACCGTACACACACACACTTAGAATATTTTCTCTACCAGTTGCACTGGAAGTTCTGGTGTTTCAACCAGAAGTACCGGTAGTTCTATGCCCGCGCACGACCGCGTACAAAAATTCGCTTCTGGTCTCCTATCGGTGGTTCCGACGCCGACCGAAAGTTTTGGTCCCTGGACCGGAACTTCCGGTGGTACAGAGTTGCATGCGCGCAGTTGGCGCATATTTTGAATGACCGGAAGTTGGACCAGAAGTTGGATCAGAAGTTTCGGCCTGGACTGAAAGTTTCGGCAATTCAAGTTGCGTGCGCACCCATGTGCAAGAAAGTGGTTCTGGCCTTAAACCGGAAGTTCTGACCTAGACCGGAAGTTCCGGTATCCAGACCGAAAGTTCCAATAGTAGAAGTCCAGTGAGCGACCGCGTGCGAGAAAGAAGTTCTGGTTTTGGACCAATACTTTTGACCCTGATCGAAAGTTCAGGTCAGTGGACCAAAAGTTCCGGTGCTTGCTAGATCATGCGCATCCATGCATCAGTTTTCGTTTCCGGTCTCAGAGCGGCACTTCCGCTGTCACCGGAAGTTCCGATTGACTTCGTGCCAGATCTCTCAGCCCAACAGTAATATTTTTGAGGCCGGAAGTTTCGATGGTTCTCACCAGAAGTTCCGGTAGCTCTTCGAAGCTGAGAGTATAAATACTTCCCCACCTCCATTTCTGGCTAGAGCCCACAACATTCACCACGCCCCAACTTTCTCTAAACGGCCTCCAAGCTGAGACTCACCTGCTACTCTCTCCCCCTTGCTTCCAAGCTTCAATCCTTGAGTGTTTTTGAGCTAGGGACGTGAGATTTGAGAGCGAGAAGATCGATTGTCAACTTGAGCACTTGGATTCCTCGTCTTGCCGGTTTGGTTTGTATTTGTTACTCTTGGGTTCTTAGAACCCTAGCCGGCTAGGCGTTCTTCATGGTTGCCCGTGTTGATTTACTTGTGAGTGCACCCCGAAGTATTTGTATCACCCTTCTCTCTTAGTGAATATCTCAAGTTTTCCTTCATGGTTGGTTGAGTGAGGAGACCTTCATGGTCGGACCTTAGTGGTCACCTCAACAACGAGGACGTAAAAACTCCTGTGTGGGGATTATCAAACCTCGGGATAAATCTTGTGTCTTGCTGTGGTGGTAGCATTGACTACCCTTGTTCTTGTACTCTTCGTGTTCCTCTTCTCCACCCCTTAATTTCATAGGTTGGAGGAGCCGATCTACGATTTGGTGAGGTTCCAAGCTCCTTGGAGTTCAACATCATCATCAACAACATCTAGGAGGGTATGGTAACAATTAGAATCAAAATCACAACTCATTTTACTCTGATTCATAGCTCAGTAGAACACTAGAAGTTCTGGTAGGTTTGCACCGAAAGTTCTGGTCCTAACTGGAACTTTCGATCCAACCCACCGAAAGTTCCTATTGGTATTTAACTTCCGCATTTCAAGTTTATGAGTTTTAGGATTCTCGAATACACCTATTCACCCCCCTCTAGGCAACATCCTAGGTCCTTTCAAGTAGTATCAGAGCCGGGATCTCACTAAAAGCTTCACCGTCGTGAGAAAGGATGTCGATGCCTAACGAATTGGAGCCCGTAATCCTCCAAAATGATGGTTCAAACTTTCTATCTTGGTCTAATTATGTACTCGATGTTTTAGGACTATTAGTCCTCTTATTGAGCATATTGTGGATGCAAGCATCTCTATTCCTATAGTTGATTGGAGCAACTATAAAAATATGCCCGAAGAGGAAAAGAGATGTGTGCAACTCAATGCTCAAGCAATTAATGTCATCTGGAGTACATTGAGTGCAGAGGTTCAAGCTGAGGCAATTACAATGAACAAATACCATCAGAGAGTGCTCATGTCATTTGGGCAAGACTCATCAAGTTATATAGAAAGTCCAAATGTGATGATGTACATAAGCCCGAGTCATTAGAAAACATGCCCATTGTGTGCAACGAAGAAGCCTCACAAGACCTCAAGAGCACCGAGCTAGAGCAAGAAGTGCAAGTCAAGAATATTGCTCAATACCGGTGGCGGCCAAGTGAGGAATCAAGTTCCACAGCTCAAGATACTCACCACTCATGTCTCATGGCCAAGAAGAACAAGAAGGAAACCAAGAATGAACAAGTCAAGGAGATTGCACATGAAGATGATCAAGAAGAAAGTGGTCTTAAAATTGAAGATTTTGATACCATTAATCATCTCAGCAGCAAAGACAAGAAAATATTTGTCAAGTTAATTAAGAAGAATGTTGAGCTAGAAGAAGAAAATGAGAAGCAAGAACACATACTTCAATAGCAAGAGATGTTTCTCATTTCCAAGTCAGATGAACTAAAGGAAATCAATAAGAGGTATGAAAATTGTCAATTGAGCATGCTTTGGTTACTAACTCCTCTTCTAAGTGTGTCCCAACTAGAAAAGGAAAACAGTGAGTTCAAGGCAAGACTAGATGAACTATCAAGCAAATACAATGTATTACAAGTGAACTATGTTCATCTCAAGTGCTCCCATGAGAAAATAATAGAATCACATGCTATGCTTGAGATAGCACATGAGGTTGTAATTACATTGGTAAAATCATCTCAGCCTCTCACACAAACCCTCACTTGTACACAATCTCAATTGAATATTTCTTATACTGATGAGTGTGCTTCTCAAGTAAGCCAATCTTCGATTGAGCTAAATCTCATAGAAAACAATGAGCTCAAAGAAGAAGTGGAAAGACTAAAGAAAGATGTGATTTGTTTGGAGGGTAAGGAGAAAGCACAACCTTCTCAAGATAACCATGATAACATGGTGAAGAAGCTTGAGAAGGGTTCAAATCTTGCTTCCTCCAAATCCCAACAAAAGAATCACACTTCAAGACCAAGAGCAAGAAACATGGACATGAGTGGGCTTTATGTCCACACAAGAGTTGGGCCGACAAGAAGTTGGGCCATTCTACCAAGAATTGTCCTTTGTATGAAGAGGCAAGAAAGAGAGCCCAAGTTACAACAAGAAGATGTTATTGATGCAATGAGATGGGGCACTTGGTTGATAGTTGTCCCAATAAGCAAAACAAGCACAAAACAAATCAAGGCTGCATATGCTATGCTTGTAAGATAAAGGGGCATCTAAGCTATGATTGCCCAAATGGTAACACTCCTAAGTTGAACATATTTGTTTATGATAATATGCTTAGGAGGGCCACAAATGGAGTTAGCGCTAGCAAGATGATGTGTCCACCACAAACTAGTGCTAAAGTCATTTGGGTGCCTAAGCACTTGTTGACTAACTCAAAAGGACTCAACAAGAGTTGGGTACCAAAATGTTCTTAGGATATTGATGTAGGTACTTGATGGTGAGATGAAGACTTTGGGGTGCTTGAGGAAGCAAATTGAAAATATTTAATTAAGCTATCAATCAATTCTTATCATAATCTATTGTATGGTTGACCCGAAGATAATTTAATGATTGCGAACACATGGTTTTTTACATAACCATTGTGGAGCACCCTTGTTGTGTGATGAGCGATTGTCAACATGCCAACACTTTGGTGTGTGGTTGGTTCGGTGGTTCTTCTGATCCTCTGGCACAGGGCTATGTGTCGAAACCGTATCTCTTGGCTTCGTGATGTGCAGGTGTGGAGTCCGGAGGCGGTGGCAGTGGTCGGGCGAAGGTCAAGTAGGGCGTGCCGTGCTGACGGACCGGTTGCGGTGAAGGGCGGACGTGAGGCTTGGATCGAGGGACCAGACGGCCGGGTGGCCAGCCGCGGTGGCTGACACTTGGGACATCGACGAGTGCAAGTGTACACGGCGGGGGACGCGTACGGGTTACGCTACTCGCAGACGGTTTGGTGGTTTGCCCTCAAAACCATCGGCGACGGTTTGGTGGTTTGGCCTCAAAACCATCGGCGGGGGATGCGTACGGGCTACGCTACTCGCGGGCGGTTTGGTGGTTTGTCCTCAAAACCACTGACGGCGGGTTTCGCGGGTTTGGGCCTCAAAACCCGGCGGAGGTCCCGATGCGGACGAACGGCACGTGGCGGCATCGAGGAGATCGCTTCGGGGCGAGGCTACCGGTGAGGAGGCGCGGTGGCCGTCGGATCAGGAAAACTCGAGTTGGACCAAAATGCCCTTGGCTAGGTGGTTCTCTCTTAGGAAATAGCTAGGGGTAGAAGTGGAATCTGTCATGAGACTATAAATAAGAAGGGACTGCCTCCACTCAGTCTCACCTCTCCTATTCCAGTGTTAGGGTTTCCCAGTCTCTAGTCTTTCAGAGTGTGTGAGGTCCACTGTATGACATTGTAGTGTATTTGTTTGTGGAAAGAGCACCTCCTAGTGTGCTCGTGCCCTCCGGGCTTTTATCTTTGTGTTGAATTCGTGATGGATTTTTGTTCTATGTGTTCTTGAGTTGTTCATCCCGAGTTCTTTCTTCCCTCCTCTCTTTGTGATCAGATTTCTTCATTTCTAGGCCGTTTGAGATGATTCTTTTTGCACTGGATCGATCTATGACATGAGTTGAGTGTTTCCACCGAAGGAAATCAATTTAATCCTCGTGAGATCGGGGCGGTTTTATGTTCTTGGCGAGTTCATGGCGGTTTTCTCACCCCTTTCTTGATTTCTCTTGATTCGTGTCAAATTGGGCCATGACCTTTTAGAGGTAGCCTCCCTATTGCCTTGTGAACCTACGGTTAAAATTTTGTGGCAATCGGAGTTGATTTGACCGAGAAATCGAACATTCCTTGTTCCGGGCGATTTCCGCGCGTTTCTGTTCGTGCTGATTTTTGGACACCGGTACTACCGGTGGTACTTCCGGTAGTACTTCCGGTAGTACATTTTAAGGGTCGTTTTTGCGCATGGCTGGGCAGTACTTCCGGTAGTAGCACCGGTACTACCGTTGTAACACTGGTACTACCGGTAGTAACACCAGTACTACCGCTAGTACATTTTTGGGCAGTTAAGGCCTCGTTCGACTTGGGCTAAAACTCTTTTTCTTGTACTTCCGGTTTTTATAGGTACTACCGGTTGCTCCTCCAGTACTTCTGGTAGTACACCCGAGACTCGGTTGTTTGTTCGTTGCTTGTCTGTTTGGTCTTCGATTTGCTTCCGGTTTGTTGCGTTGGTTTTGTAGTGACCCGCTGTGTTCCTAGAGAACATCCACCCTCTTAATAGGGTCGTGGTCACTACCGGCTTGTGTGGTTTTGCTCTTGGGGTTGTTTGCCGAGCCAAGGACCTAAAGTTTTGAAAGAAATTTTGAGGCTCCCATTCACCCCCCCTCTGGTCGCCGTATCCGGTCCTTCAATTGGTATCAGAGCCGGTTAAGGATCACTTCCACCTTAATCGGTCCGTGATCCGCAAGAAGGCGACATGGCTTTGCAGGCTTTGCATCACCGGTCGGGTAAGCCACCCCAATTCAATGGGGAGAACTACTCATACTGGAAGAAGCATATGCAAGCCCACTTGCAGGGGATCGATTCCCGTGTTTGGGAGATCGTTGAGAACGAGAACTACCAGGTGCTTGAGGCACGGGTCACTGACGTTCAGATCGAACAACACAATGCGAATAACATCGCCCGTGCTGAGCTTTACGCTGCTTTGTCGATTCCTGAGTTTGACCGTATTTCCGATTGTGTGACTGCTCGTGAGATCTGGAGGAAGCTTCAAAGCTTCCATGAGGGTTCACCCCATGTCAAAACCAGACTCTATGAGACATACAAGCGGGAGTATGAGAACTTCACCCAGCGTGATGGAGCGACAGTCGATTCCATGTTTTCTCGCTTTACTGTCATCGTGAACAACATGAGAGCTAACAATGCAGCTATGCCCTACGACGATCATCAGAGGGCACTCAAACTCCTCCACGTCCTTGATCAGAGAGTTTGGGAGGTCAAGGTGTAGGCAATCATTGAGTCGGCCAACTATGAAGCCCTCACCGTTGACGAGCTGTTCAGCAAGCTCAAGTCCACGGAGATCGACCTCCAGACTCAAGCGAGGATCAAGAACCCCTCGGCTCCTACCATGGCTTTGGTGTCGGGTAACACAAGTTCAAGTTTAGTTTTGACTAACCCGTCACAGTTGTCTCTTGCTTTGTCTTCTCTCGTGACTGCAACAGAGGAGCAGATGGAGTCCCTTGGAGATGAAGAGCTGGCGCTTGTGATAAGCAAGTTCTCGCGGTTTCACAACAACCGCTTGAACCAACGGCGTGGTCGCAACAAGCAAGGATGCTTTGAGTGTGGAAGCCTCGACCACTACGTCGCCAGTTGTCCCGAGAAGCACAAGAGCTACTCCGGCAAGAACGACTACACCAAGCACAAGGACAAGCACGAGTCGGCCTACCGCGAGAACAAGGGCAAGAAGGACTTCGACCCCAAGCGCATGAACAAGAAGTACTTCGAGGCTTTGCAAGCGAAGCAGCGCGCTCTTGTGGTCAACTTCAGCGACGTCGACTCCGATGGTGACTCTCCACCAAGTGATGATGAAGATGAGAAGAAGGTGGAGCACCACTTCAACTGCTTGAGCTTCTACGCCAACGAGCGCCGAGGAGGTTACTGCACCATGGCGCTCGATGAAACCACCACCGGCAAAGAAGAGGACGATGACACCAATCCTGAGGTAGAACATACCATCGAATCCCTTCTAACTGAGCTTGATTCTGTGAATGATACCATGATTCGCCAAGATGCTTTAGTTGTGCGTGCTGCTAAGGAGCGCAATGAGTTCAAGGCTAAGTATCTTGCTGCTTTAGATGAGCTTGAGCGAGCTAAGAAGGATAGGGTTGTTGTGTCTGATGAGACTGAGTGCGATGAATGTGCTGTTCATATGACTAGTCTTGTTGAGTTGCAATCCAAGTACTCTTCTTTGGTTGATGAGTTGGATAGGACTAAAGTTGAGCCTGTTTTGTCAGGTCCTTGCAAGTCTTGCGCTGATTTGGTTGCTGAGCTAGCCGAGAAAGTTGCTAGGATAGCTGTGCTTGAGAAGTTTAGTGCGGATGGCACAAGTGCTTCATGTGTTTGCTATGAGGCTCTGGAACTAGAGCTTGCTACTTGTCGGATTGACAAGAAAAAGACCGAAGAAGAAAACACATCCCTTCGGCAAATGTTGAGTTGGCTTTCTTACAGTGAGCCCCAATTGGGCATGATGATGAGTCAGTACAAGAGGGGTACTGACACATTGGGCTTAGGCTTTGCTTCAGGTGGGAAGGGAAAAAATGTGTTTGGCAAGGTTGGTGAGTACAGTGGTTTGAGCATGAGTGAGAAACCCACCAACAACCTCAAGCTCATCAAGATTGACCCACCTAAGCCCTCTGAGCCTACCAAGCCTTTTGTGGAGAATGGAGTGATTGATGAGACACCCAAAGCTCCACCACAGAAACAAGTGTGGATTCCAAAACCTAACCATCTTAGGAACCCACTTGATACTTTGCCAAACATCCCTGATAAACCCCTTCCTAAAGTCAAACCACCTCCAAGAGTGAACCAAGTTTACAACTGTGTGAGTCACCCACAACCCAAGAGAGAGGTGTACCACTGTGAGTATTGCAAGAGGGATGGTCACTTGTTTGAGTTTTGCTTTAGGAGGAAGAGGGATGAGAGGCGTCAGTTTGAGCTTTCACGTCAGAACATGCATCGCCCATCTCATGGTATGCATGCTTCACCTGCTCAGAGGAGCAATGCTAGGCCTAGAGGTGCGAGACCTCAAGGTGCTAGGCCTCAGTTTGTGAGACCACGTGATGGTCGTGCCCGGCGTGGACCAAGTCGTCCTCAATACGACTCACGGTCCCGTGGCAGTGGCTCTCAGTCCTACACCTCTAGCGGACCATGTTTTCTCTCTCGTGGTGATCGCTACTCTCCCATGGGACATGGTGTGTATGGTGTTTTTCCTAACGTCTTTCCGGGGCAAATGACCCAGCACTGGTTTTCTCCTCAGTTTACTAACCCCAGTGTTGGATCATTTGCTCATCCCATGTCTTACTATTGATGCAGCACGGAGGACTGGAGAACATATGGCTCGTTGATTCCGGGTGTTCGCGCCACATGACCGGAAATTCAAATTGGTTCTCCAGCCTCAACCCCATGACCTCCAAGGAGTACATCACATTTGGGGACAATGGTAAGGGTAAGGTGCTTTCCATTGGGTCGATAAGGCTCAATGAGAACTTTGTGCTCAAGGAAGTTGCTTTGGTTTCGAGCTTGCACTTCAATCTTCTTTCGGTTTTGCAACTCCTTAGAGATGGCTTCGAAGTGCGCTTTAAGCCGGGTCTTTCTCGCATACTTGATTCGCGAGGTGATCTTGTGTGTGCGATTGTGCCTTTTGGGCTTGTCTTTCGTGCCCATTTTTCTCGATCTTTCGGCTTTTCTCGGTGTTTGGTGGCAGGCACTTCGTCTGAGCTTTGGAAGTGGCATAGGAGACTTGGTCATTTGAGCTTTGACTTGCTTGCAAGATTGAGTTCTCTTGATCTAATCCGAGGATTGCCTAACCTAAAGTTTGAGAAGGACATGGTTTGTCACCCGTGTCGTCACGGGAAGATGGTTGCCGCTTCTCATTCCCCTGTGAACCAAGTGATGACCAAACAACCCGACGAGCTTCTCCATATGGACACTGTAGGTCCAGCTCGGGTTAGGTCGGATGGTGGGAAGTGGTATGTTCTTGTGATCGTGGACGACTTTTCTCGCTATTCTTGGGTCTTTTTCATGGAAACCAAGGATGAGGTGTTTTCTCATGTGCGGGATTTGATTCTTAGACTTCAAAATGAGCTTCCCAAGAATGCCATGAGAGCTATACGCAGTGACAATGGCACCGAATTCAAGAACTCTCACTTTGAAGCCTTTTGCAAGTCTTTGGGTCTTGAGCATCAGTTTTCGTCACCTTATGTGCCACAACAGAATGGGATTGTTGAACGCAAGAATCGGACCCTTGTTGAGATGGCCAGGACGATGCTCGATGAGCATAGGACTCCTAGGCGGTATTGGGCCGAAGCGATCAACACAGCTTGTTACGTCTCAAATCGCATTTTCCTTCGTGCTCATACTAAGAAGACATCTTATGAGTTGCGGTTTGGGCATCTCCCCAAGGTGAGTTACTTCAGGGTCTTTGGGTGTCGGTGTTTCATACTCAAGCAAGGTAACTTGGACAAGTTTGAGTCTCGTTCTTCTGATGGCATCTTTCTCGGTTATGCTACTCACTCACGTGCTTATAGAGTACTTAATCTTGCAACTAACCGCGTCATGGAGACTTGTGAAGTTACCTTCGATGAAACCGCACCTTGTTCCTCTCCTGTCTTTGAGTGTGCAGGTGATCAAGAGATGGGTGACAGCATCTTTGTGGAGGAGGAGCAGGATGATGCCGATTGGGGTGCTCCCGAGCCGACTCCACCGGCTGCCCCAGTCGACCCTGTGACAACCACGACTGCTCGCGGCCCCGATCCTTCTTCATCTACTTCATGGGGGCCGAACGACCAGTACCCCGCTCTTGCACCTGAGGGAGTTCCAACTGAGGTCGAGGGAGAGGCTACTTCATCAAGATCGGCGCCTGTACACATTCAGCATCGCCATCCTCCTGAGACTATGATTGGTGATCTCAACCAGCGGGTAACTCGCAACAGGTCCTATGAAATCTCTCATTTCGCTCATTCTGCTTTTGTTGCCAACTTTAAGCCCAAAGATGTTGGACATGCTTTATCTGATGCTGATTGGATCAATGCCATGCATGAGGAGTTAGAGAACTTTGAGAGAAACCAAGTTTGGGTCCTAGTTCCTCCACCTCCAGAGTGTCATCCCATAGGTACCAAGTGGGTGTTTAAGAACAAGCAGAGTGAGGATGGAGTGATAGTGAGAAACAAGGCAAGGTTGGTTACTCAGGGGTATTGTATTTGCTCCTGTTGCCCGTTTAGAAGCCATTAGGATTCTCCTAGCCTTTGCAGCTTCGAAAGGGTTCAAGCTGTACCAAATGGATGTCAAGAGTGCTTTCCTCAATGGGTACATAGAGGAGGAAGTGTATGTGAAACAACCCCCTGGCTTTGAACATTCCAAGCACCCTGAGTATGTTTACAAACTCCACAAAGCCTTGTATGGTCTGAAACAAGCCCCTAGAGCGTGGTATGAGCGTTTGAAGTCCTTTTTGCTTGGAAAGGGTTTCACCATGGGCACTGTTGATAAGACCTTGTTTCTCCTCAGGCAAGGCAAAGATATCCTCATTGTTCAGATTTACGTGGATGATATTATCTTTGGTGGCTCTTCACACGCCCTTGTGGCGAGGTTTTCTGATTTGATGAGCAGGGAGTTCGAAATGAGTATGATGGGCGAGTTGACCTTCTTCCTTGGGTTGCAAATCAAGCAAACTCAAGAGGGGACATTTGTGCACCAAGGCAAGTACACGAAGGACCTTCTGAGGAAGTTCAACATGGGCGAGGCCAAGCCTCTTTCGACGCCCATGGTGACCACCACTGCCTTGGATGAAGACAAGGATGGAGAGCCCGTGGACCAGAAGGAGTACCGCAGCATGATCGGGTCGCTGCTGTACCTGACGGCGACAAGACCGGACATTCAGTTCGTGGTCTGCTTGTGCGCGCGCTTTCAGTCTTCCCCGCGCATGTCTCATCGCCAAGCTGTGAAACGCATCATGAGGTACCTTCGATTCACTCCTGAATTTGGGCTTTGGTATTCGACTGCTTCGTCTCTTTCTCTCTCTGGTTATTCGGATGCGGATTATGGTGGTTGTCGGGTTGAGCGAAAGTCTACCTCTGGTACTTGTGAGTTTCTGGGTTCCTCTTTGATTTCTTGGTCTTCTCGAAAGCAATCCTCTGTTGCCACTTCCACTTGTGAGGCTGAGTATGTTGCTGCTGCTGCTTGCTGCTCCCAGCTGCTTTGGATTGTGGCCACTTTGAGGGACTTTGGCTTAGAGTTTTCTCGAGTACCTCTCTTCTGTGACAGCACCAGTGCCATTAGCGTTGCCAAAAACCCAGTTCTTCACTCCAAGACCAAGCACATAGAGATAAGGTACCACTTTCTGAGAGACAACTATGAGAAGGGCACCATAGACCTTTTTCACATCCGATCCGAGAACCAGAAAGCAGACATTTTCACCAAGCCCCTTGACCAAACCCAGTTTGCCCATTTGAGAGGAGAATTGGAGTGTGCTTCCCTTTTTAGATGAGGGTAGCTTTGTTGTACACTAGTTTTTGGTTCTTTTTTTTGTATCATACTTGCATTTGCATCTCATCATGTATCATATAGCATGTACTTAGCTTCACATGTATAGCTTGTTGGTTAAGATTATGCTCTTGTTTGATATGCTCTATGGGTACATGATGGCTATAGCAGCTTAGGCTCTTTTTGATCACTTGATACATGTTATGAACCAAGCTTGCTTTTGAAGCGTGAACATGCTTAACTACTTGATGCAACTTGAAAACTTGTTCACCCTTGAGATGGAACTAGCATGTTTAGGACTTGTTGAAGATCCTTATGCTTTCATGTGTATACTTGAGTTGCTATGTCTCATGTTTCTTGAATCATACACTTAGCTCGGATACTTGATATCTTTATGCTTAAACTTGATGTATAATGCTAAGTGTTGATATGCTTTTGGAGATTGAGCTTTATTGTCCCACGTCAATGTCACGAGACCGCTTCTCATTCTTTTGAGTGAGATGAACTTGGGCATTGTAGTGCTAGTCCTCAACCACTCGTGACGAGACGGCTTCCCACTTACACATAGGGATGAACTCGGCGTGGTTGCAAAACATGATAAAAACAACTTTGGCGGACAATTTTTGACTCTCTCATACACATGACTAAAAATAATCTTGTAAATTCGCTGTAAAACTCTGATCAATGTTGAAGCTATAAGTGTTGAGTGCTTCCTTGAGTCATGATGTATGATCATTATATGGGGTAGTTCACTCTTGTATACATGTGGTAGCACTCGTTTGATCTCCTGCCTATATATGCTATGTGCTATTCTCTCTGGTGAACCCCTTTTTATGAAGACATGCTTAAAATTGGTCAAAATGCTTATGATTCATATTTCGTACACTTGATCAGTTTGAGCATTGGTCTTGTCTTGCGCCTGTTGTCATTCATATACCGTACCAACTTGAGCATGTTTTTAATCCAC
>CM041640.1:4158737-4190464 GCA_023333625.1 Bothriochloa decipiens
AATTAAAGGTCTAACGATTGTGCTAAGTGTTGGACAGAAAATTAATTATCTCACAAGTACTTGATTGAGTTGAATAAAGCCAAAATGATGTATTTTTGTATAAACAATCTAGTTTAAGCACAAGAAACAAATGCAAATAGAATTCATACAAATGCCTATCTATTGTGAGATTTCTATGATTCATGTGGAAGCAAGCACGTTGAGTTAGATAATGAGACATAAGGGATTGCATATGGAATGGTCTCATATTCGAAGCTTGCTACATTGAAATGAAAAGTGACTTGGTATATTTGGATTTATCTATATTTGATGAAAAGAATCAAGTCATGTACTCAAGATAACTTTGCTCTTGAATAAAAATCAAAGTTGAAATGTTATCTCCCTTCGAAGTGCATTGAAAGATTTGAACGATGATATTTGGTGATCCTAGCACCCCAAAGTTTCATTGGATGAAAAGCGTTTCAGCTCAAGTGCTTTAATAGTTTTTATTATTTGCTTGAGTAATAGAAAACGCCGCACTATCAAGAGGGATGCAAATTAGACTAGCTAGATGAGGATACAAGTGCTCATGTTGATTTATTTTACGCGCTTGAGAGACACTGTGCACACACACACACTTAGAATATTTTCTCTACCAGTTGCACCAGAAGTTCTGGGGTTTCAACCAGAAGTACCGGTAGTTCTATGCCCGCGCACGACCATGTACAAGAATTCGCTTCTGGTCTCCTATCGGTGGTTCCGACGCCGACCAGAAGTTCCGGTCCCTGGACCGGAAGTTCCGGTGGTAGAGAGTTGCACGCGCGCAATTGGCGCATATTTTGAATGGCCGAAAGTTGGACCGAAAGTAGGATCGGAAGTTCTGGCCTAGACCGAAAGTTTTGGCAGTTCAAGTTGCGTGCGCACCCGCGTGAGAGAAAGTGGTTCCGGCCTTAAACCAGAAGTTCTGACCCGGACCGAAAGTTCCGATATCCAGACCGGAAGTTTTGGTAGTAGAAGTCCAGCGAACGACCGCGTGCGAGAAAGAAGTTCCGCTTTCGGACCGATACTTTTGACCCTGATCGGAAGTTCCGGTCAGCGGACCAAAAGTTCTGGTGCTTGCTAGATCATGCGCATCCACGCATCAGTTTTCGGTTCCGGTCTCAGAGCGATACTTCCGCTGTCACCGGAAGTTCCGGTTGACTTCGTGCCAGATCTCTCAACCCAACAGTAATATTTTTGAGGCCGGAAGTTTTGATGGTTCTCACCGGAAGTTCTAGTAGCTCTTCAGAGCTGAGAGTATAAATACTTCGCCACCTCCATTTTTGGCTGGAGCCCACAACATTCACCATGCCCCAACTTTCTCTAAACGGCCTCCAAGCTGAGACTCACCTGCTGCTCTCTCTCCCTTGCTTCCAAACTTCAATCCTTGAGTGTTTTTGAGCTAGGGACGTGAGATTTGAGAGCGGGAAGATTGATTGTCAACTTGAGCACTTGGATTCCTCGTCTTGCCGGTTTGGTTTGCATTTGTTACTCTTGGGTTCTTGGAACCCTAGCCGGCTAGGCGTTCTTCGTGGTTGCCCATGTTGATTTACTTGTGAGGGCACCCCGAATTATTTGTATCACCCTTCTTTCTTAGTGAATATCTCAAGTTTTCCTTCATGGTTGCTTGAGTGAGGAGACCTTCGTGGTTGGACCTTAGTAGTCACCTCAACAACGAGGACGTAGAAACTCCTGTGTGGGGATTGTCGAACCTCAGGATAAATCTTGTGTCTTGCTGTGGCGGTAGCATTGACTACCCTTGTTCTTGTGCTCTTCGTGTTCCTCTTCTCCACCCCTTAATTTCATAGGTTGGAGGAGCCGATCTACGATTTGGTGAGGTTCCAAGCTCCGTGGATTTCAACGTCATCATCAACAACATCTAGGAGGGTATGGTAATAATTAGAATCGAAATCACAACTCATTTTACTCTGATTTCGTAGCTCAGTAGAGCACCGGTTCTGATAGGCTTGCACCGGAAGTTCTTGTCCTGACCGGAACTTCTGATCCAACCCACCGGAAGTTCCGGTTGGTATTTAACTTTCGCATTTCAAGTTTATGAGTTTCAGGATTCTCAAATACGCCTATTCACCCCCCCCCTCTAGGCGACATCCTAGGTCCTTTCAAATACATATTTATCTACACTAGTATGAAACAAAAAATATAAAAGAAAATGTTAATATCACATGAAAATGGTACAATAATTACAAAATGCAGTTTAATTCAAATGTTTCCAAGTGGTTATCAAGTAGGCATGTTAGGTGTTCCACAACATAATAATTACAAAACGCAGTTTAATTCAAATGTTTTCAAGTGGTTATCAAGTAGGCATGATAGGTGTTCCACAACGTACTAAACTTCAAAAATCAAATTTAATATGTTTGTATTATGTATATATGAAAAAGTTTAAAAAATTAGTATATATATTATTTTCTTTTGGCTTCTTACTATAATACATAATGATTGAATTTGGTTTTGAAATTTTGAACATATATCTATCTACACACTAATATACTTTTGTTGACAGCATGTCCGGTGATCTCGACGTTTAATTTGTTGCGACTTGTGCTTTAAATAACATTTTATCATCATTATATTTGTAAAGGTGCTTTAACATGACTTATATTCACAAAATAAATAAATAAATAAATAAATAAATATGGGTGGACAAACATGCATGGTGTGCAAAATGTAAGCATGTAGGATAAGATGCATACCTGGAAGACATAAAGATCCAGGTCAAGGCATGCTGCTGCCGTACAACAATGCAAGAGAGTAAAGGTGACACTGTTTCTTCCGTCGTGGCATCCACTATAATCGTGTGCATGTGAGGTCAGCTCAACCCTGAGGTTCCGAACGCACGGCAATTCTCCATCGATGTGAATATTACTGTGAGGTTGGCCGGAATCCAAGAACAAGAGCTGCTCCAGCCTTTGGGCTGAGATTGTGAGCTCACTAAGGTCGCCGTCCACCGTGCGGAGAACACGTAGGCGAAGAGTCGTCAGCCTCAGAATCTCCGGGCCAATCACTACCTCCCACGACAGCTCCAAGAGCTCCTCGGCCTCGATCAGCAGCTCCGTATCCTCGAGTATTTTAGTATTAGCAAAACTAACCTCCCTCAGGCACAGCTTCTGCAACCGTGGACAGCACGCCGACGACAAGAGGCGGGTCAGAAGGTGGCCACTATCCACGCCGGTGAACTCCAAGCTTTCGAGCGTAAGGTCTGCGAGCCATGCGTACGCCGCTGCCGTGGCGGGGAGCCTCACTGTTGCACCACCGAGTGCCAAGCGCATGGTCTCCATCCTAGCTGACCTAGGAAGGTCATCGAGGATCATCACCGCGTACTGCCCCCACGCATTGGCTTTGTCGTCGAAGCGTTCTATGCCGGCGTGGTGCAGTTCCAGGGTGAAAGTCTTGACGTCGTGTTGCACGGCATCCCGGATCCACCTCCGTGCGGCGGCCTTTTTGACGACGGACGGCGGTAGGAGCACCTGCGGCGTCTCGAACGAGATGGCCAGGTGCTGGATGGCGGGATCCGTCTGGGCGGCGCGGACGGCGATCGCGCTGTTGATGAAGGAGGCGAACCGTCGGGCACCCTTGTCTCCCAAGAACACGGGCCTGCTACTGGAGGCGAAGCGGAGGGAGGTGAGGCGCGTCCGGCAGCAGCTCGATGATGCGCACCAGTACGTCATCCCCGAGTCCGCTGATCAGGTCGGCGCCCCCGGCAGCCCGTCGTCGTTTTCGCTCCGACCTGCTGTTGCATACCCATCGTGTCTGCTGCTACTCTGCCGCCGCCGGTGGGACCGATCTATGTTTTCGCGCCGTATATATGCTTCGGAATTCGGAAAAGAAGCGACCCTCGACTTCGAGACGGAACGCACGTCATCAGGCAACCAAATTCGATCCGTGACCAAACCAACACCTCGGGCCAGTGTGGTTGGTGGCTGGACATGACCGACGGGCGTGATGGCACCGCGGGCCTGCCAGCTGAAGCAGAGGGACTCTGATGATTCTGCGGCTCTGCCCGTCCCGGACTGGCAGACTAGGCAAGTTGGCAACGGCAAGATGGTCGTGGTGCTGTGTGCGCTCGGGACTCTGGAGTCTGTCCACTCCAGTAATGCAGGGTGCCAAGGTTTGGAGGATTATTGAATTGGCAATGACGGCGCCCCTAGTGACTGTCCTGGTTCTGGTTGCGAGAGCGCACATGCTGCCAGACGCCGCGATGTTCTTTTAGGCTCTCAAGCAGCACTAGATTACGAATAATGCCCGCCCTCGTATCAAAAGAAAAAAAGATTACAAATAATGGTGGAATCTTCGCGTCGAGCTGTCTTTGTTGGGTTCAGCCTTGCCAAGTGCAAAGCTTCAACCGCCTTGTTGGCTTGTTGGTTGTTGCGGGCTTCAGTGGACTACTACCAGCGTGCGTGATCGCTTCAAAAGCTGTTCCTACGATGGATGTCCCAACAGGCGTGCCGACAACGGCAAGGGAGCGGGAGGATCCGGAGTCGGTTCGCGAGCGGCGCTGTTCGTTTGAGAGCAGAAAGAAGCATGAGGCTGCAGGAGTTCTACAAGAACTGCCACGGCACACTCTTTAACTCACCAGTTCCCACTGCCGAATGGGCCCAAATTGTTTTCTTGAAGCTGATCAGATAAAGTATGGCAAGACACTTACTCGGCCCGCCCTAAAATAGTCGCATATCTTATTTCTATCTTTAGGAATCAAACTTTAATTAACTAAATATAAAAAATATTAATATTATAATGTGTAATATTCCTTGGATTGATCATAGTCTTGTAATAAATTGATTTATTAAAATACAAATGTTCATACTATTTTCTTCATACTTAGAAAGAATTGAAAATTGACTTCACCAGAACAGGATATGGGTTTATTTTTGGGATGTTGTGATTAAGCTCAAAATAATCTAGGAGTGATTAAGCTCAAAATAATCTATCTCTTAACTCTCTTAGAGAACAATTTTCCTCAAATGAAAGTATCAAGTACCCAATCCACCAGGAAAACAATCCAACTCGGAACTCATTTTTCAACTACCTTAGGGAGCACTCCAGCCCTCATTTCTTGTTGTTAATGGCTAAAAAAATCATGGGAGGCTAAGGAGGGCTCCAATTGCGTGGGTGGGCTCCTTAAGCCCCGGTGTCAGATCCACTCTATAAGTGCAGACACCAATTCATTGTTGATTGTTACACAATATTACATCGTCAGATTTGATTCACAGAACTTCCTCCTCATCTTATGTTGCAAAGAATGGTGAACTTGATTGTGTTGGCCTTGGATAAGTACCATGCCATTCGTGGGAGTTTTCATCAGATTTTACTAGCTAATGGTCTTTCTTTAGTGAATGTTGGTGTGGGGATAGAAATGAGAGCATGCCGGTAACTTTTGCATCTTTGAACTAAACAAGAAAGGCACACGAATTCATCTGTAGTGTATTTTAATAAAATTTGAAAACACCCCAATTTCAGTTCACAACTATTTTATAGGAAAAAAGAAACAAAAACAAGTTGATAACTAGCTGATTAATAATTTCACATGCAACGCCTAAGTTTCTTGCATAAATTATTGACAATCAATCAACAATCATAGTGTGAGAACTCCCCTTTCTCCTATTATCTTGTGACCCGTTTTACTTATGCTATGGCCCTGTAAATTCTTGTGGCCCGTTTTACTACCTTGTGTCTTATTCAAAACATGAAATTCTATCACGTCTTGCAAGTTTTTCCTTTTATTGACAACATCGTCTTGCAAAGTTGGTCTGGCCATGGGCCTGTAGTATTATGGTCTTCAGAAAACAAACGCTGGTTCCGATTGTGACTTTTCATCACGCCATTCAGCTAAGGGTATTCCAACCCTTATGAAACCATGCCCTGTTGAACTGTTGAGTAAAGTTAAATATGCCCTTAAGGGCATGTGCATAAGGGCGTATGCCCCTACGCACTGCGTCGATGTTCTAAACTATTGCACATTTAGGCCTAGGCAACTTGAAATATATATTTATATGCATGACTTAGTTGGTGTGATCTCAACTTCTCAAGGTCCGAGACAATAGCAATGGAAAAATGGTCTGGAAGGATGAAAATCGGCGGTGCATTGCTCTGCATGAGCAAGACTCCACTGGTGAGCCTGCTGAAAGGCCGCATACTACACATTTGGCCAACCGGCCTACTACTGCACCCATGCTCATGCCGAGGCGAGCCCCACCGACACTCACCACAACATATGGTTTCTAGGCGTTGTTCCTGTGCGGAAGCTGGGTCGGTTATTCTCTTTGGTTGTTCATCTAGGTACAGGGGACCAAATCAATATTGTGTTTCGTGAATGAATGATGTACCAAAAACAAAGGCAAGACTTGCGACGGTTTTTTCATCAAAGTACTAGACTACCGTACTGACCCGCCTCATCGGAAGCATAGAATGCATTCTGGTGGACATCTGCTTTTGAGCCATGACAAAGCAGAGAGGCCACTCAAGTGGAAACCTCAAGCTCCTCACCATCATAAATAAATGGAGGAGTAAATAGTATTCACATGTATTTCTCTTAATTAATTTTGTATCGTAAATGTTAGTAACTTTTATTATAACGTTGGTTAGACTTGAAACCATTTCACTCTTGAAACACAAAAGAAAAAAATCCAATATTCATTTATGGACGGAAATGTATTAGCCTGTCCCCACATGAGGCTGTTAATCGGTTACTTACTTTTAGTCCTTTTTCCAGTTTTCTTTGTTTCCTAATAACGTTGACGAAAAAAAATTCAAAAGGCAACATGAGTTAGTTTTTCATATTGGTCCAAACTAAAGGAGCCCATCGAACGGAAAAGGATTTCAAAAGGCAAGATGAGTTAGTTTTTCATATTGGTCCAAACTAAACAAGCCCACTGAACAGAAAAGGACACAATTTGAAATAAAAAGAACACGCACACCTGGTACCTCCAACATGCCAAAGTGTGATGCCTTTGCGTTGCACACTCTTGGAGCCTTTTTTTCTTCTGAATCTTGAACATTTTGAGTGGCATCCCAAAAATAGTGAACAGCAACAAAAACGGTTTTGGACAGGTTAGTGTTTGGCCCTCCAACTCTAGGATCATTATAGGTAGAGAGAGTAGGGTTGGGCCTAATCGATAAGTAGATCTGAGCCCATATTTCGATGAATCCCATGAGGCCATGTTGAATTGAATGAAAAACAAAGGTGAAGACAGCTAGACTAAGGCTCAAAAAATCAACCGAACAGCATAGTCCCAGTAGCCATATAATTAACTTTTCACACTAATTATTAATTATTATCCAGAGGGGCATTTCCCTCCCAATCACCATCATTATTAACCCCAGCCCCAATCTCCAATCACTACTAGTAGTGACCAACACTGCTGCTAACCCAATAGCAATACTACCAAGGACCAGAGATTAAGCACATGGCAATCGCAGGATGGCCACATGCAGCGCGCGCGCGCACACACACACACATTCTCTCTCATACATGCGGCTCCAACTCCGACTCCGACCCGCTGCTCACTCCCAGATGCCGACCTCCATGAACCCATCCTCGGTGGCGCATCCTCGGAACATGCCAGTGCAATTAAAGCCATAGGCCACCTCGCCGGTGCTGGATACAGCGATGAGTCCCGCAAACCCCTCGTCGAGGCGCTCCTTGACGCAGTAATCCACGGCCTGCTGCAGGGGCAGGCCCTTATACTCCATGACGGCGGCCACGTCGCGCGCGAGCGTGCACCGGATGATGGCCTCTCCCTCGCCCGTGCACGACACGGCGCAGGCCCCGCACGCGTAGGTGCCCGACCCGATGAGCGGCGAGTCCCCGATGCGGCCCGTCATCTTGTTCATGAGCCCGCCCGTGGACGTGGCCGCCGCGCAGGCCCCCGTCGAGTCCACCACCGCGCACCCCACCGTCTCCGGCGCGTACACGCTGATGGGCAGCCCGTTCATCACCATGCCCGCCTTGTGGTGGTTGCTGCCGTCCACGGCGCCCGCCAGCGCGCTGCACGTGTCCGCTCCCGTCAGCGGGATCCGGTAGTCGAACTGCGCAAGCGCGAACAGAGCAAAAGACAGCAATGGTCAGTTCAGTTCACTGCTGAATTGATTTTCTTTTATAGAAGTAAAGTAAATAGGAGTGGTGTATGTGAGACGGGTGAACGACAACGAACCAGGATGGTGCCGGCCTCCTTGGCGAGCTTGAGCATGCCGACGTTGTCCTCCGTGATGAAGTAGCTATTGTCCACGGTCTCGAGGCCCTGCAGAAAACACATCGAGTCGACATCAGAACACGGGTGAAAAGCTTCAAAAAGATCGTCGAATCCCCCAACTAATCTCTGAAACAAACATTTTAGTAGGGCCGCGCTGGGTGCAGGAGCGCAAGATCTGAAGGATTCGGTGCGCGCGCATCGAATCTTGTTGTTAGGACCACGGCGAGGCGAGGCGACAGATTCCGGTGCGAGACGGACACGGCCACAGGGGCAAGTGGAGGCCGCTCGTCCCTGCGCGGCAGCGGAGCCCGCACCTGGATTCCGTGGTGCGGCTAGGCGGCTGCACGGTCCACACGAACAGTGGGACATGGCGCGTGAGGCGCACAGTGGAGCAGGGGCTGTGCTACACCTGCATAGTGCCAGCTTGAGGGTCCTAGGTTCATGAACTGACAAGCCGCCCCAGCTGTTCCACAGCAAGGTCAGCAGAGCACACTATGTGAGGCCCGGAGACATTAGTGTAAAGTTTTCCTTAGCAGACTATGCACGTCTTCTTGGGTAGGTGTAGTGCTTTGGTGGACAAACGTAACTTGGAGTGGCATGGTAATGCCTAGCAAAGCATCCTACAAAATGAATCTTTGTGGAATGTAGAGTAGGGGAGAAAGGAGGGGGCAAAAGGCAGAGTTTTGGCCATTTTCCTCCTTTTGTTTTCCAAGACCTTTTGCTGGGTTCTCTTCCTATGTTTTCCTCTTGGCAAATAAAAAAATCGTGCTTGTAACAAGTAATCAAGTACTGCTATAATTTAAAATAAGAAATGGCCTACTAATTGGCGGGTTCCAACAAATCACGCAGCGGTTGCTTTCAGCGGACGTGAAAAAGGAACTAGCATGGCATATGGTCCAGAGCCTCCGAAGACCGGGGGAAAGTGGGAGGCACGTGCACAAACAAAAAAAAACAGACTAAAAAAATAGCTCGGCATAAAAATACCAAAAATTATGCAATAATCTACTATTTTCTAGATGCAACAATATGCTATGACTATACAACTATATATAAGAGGTTTTGTCTTGTCTACACATGCAAACAAGGCAAAGTTGCGTGCCTTGTTGACGGAAACAAATCTCAAAGACGTAAACGACAGAGCTAGATAAGCATCGAGTCTGTCATGCATGTTTACCTGATTAATTATGTTTGCAAGAGGAAATAAGATGCAACTAAAAAAAAAGATCCAAATGAAGTGCGTTTGCTTATTTCGTGGACCAGCAAAAAGGTAGGCAGTATCAACTTGTTGAACTACTAGGAGAATCTTGCTGGAAATGCATGGCCAGCAAAGATTCACCTTTGAGGACACGGGTCCTGCAAAGCTGTATTACCTGGCACGTGCCTGCAGACGGTTGTCCTGCACCCACGTCATGCACTCTGATATTTGAAGCAGTTATTATTTCTTTTTACGTTTTCACAAAAAAACCGTTTTCGCTTACTGATCTGACATTCTGTCGCGTCCAGCCGCTACCGGAAACATCGTTTTTTTTCCCTATAAAAATGTCATTTTTTACTTGTTCTGTGTTTATGGGGGGTTTAATTGGCATTAGGGAAGGCATGCACGTTTCATGCAGGAAAGAAGAAAAAAATCACGGGGACGACCGGGAGATTAATCAGGAGGGGATTAGTTGGGCGGCGGCGGCGTAGGCGGACGGGCAGTAATCACCTGCTCACGGGCGAACTCCTCGGCGCCGTCGAAGGCGAGGTACGAGTGCGGCGACTTGTCCATGACGCGTCGCGCCAGGGAGACGGGGTTCTTGACGGTGGAGACCCCCGAGACGGCGCCGCACCGGCGGCCGCGGCCGTCCATGATGCTGGCCTCCATCTCTACGGTGCCGGCGCGGGTGAGCGCGGAGCCCCGGCCCGAGTTGAAGAACGGGTCGCTCTCGAGCTCGCGCACCACGGCCTCCACGACGTCCAGCGCCTGCGCGCCCGCGCGCAGCATGTCCACGCCCCGCTGCAGGCACCGCGCCAGCACGCGCTTCGCCTCCTCCTGACGGTGCTCCGGCAGGTTCGGGTCCACGCCCGCGCCGCCGTGGATGGCAATGGCCCAGCGCGCCATGTCCGTCGTCGTCGGCTGTGTGCGTGCGTGCAGGGGCGGGCTACTTGTACGTGCAGATGGCTGGTGTCGCTGCTTCTAGAGGGATCGATCGGTGCTCTGCACCCCGTGCGATGCGCGTGAAATTCTGTGGAGGATGTGTGAGGATGGAGAATGCCGGGTGGGAGGGCGGGGTATTTATAGGGCGTTCTCGTGGTGCTCTGCTTTGCTCCTCTGGCGCCCGCCGGACGCCAGGGGGAAATTCAGCTCAGTTTTGGGAATCTCGAGTCCGGGAGCGGCCGCCTGGCTCAGTAGTGGCTCTGGCGGCACCCTCCTCCTGGTCCGGTCCGGCCAAGAGCCACCGCCGTGCGGATCTGAGCAACTTGTATTGGAAACTGGAATGCAAATTAAGGAATGTGATCTTTTGTAAATAAATAAATGGGTACGTATATATACAATAATAAGATATGTAAAGTAAATTGAGCTAGCGGCATGCAAGATTCTTCTACCATTACTTGGAAGATTACGTTCTAAGCATACTTATATGATCAAAAAAGGAAATACTGTAAGCATACAAGTAAACTTATCCAACAGACTAGGCCATGCAAGTAAGTTGCTAAAAAACTCTAGCGGATTCAAACAGACTACCTTATAGTATATAGTATAATCCATTTTAAACTACCCAACAATCTATCCATAAAAGGCTATTAGCTGACTCCCTCAAGCTATTGCAGCTGATCAAAACGTGTTTAATTTCTCCATGTCTAACCTAAACATTTTGGCTTAAACCATGTGCCGTGGGCGCTCAGCCGTGAGTGGAAAAAGAAAATTCGCTCTTGGCCGTCTCTCGAGTCTCGAACAGAAACAAGTCATGGAAAGGGACTCACTGGCCGAGGTACTGTATTTTTGAAATGAATTTACCCGACAGTTAGAAACCACTTAAGTATGTTGACGACATAATAGTACTTTTACCGTTATCTTATGATAAAATAGTCAGCACAAATTACTCCGTATATTCAAATTCAAAACTGACTAATGTTGTTGCGAGTAAGCCGCACTCCTATTGGCTGCCGGCAGCAGCTGGAGCAGACCGGAATCCGGAGCTGCTGGCACAGAAGATCAAGGGCACGGGTGCGATTCTGAGCTTGTGGAATCCACACACGCCAAAGCCACCACGCAAGTTGGAATCTGCATGCAAGTCAGGACGCGCACTGGGCTGCGGCAGCGGAATCTGTGCTTGTGATGCGCTAATCTTCTCTCGGATTGCGTGCAGATTCCACCACTTGGATCGCTGTCGCTGTAAATTTCGCATTTCCAATTCTATGAATCAGGAATGACTTTCCTTTTAGTGCAGTCCCGTAATAGGGCGGCGTTAAAACGGGTAATTTAATCTGTCAGGGATCTCATTTGCGAAATTTTAGTGTCCTGCTTACATTACAACCAGGTTATTGCAATCTGGAATTATATATATGATTATTATAATCAGTAAGTTTGTAATAGTCAAATTATTTGTGTCTCTGGATTATTGTTGATTTAAGTGAGAAATCAAATATATAATTTAGAGGGCAAGTTTCATCTCGATTACAGGATTATTGTGGTCTGAAAGTTTTAATTATAATAATCGACTTATAATTAATTCTGTTTGTATCAGAATTAGATTATTTAAATGGTTATTAAATTATAATAATAGTTACAAACATGCTTTTAACGGTTAATTACTATCAAGGAACAATCAATCAAGCACCACTTATGTGAATTGGCTCGTAGTTCAATGGTAGTACGGTCAGTGGGACGCTATCCACTAGGGTTCAAATCCTGGTGCTCGCACCTTTTTCTGAGATTTTTTCAGGATTTACCTGCGTTATACGTTAAGTGGTAAGCGACGTTCCTGTTGACAACGAGATGCCAGTGGTGACTTCAGGAATCTCCAGAGCTGCTGGCTGCTCAGTCCTTCAAAGGTACTCATAGGGATAGGAGTAGGAGTAAGTTTACGTGCGTGTATTCATAGGAGTAAGTATGTGTACGTGTATGAGCGTGTGCGTTGTACTGTGTAATTCTAAAAAAAATCAAGCACCACTGATAGTACTATCCATGTTGAAATTAGAAGTTCGGATAATTTCTCGGCCAATGGGAGATATCAAAATCCATAGAGCCGGTGACACAAAGATGCAAGCGAGAAACAATACTATCCCCGCACATCACATCAATCCTGTAAAAAGCAAAACTGGCGTAGAAAATGCCAGGTTTCACTGACTATTAGGGGTGAGTAAACTTGAAGGATCAGACTACTAAAGTCGAAGAGCTGAAGCGTCCAGGAGCATTTCAGCTACAGTTAATTTTCTTTTAGTCCTTTCATTGCTGGAGACCTGGAGATTCGTTTTACCCCTCATTTTCAGGTGCTAGATAATTTCAGACCAAAAGCATCTCGGACGCAATTGCATCCCTTTCGACCAACAAGTAAACGTCACGGGGCACGTACAGGCGGCACTAGTTAACGCGACGTCACTCCGTCAGGCACCAGCCAATCGGAATTACCCCAACATGTGAGGCTTTGTGATAACAAGAAGCACACACAAGCATAGATAAAGCTAGGTATCGTGCTTTGTGATAACGAATAAGCATTCGTTCAAGTGCAGTGCAGCTCAGTTAGCAAAAGGAAATTGCATGCAGCATGCATCCTCTTAATAATAAATAAAAAGAAACAATTAAAAGGAACTCTTGGGGGGAAATCCTGATAAGAACAAAAGGAAGTTGCACGATGATGCCCGCCTTATTTCCTAGAATGACGCCATGCATGAGCCATGAAAAGTGACTCTTTCAAAATCAACCCAATGGTAATATTATTGGTAATATGTATTCCCAGATCATTAATAAGACCCTGTGTAAATCAAAATCAACCGAACTTTCTATAGTAAACTGTGTATTAGCCGGAGGGATCTGGCTAATATCTCTTATTATATCCCCTAAAATTCCTTATATATAGATACAAATTTTAATGTTAAAATACATAATGTTACATGAACAGAGGGAGTGTGTGTGCGTGGTGACTTATCTTAGTCAAGTCAAATAATGGAACTTAAATTGCATTGGCAAGCTGTATTATTGAGATTAGTGGAGCAAGTGCTCTCTAAAGCAGCCTGCCCGGCATTCTTCACATCAAGGTTATGCACAGCGTCACAAGTTAGTACTGTAATTGGTACCTTCCAGTCTCCTATCGATGTGTCCCGTCGTGAGCGCCGCCCCACCAGCATCAAGCTAGCGAACGGGCCCGTGCAGCGCACGGCTGTTTTCTTTGCTGGTGGCGACATGTTGACACACGACGAAGACCCATAGAACAAGAAGCCACACGTCCATGGAAATCCGTATCCTCCCATAGTCTCATGCATGGTAGAGTACCACAGTACACAGATGTGAAATGTGAGTATGTGATGTTCACGGCTGCACGGCGCCGCTGCAACAGAGGAGGACGACACGGAATTATGGTGGTGTGCCAGGTGGGTGGGTCCCCTGATCTGATGGTTTGGGACTAAGCACACTGGCCCATCCGTCATGCTAGGCAGTATCCAAACCATTTGAGATCCTGGCTCCACCCCAGTGGGGCCGTCGACGCGAGACACCATTGGTTAGAAAGCGAGGAAAAAGGTAAGAGGACGCGCGCTTTCTATCTCGTAGTAGTGGAAGAAGTGGTGCGTTGCCTTTGAGTCACATTCGATTATGAGCTGCAACCGAGGAATCAAAACAGAGTTAGAGGACATAACAGATGGGTATATGATACTATATTAGAAAACCTGCAACAGGTAAAATCAGTTAGCCCCTATTTGGTTTCAAGGAATAGAGAGAGGAATTGAGAAGTAATAATAATATAATAAAATGGGAATCAATTTCTAGATATTGGCTTTCATTTATGGGATCTCAATGCACAGGTCCTTAGGGCAGTCCCAATGGGACACTAATAGTAGTTTCTATTTTTATTAATTACTCTGCCAACTAAGAGTATTGCCGGCCACCTCACGCTGCTTCTGCGCTGCCAAGTGCTATGCTTGGGTCTGTTTTATTTTTTTTATTGCGGATTTGCTTTGCTTGGTTGAGAATGAAAGGGAGATAGGAGAGGATAAGGGAGAGAGACGTAAAAAAACCCAGCATTTATTAAATCAAGAAACGACCATTGTAGGTTGCGGTTTCCATAAATAAATTTTGCTGATGTGGCTATCATAGAAAACACGCCTGGTTTCTACCATTGGGACTGCCCTTAGGGTTCTCCCGGTAGAACATAGTTATTGAGGTTCAAGTCGGAGAAGACATAGTGTATACATCCTTGTATTTTTGTTGAATTGAATTGATATATGAGAAGAAGAAATTATGTAAGTCCAAAGTTTTATATATAGGGGTCTGTATTTCCGTGGATTTATCATAAGAATGAGAAATGGCGCTATTCATTCGATCAGTAATAGTTCCAAACATTATGCCGCTTGAAAGCGACACATTTTCTCTATCGTTATTAGCAATCTTAAGCTCTGACAGCTCAACCTCTACAAGATGCTATTATACATGGATTCTGTATGTGCGAGTACACATGTGTATGAACGTCTACTTTCTCTATACCATGTTTAGAAAAAAAAGAGTATATGTATTAAAAAAATGCATTGAAAACAGTAATAAGTCCATAACATCGTAGTCTTGACAGGGACGTGCAGCCTGTTCGTTTGAACTTATCAGCCAAACCAGTCAGCCATTCAACAATATTTTTCTCTCACAAAAAATCAGCAACAGCCAGAACCAGCCAGCCAAAAACGACCAAGCGAACAGGGCGGTGGTTTCTCCAATTTCTGTTGCACAGAACTTTCAAAACAAATTTATACAGCGTCTCTCTTTCATGTATGATACCGATTCTCTGGTACAATGACATGCACCGATGCCTTGTGTCACTATTACCGTGGTGTATTAGCGTACACTACAAGCTATCACACATGTCTCTATGGTTGTAACTTGTAATCCCTGACTGGCTCATGCCAAGCACATTTATCTAAAATGTGCAATGATCCTTGTTAAAGCTGTAAGTGTGTGTAGTGTAATCCTGTCCATGTTGAACAAAATTATTAGGCTTTAGGTAAATGTGCTTGGCATGAGCTAGTCGGGGGTTACAAGTTATAGACCATAGACATGTGTATAGTGTAATCCTATCCATGCTGGACAAAATTATTAGTACTACTACTGCCCCATAATTTTAGAATTCCACGTGTGTCTGATTTCTCTACAGAATGCTTGAGATATTCCTATGTCATCATACGGTACCAATAATGAGTCAGTACGACTTTGAAATGGTCACTGTTCCAAAAAATATCACATGCTTGTGATTGTAATAACCATGATAGCCTTATATTACTACATCAAACACATTGGCTCGGTGTGACTCCCCTTTCGATTGTACAGTCACGGTCCTTTTCTTCTGCAAAGAAGACGTTGGACATTGCCGGACTTTACTCATGACCAACCATCTGTTTTGCGCCTTTACCCAAAAAGTCATCGCCAGCTTGACAACGAAGAAGAATAGCAACAAAAACCACCGCATCAGGCCCCAGGGACCATTTTCGCTTTATCCTACTGCTAGTAAAACTTGTGTACGTATTAAGATCCCTCCGTCTAAAAAAGTACATTTCCAGGCTTGAATTAAAGCCTGATCAAGGAAAAAAAAACACTACCCAACATTAAGATCTAGTAAAAGGATTAAACTATCAGCAACATTTATGATTTTAAATAGATATAACTATACAATTAAATTGGAATAAATACTGCAGACGCCACTAATATTTTATCAAAAGTTAAAATAAATATGATTTGTTTTAGCGCGCTAGCGAAAATTTGTATTTTTCTAGAACCGGGGACAATGGTGGGGTCTGCATCATCAGCCTACGTGCTGCATCGAGGAATCTCACGTCCCAGCCAGGAGCTGGGAGAAAATGGTTGCGTCGCGGACCCCTCGAGCAGATTCGAATCTCGTGGTGGCGTCCACAAACGAGATTGTCTGCCGGCTACCGCTGCCCTGGTTCACTGGTTGGTTGCGGCGTTGGGCGCACGTGAGCGCGAGAGAGTACGACACGCGCAGCTGCCTGGCACACGACGAGCCTTAAGGCTGGTCCTGTCGAAGCCCAGCGTGGAGCGGGGCTGGACAGTGGACACTGACGTGTGGGCCGAGGCGAGTCGGTCGGGGGGGCTGACCCGTGGGGCCGCCGCCACCGGGGAAACGAGCCGCCACGCGCAGCACAGGACCTGCCCCCTAGTGGTACAGTGAGAGGCAGCAGCCCTTGAGCAACTCAGGAGCCAGAGATTACAGACAAATCAAACAGGGACAGGCACAGGCTTGTTCCCTGGCTCGTTACTGGTTGAACATTGTTTTTAACTCGGTAATTAACTTTCACTACGAGCTGGCCGGCATGGACAGGCCCACGTTGGAGAAAAAAAAACTGTAACTTTCACTAAGATTGTTTCCATGTATATAAGCTTTTAGTGTACGAGTTGTTTTAGATATTTGTAATGTTGGGAACATGTATAGCTTGATTGTTTTTTTTTTGGTTTCCAAAAGTACAAGGAGTTTTTGGCTAGTGGTGATAGCACTTGGGAAGATAGGAGGAGAACGAAGCTAAAGCCTAAAAAAGTACTCGTGCGCCCGGCTGTAATGAAATCATCACTGCTTAGTGGATCCTACTTCCCCGGAGCTGAATGGCATCATGAAAAGAGACAGGACAAACAGCCGCCTATGCAGGCTTGATAAATTCGTGTGGTTATTTAATCTGATCCCAGCAAATTAAAATGGTGCAGGCTGAGTTGGCGCCACTGAAGAAAGTATATATTCATAGGGGTACAAGTACTACTAGAGTGCGTTTCTTTTCTACTACTAGTTTCTGAGGACTGCTGAATTGAACGTGGTCGCCGGTGCACTGAACACTGGCTAATTTCATGCAGGCGTACTAACCCTTTGGTTTGCAAAGATTAAAAAAATAATAAGCTAGTGCACCCGTACGGAAAAATGGTAATGAAATCCACCGGGAATTTGTCTGGCAGTAGCTTAGACAGGACAGGAAGACAGCACGACTGCCCAATGTGCCATTGGTCGACTTGATCTTGTACTACTCTTGTTCACAAATTATTTTGTCTGTTTTATAACTCCTGAGTAGCAACAGGGCAGTAGTGCCGTCACACAATACTTAAATTCGTCCACGTAACAATAGTCAATTGTGTTCTCTGTCGCGCAAGCAACAAGATTGGCCAGCAAGTTGGCCGTAACTCCATACTCGGTACTAGTACGTGGTAACTCTTAACTCACGGGCAATGGGCATGCCTTTTGGGACCGTGCTGTAGCAGAGGCAGCATTTTCTTCCAAGGGGAATAACCAGATCAGTTCCCACAGGCCAGAAATTAGTCCAGAGGTGAAATTCCAACCCACTAGTACTGAGTTGGTCAATCTCTGTTCGTCGCTGATTATTCTATCACTATGCTTCACCGTTTAGCACTGCAACAACCACATCCGAACCGTTGGCTGGGGAATCAGACAGCCGGAAACGTGTGCAGTTTTCACTTGCATTTTATCTTCGCCCTCTAGCAGCAGCATAGCGCAGTGTCACGAACTCTCAGCATAGACGGCGCCGCGCGCGTGCCGCTGCAGTGCTGCACGAGCACGACTGTGCGCGGCGAGAGCTGAGCCTGTACTCACATGCATCATGCATGACCGTGGCCGTACGTCCGTTCTGGCGAGACCCCAGTCGGCCGGCCGCCGCCGGCACGCGCAGTGCAGTGGGATGCGCGCGGGCAGAGCTCACGGCGAGATTCCCGCGTCCCGCCCGGGGCGGCATGTTGTTGTTGGTGGTGGTCCCGGGAAGCTGTGCGCGCCATTCCCGATGAAGAGAGGTCGGCCTTTGTGTCGCGTTGCGCTTGCGCCCCACCAGAGCCAAGATCCTCCTGGATCTCCTTCCTGGTCAGCCTTGCTGGCCAGTCACACACAGACACAGCACATTCCAAGTTTCCAACCCAGCCGTCTGTGCATGGAGCCCTGGACTGGATCTGTTACTGTGCTGTATGTACCGGACTGTGCCGAGGAACCAACACAGCCCACAGCTAGGAGTATATAGCGCGGAGGAAAAACGTGTGATTGGTTGCCTGACTCTTAGGACCATGCATGTATGGTGGGAAGACGATATACGCTAGGGGCATGGAGGATACATCAAGCGTATCCACTGGGCCTGGCTTTGGTGAATGTAAGATGAAGTATATTTGCCTATCCGGGCAACTAAATAATATTTTATTTTATTAAATCGGTTTGTGCATCCTTAGTAAACAAGCTTTTTTTAAAAAAAATCATTCCTACTCAATCAATATAGTATATGATATAGTAAGATATATGGACGGTCCTTGAACTTGTCATGCGAACCATTCAGGGACACGTACACTGTCGCCACGGCGCCGAGCGCCAGTCCCTTTTCGTCAGCACAAGGGAGGCGGTTTGAACGTGTGGCACGGGCTCTGGTCTCCGATCCTTTGTTCACCTTCAGCTAGCATTATGGAAACGCACGCGCGTGGTGTGGCTGTGTAAACAGAGCCGCAATCAGAACAAGTCACGTCCTACCGCCGTGTGTGCAGTATGTACTGTACTAGCTAGTAGCCTAGCTAGGTCGCCTTGCCTTTCTTTTTGTTTTTTTTTTTCATCCAATGTGGCTACCGTCACGACGACTCAAAACTGTTGAGTGCCGTGCCTAGGCTAGGTCGAGTATTACAGTACTATTTTTTTTGCCGAAATATTTTTGGCTGGCGCTAAGCACGCTTGCTCATATTGACGACGCAGGAGATTGCTCATATTGACGACGCAGGGGATAAGCTAGCCTAGCCTAGCTTATGTCAGAGATAAACATTCTCTTCTACCTCGCGTACACTACTTTGAGGCTTTGAGCTACCTAGCTCTGCTTCAGGTGCGTAACGTAACACGCATGCACATGCTGCATGCGCGGACGGACCGGACGCGATGAACGTGTGGCACCTGGTTGTGTGTGTGTGTGTGTGTGTGTATATATATATGACGAGTTGACGACGTGCCACTTGGTTGCATGTATGCATCCCGGATTGGCTTCTGACTTGTGCGCTGACCATGCATTCCGCTGAGGATGCCACGCTACGCTAGAGATTAGGGAACGCGCTCGACCACGGACGTACGGGGCTTGTTGAGGAGATCATGATAGATCATCCCGTGCTGTCTGAGGAGCTAGACTCTGACTTTCAGGCGGCGACTGTTTCACGCCGCTATCTCTATCTGGCCAGGCTCGACTACTCGATCGAGCGTCATATATCACATTATTAACAATATATTGGGATTTGTTTGTGGAATGATGATGAGCACGCACGCGCTCGAGTTTAAGCAAACATCGATGATGGATACGTATGCGTCTAGTGTTTGAGCGAAGTGCCACCTTCCGTTCCGATCTAACTTCGGTCTTGACGACATCAGAGCGGCCGGCTGGGTTTGGTTGGAATCCAGCTCAATTAAGCGCCTGCCTTGCATGCCTACCCTCGTGATCTCTCTAGAGCGTTACGCGCTAGCGCTGCTGACTCATCGTCGCCTCCCCTGACACGGCACGGGACAGAAAGAAGAGCTCCAAAAAAAAAAAATCTGGATTCAGGAATGCCAACTCAAATCCACCGCTGAGCTGATGGTCACAGCCACACGGAGTTTGTCATTTGTTGAAAAAAATTATATTAGTCAAACTCTTAACTCTAAAAAAATATTAATCAAACTCCTCTCGTTTGGCTTGGCCAGTGCAGAAAATCGGTCGAAAATATTTTACGGATCGAATCCAAGACCCACATGAGCCCATGTTTTGAAGCCAGACGGGCTTCTTCAACTTCAGGCCCAAGAGCTGAGGACCATTGATGGGCCTATTAAGGAAAGACCATCTGGGCCGGGTCCCGCTGCGACCGTGTTATTCATGCGGCCCCGCTACACTCCTGGGTGGGGAAAAAGGGTTTTCTCCGGCCGTTTTCCCGAGCCCCGCCCGCCACGCGACCGCCGCCGACGGCCGACCGCAGGTCCGGAGCAACCACTGGCGGATACTACTGCCTCCATCCCCCGCGGCCCCCGCTGCGTTTCGTCGCCGCCGCAGTAGCCCGATGGCCAAGCGGCTCGCTGCTGCCGAGAAAGAGGTAGGGGCGTCGCCGTCGCGCCAGCAGCCCCAGGGCCGTGCAGGCCTCCTATCCTCGTTTCGCTCACCAGTTTGGTCTGCGCCAGGTGCTCGTAGAGGTGGTGCGGTTCACGCAGAAGAACGGCCTCAGAGGCTGTGACGGGGGGTGGAAGGATTTCCTGGCCCAGAACGACAGGAAGTTTGGCGCGTCGGTGAGCGACCCCAGGAAGCGCACCAGGGATGTCCTGCTCGCCTTCCTGCAAACCTTCTCAAAGGATTTCCAGAAGGTTGGTTACTCTTTTGTTTTCCTCTTCAGACTCCAGTTCAGTCTGCTTGGTTTCACTGGCAGGTTCTGTATTCTATAAGCGCTTGGTGCTGGTGCTGAGTTTGATAAACCTCGCGCCGTTTTGGTTACAGTACTTCGGCAAATTGGTGAAGCGTCATAAGGAAAGAAGTGCTGTTCAGCAGTATATGACTGATTTCCCTGATGAAGTTTCTCCCGAGCAGGTCATGTGTATGCTTGATCATGCTTTTTCGGAGTTCTGTGTTACATTGTATCGAATTGACACCTTGGTATCATTGTCAAGCATCAGTTGGTCAACAGTTGTATTGATGTGCATTCTAAATGCAGAAACTTGTTCAGCTGACAGTGGAGCACCCAGAGCACAGGAAACACTATTGCTTCCCATCATATCAGGAGGTATGAGCTTTACTGTGCTTCTGTTAAACGACGACTGATGATTAAGCCCTTTTTGGATTGTACACTTTCCTTTGTGATCTTCCTGCCTATTCATGTTCCCGTGATGAATTCTTAATCAGTGGAGCCCAATAATCTTGATGATTGCTAATACTCTGTCTAAGACTTGCACCTTATCTTGTACTCTTCACCAAGACATGCTTTTTTTTTTGCTATTGAAAATTCTAAAACAAATGACTGATTTAGGCTCTCATCTCCATAATAATGGATGAACCTATTTTGTATCCATATTGTATTGCTTGTCTGATAATTGATAGAAACAATGAAACTGATCCATAACCAGCTATTACTGGTATTTTCAGGGTTGGAAAGTATTGCGGATAGGAGAAGTCTCTAGTTTAATGAGCTCAAGTGCTATGTTGGCAATTGACTGTGAGATGGTCCTTTGCAGTGATGGCACAGAGGCTGTGGTCAGAGTATGTGTTGTAGATGACAAGCTCAAGGTAGTAGATTATTTAAATATAAGTATGTTAAGATTCATGGAACTATCTGGTGCACTAATGATAAGAATAAAATCTTATCACATTGCTGTAAAGTTAGATGAATTCAACAAAGTTTCTGTCAAAACTTACACAATACATATTAACTTGGCATTTCTTGACTATATGAATCAGTGAATCATGTCAGAGGTTTCCATCGTTGTCCTAAGGTCTGACCAAATTCTCCCTTTTTCTTCTCCAGGCTAAGTTGGACATGCTTGTAAATCCCTCGAAAGGTATTGCTGACTATAGGACACACATCACTGGTGTATCTAAGGAGGATTTAGAAGGAGTCACATTGTCATTAGTTGATGTTCAGGTATGTATTACCTTTAACATGTAAGCATTTTATCTGAATATTATCTCATAGAAGTTGTATTCCTTCTCTAGAAATCGCTGAAGAGAATGTTATCCAAAGGAAATATTTTGATTGGCCATAGCTTACATAGAGATTTATGCGGTAAGGTGTGGTTTATTATTTTGTGTCTGATCTATCTGATGTATCAATCGGATGTGTACTTTGTGTTACTTGAACATGCTTCTTTTTTGTTTTTTAGTACCATTTAATTCAATTGGTCTCATTCTTCTCTTTTGCAGTCTTAAAGATTGATTACTCTCAAGTTATTGATACAGCATACATATTTAAGTATGCAAATTTACCTACTACTGCATCACCTTCCTTAAACAGTTTGTGTAAGGTATTGGCAAAAAGTCACAGCACAGCATCTATCTTCTTATCTGCCTTTGTTTTTCTAGATGAACAAGTGTTGGCCGATGGTGCCAGTTAAAACTCAGTTCGGAATAGTGACTGACACCCCACTTTGTCTTCCCTATTTCTCCCCTGAGTTTTGTACACAATATTGCTTGATATAACTATATGTAGGGTATTTTCTACTTCTGTTTTAGCGGGGTTACTTTTCAATGATATGTGATTGCATGTAACTAATGATGCCTTAATCTGTTGATTCTTTGTCCTCATAGGCTATTTTGGGGTATTCTGTTCGAGAAGAAGGAGAACCACATAATTGCTTAAAGGATGCAGGAGCTGCGATGAATCTAGTTCTTGCAAAGCTTAAGAATGGGTTTAATGACCCCATTAAAATTGCTGCAAGTAGTGTAAGCACAAAAACAAATATGTTCTTAAATCTCACCATTAGTATAGATGATGAACTTCTTTGTGATAACTTCCTAGGTAACCGAATCTGATGTGGTAAAGTTGCTTGCTCATAGAATTCCAGTCTACCTGCCTTGCCAAGAGCTATGCAAAATATTCTCTGGGAAGCCCAATATTGATGACAAGGTTACCTTAAAAGTTTTATTTGTTCACCAAATATGTGTGTTTTAATGCAATTATTCAATAACACTTCTTTCGTTTTCTACAGATTGATTCGAGAATACGAGGTGAATTTTATTCCACGTATATTTCATTCAATGACGTAGATGAGGTAGAGAAGGCATTTGAAGAACTGGATGGCCAAAAGACTAAGGTACGTATAAGGACCAGAGAATCATTTTCACAATTGAACATCAGAACAATGAGGAAATACACTACTGATTATTGGCTTTTGCTTACCGTTTTATTGGCTTAATATATGAAATAGACTATTAACCCTCTGCCCTTTATCCTTCTTATTAAACATGCAGGACTCAGGTGGGAGACTTCAAAAGCATGTACTGCTGAAGCGTGATAATGGAGATGCCGTGAGCTTCTACGTTCGGAAGATGGTATATTGTTCCTGGCCAAAACAGCTTGAAGTTCCAAAGAAGAGACCAGAGCCTACTAAGGACTCAGAGCCAAAGAAAGAGCATGCCGGGGGAGTTCAGCAAAAAAAGAAGAGACCAGAGCCTACTGAGGATCCAGTGCCAAAGGAAGATCATTCCGAGGGGGTTCAGCAAAAGAAGAAGAGAAGTAAAAAACACGCAAACAAGGAAAATGCATCGGTGGTGGAATGAATAACTTTGTGAGAGATACTGAGATATTCCTGTTACTAATGAATGCCGAGAGATTGATGATGCTGTACTCTTTGAGAAGAGGTCAGTCATTGTGAGGTGCTTTGGTCATGGCTTCAGGAAAGACCTTTGAAGAAGGGCTGTTCTGGGCTTGTGACCATGGGGAACTTTTGCTCCTTTACCAGATAGCATGGCAGTTCACTTCATCTCCAATGCTTAGTTGCTGCTCTGCTCTGATTAAGCTACATGTTTCTGCTACATTGCTAACCGTCCACTTTACTGTCTGCGGGTTCATTTGCTTATTTCATTACACTGACGGAGTTGAGTGTGTGGTTCAGAAAGTAGGATAATGTTAGGGAATTTTGTTTGAACAGATTTGATTGCTATTTTGTGGTAAGGATTTTGCTCCACGAGTTGGACATTGTTATTGACACTTATTATCATGCACACAATGCGTGATTTACTCATATTTACTGTTACAGTACACTATTCGTTTTCATATTTGATTGTACATATACTAAAAAAAAAGGTAAAACAAAGAGAACATGTAATGAAGCCATGTATTGTGGCTGTGTTGTCACTTGTCAGACATTTAGGCTTCAGATAACCATCTTCTGTTTAGAATCGGTTACTAGTACTGTGATCAAACTCTGCTGGATCTGGCCGGAATCCATTAGAACAGGTTCGCTTCAGCAACTCGGCAGTACCCGGGCATGAGGGCATCCACTGTTTGACAATGACTACGATGGATGGATTTCCAGGCTCTGGTACAGCATCCACATGAGAAGGAGTGAAGGACGGCGATGTGCTCACTGGTTGCAGGGGAGAGGAATGGTGAACCAACATCAAATAAACAGTCCAGCGTTCAAGACTTAGACAATGTGGCATCCAGCTTGTCTGCGATCATTGCGATCCAAGCCTGCCAGGAATCAAGGAAGATCAAGTGGACAATAAGTCACTCAGCAATGGCGAACTTAAGTTCCTCAAAGTGCACAATCTATGGACTATGGGTAGCAGGAGCAGTGTAGCACAGTTCCTAATTCTCGCTACAAAGCAGACATTCATTTCTAGTGTATTTTAAGGGGAAAAAACATGAGCTGGAGTATTTACACAAAAAACTTTAAATGCAGATATCATAACCAATGTAAATGGTAATACCTGATCAATATTAGTGAAACCTCTTATAGTATCGCCACCAACAATTGCAATCCCTTTATCACCAATTGGCTGTAATATCAGTGCCTACAGAATATAAACTATGTTATAATGCTTTGATCCAAATATTTCAGATAATATAATCCCTTATTCTGACTTTGGATCATGCTTAATTGCTTATCTGGAAATGAAAATAGGACTTCTTCACATTTTGATTCAGAAGTAAATAGATTCTGCCTTTGTCTATTATTTTCATAAGGACAATATAAAAAAAAAATCAGCTATTGAGACATTGAACAAGTATCAATTGGTCAAATATATGCTTCAATATCAACAATATCTCTGAAACAAAGCAATTCAGCACCTGTGTGTTAGCGGGCAAGAATGGCAATTCAGACCTCCCAGGATACAAAGCAAGATTTGCCAGATAAGATTCTGCAAGAAGACTATGGTGAAATTTCTGGAAACAAATGGAGAAACCTTCCAAGGAAAAGATATACTCACGTTTCTTGGATTCCATCGCATTTTTGTAAAGAGAGCCTTGGATGAACTTTTGTGCATCAACATTAAGTGCATTACCATCTTCTGGAGATCCCGCAGCAACCCCGATTTGAAGAATGCAGTTACCTCCATACACAATAACCAGTGATTTGCAACAGGTTGCAGTAGTGAGGGAATCCCATGCCCTATTTGTAAGAAAAATAAGGAATAACTAGCTTCGAAAATAAAACCTTTGTAAAACTGCATATATGAAGTCGTGGATGCATACAAGTCAGAGCATGATAAGCTAGTTAATGGTTACCAGCACAGGTTTAGTAAGCTCAGATATATTCAATTAGTACAGCATTAGGCTGTGGTCTTAGGAAGAGTACCACACGATCACCAACCACCCTAAAGCAACACTTCCACTAAAAGGTGCATGTAATTATTCAGAAGTCAAACTAAATCGCAGTTGGCTATTACTTGAACGTTGGTTATCACCTGTCACTGTCAGCTGCTAGTGCCCCATTAGGTAAGATTTTCAGAGTTATTAATACTCAAAAGCATTTATTCAGAGTCCTACTTCGAACAGCAGTGGACTACTATTACCACATGGTGAGATTTTACTACCCAAAGCTAGCATTCACTAAAGATGTAGTATGCAGCATTGCAATTATTCAGAGTCCAAACTTAACTAGCAGGCAGTTGGCTATCACCTAGCAGGCTAGCAGTGGTACAAGTGAATTTTCGGATCATGATTCAGGATCACTCTAAAGCACGCTGCGTTCATGGAGAGCAGAACTTGACATTTCTGGATTAACAAAAGAAATCATGTGAATCGCTAGATCACTTACCAAACTAGTTCACGGAGAGTAGAACTTGACACTCCCTGACCAACTCGTTTACACTCCACACCTCTAGGAACCACCTAACATTATATTTAGAAATGTGTAATCAGCGACATCAGAACATGCGGTTCGAATACAGGAAATGTGTGGTTCAAAATCTCAATTCTGACCGGAGAAATGGATTTCGGACGGATGGATAACCAAACGAGGCCGGCAAGAATGTCAGTCACAGAGAGAGCAAGTGTCAATATGTCGGCCCTCGACTGCGAACTGCATACAGGGGAATAGAACTAATCATCAGTACACCAAAATCGCAGCAATTCTGGGTGTTCGTAGGCACAGGAAGACCTGGAGGCGTCGGCCACGGCGGCGATTCCAGAAACGGCGCGGTTGAGGAGGACAGCGACGAGGGAGGCGCCGCCGACGAGGATGGGCAGGCCGCGGACGAGCGTGTCGTTGCGCCGGACCCAGCCCTCCACCCACTCCTGGTGCCCCGGCCGCAGCGCCGTGCTGATGCAGCGCCGGCGCACTTCCTGCAGAAGACGGAGAAGGACCCAATTGCTGAAACCATCGCCTGATTGAAGGCAAAGGGCCAAGCGAGAAGGGCACGAGAACACCCACCAAGGTAGAAGACGACGGTGGCGGTAAGAACGCTCCGGAGAGAGAACCGCAGCGGCCGCGGCGGGAGTAAACCGGCCGGTGCGGGGCAGAGACAATGCCTCTGCTCAGCTCCATGCCGTCGAGGGACGAGCAGACGCAGCCCGCAGGGCAGGGCGACGAGCGGAGGACACGGGACACTGCGAGTGGAGATGGATGAGCAGCAGCCAGCAGGACGACTCGTTTCATATGGGCCCGATGGGTCACGGATCATATTTTCGGCCCATCCTCCAAGCGGCCCAGTCAAAAGTCATGTCGTGATCCAACTACCATACCAAGTGGGCCCGACGGAACCACCAACCCCCCAAATTGTTTTTTTCCAAATTAAAAAACAAGCTCGGGCTTCTCGTGTCCTATTTTGCATTCTCGCCACCACTCACCCGTTGCCAGCGACCTAGCGCGCCAAATTCCTCTCGGCCTCCGTCTGAACCTGCCGCCAAGCATCAAGCCATGGAGACGGTAGCCGCACCTACCACGGCGCCGCACGTGCTAGTGGTCCCCTTCCCGGCGCATGGCCACACGCTGCCGCTCCTCGACTTTGCCGCGCTGCTCGCCGCGCGGGGCCTCCGCCTCACCGTGGTCACCTCGCCCGCCAACCTCCCGCTACTCTCGCCCCTCCTCGCGGCGCACCCGGGCGCCGTCAGCCCGCTGACCCTCCCGTTCCCGTCCCACTCGTCTATCCCCCCGGGTCTCGAGAGCATCAGGGGCTGTCCCCCGGAGTACTTCCCCGTCTTCATCCACGCGCTCGCCGCGCTCCGCGAGCCGGTCCGGGCGTGGGCCAGTTCGCGCTCGTCGTCCGACGACGACCCCATCGTCGCCGTCGTCGCCGACTTCTTCTGCGGGTGGGCGCAGCCGCTCGCCCGCGAGCTCGGCGTCGCGGGCATCGTGTTCTCGCCGTCCGGCGTCCTCGGTGCCGCCGTGCCTCACTCGCTCTTCCGCCGCCTGGTGAGGCGGCCCGCTGCTGCGGAGGGCAGCGTCGAGGAGTCAATCGTCGTCACGTTCCCGGCGATCCCCGGCGAGCCCGTGTACCAGTGGAGAGAGGTCTCCATGGTTTACAGGTGGTACATCGAAGGCGGGGAGGAAGACGAGCAGGTCCGCGAGTCGGTGAGGCAGAACTTCCTCTGGAACGCGCAGGAGAGCTGGGGATTCGTGTTCAACACGTTCAAGGCGCTGGAGGGGAGTTACGTGGAGCATCCGCTCGAGGACCTGGGCTTCAGGCGCGCCTGGGCGGTGGGCCCCGTGGCGCCTGACGCAGACGCCGCCGGCGCGCGCGGCGGGGAGGCGGCCGTCGCAGCCGCCAGCCTCGCCGCGTGGCTGGACGCGTTCCCGGAAGGCTCGGTCGTATACGTGTCGTTCGGGAGCCAGGCGGTGCTGACCCCGGCCGTGGCGGCGGCGCTGGCCGAGGCGCTGGAGCGCAGCGGCGTGCCGTTCGTCTGGGTCGTGAGCGCCGGGGCCAGCAGCGGCGTCGTCCCCGAAGAGTTCGAGGCGCGCGCGGCGGCGGCGGGCCGCGGGATGGTGGTGCGCGGGTGGGCGCCGCAGCTGGCGACGCTGCGGCACCCGGCGGTGGGGTGGTTCATGACACACTGCGGCTGGAACTCGGTGCTGGAGGCCGCCGCCGCGGGGGTGCCCATGCTGGCGTGGCCGATGACGGCGGACCAGTTCGTGAACGCGCGCCTGCTCGTGGACGAGGCGCGCGTCGCGGTGCGCGCGTGCGCCGGGGGCTTCGGCGTCGCGCCGGACCGCGGCGAGCTGGTGACCGTGCTGGCCGACGCGGTCGGGGAGAAGGGGTGCGACGTGAGGGCGCGCGCCAAGGAGCTCGCGGCGGAGGCAGCGCGGGCGGTGAAGCCTGGCGGGAGCTCCTACGCTGATTTGGACGGGTTAGTGAAGGAGATTCGGAATCTTTCGTTGAATTCGAGCGGATCGTGATGATAAATTGCTGCGCCGGCATGCTGTGATGCTGTGTAATTAACTGGTCCATTGTCCTGGTCGGCATTAATCACATTCATTCGTCAATAACAAAAGTTTGGTTCAAAGGGATGCATTCTTCACATTTGTTTTCTCAGTATGGCGGCCATGCACATCGCTATGGTTATGACACAAACACACTTGGAGAGTTGGAGGTGAACGATGAAAAGTGCTGCTATGGCACCGCATGACTAGACCGGGACTCTGTAGTGACCACAGGAAACTATTCTTTACCTCGATCAGGTTAGGATTTAACATGTAAACCTACTCCCAAACCATACAAGGACGGGTAGGGAGCCCAGTGATCAGTACCTAACACGACAACAACTTGACACCGAGCCTAGCACTCGTCGCTTAGAACAACAGAAACACTTGTATAAACTAGGGCACCCACCTGTATAAATCTATATGTTCCCTGTGCTATCTCTCTGATTTACCACGTGTGATTCATCAGATTACTCCTTGGTGATAAAAAAAAAAAACTTCAATAGTTGGTGTGCTAGCTGCTAGGTAGAGAGGCATGTTTGGTGATCTTGCTTTAGGCCGCCGCGTCACCTTCGTCTCCCTGGATTTCGTTACTCACTCGATCCACGTGGCAAATTATCTTTGTGACTTAGCTCTAATAAGGTGCATTGCTAGCTTTGTGCATTTAGAGAACAACTTGTCATTACGCCATATGCTATTTGTTCAATACTCTCTCTGTTTCAAATTATATGATATTTTAGCTTTTCTAACTGCATATTTTTACTATATATCTAAACATGGTGTATCTCTAAACGTATACTAAAAGCTATGTGTCTATAAATGTTTTATAAAAGCTATGTACACAACACATTATAGTTTGAAATAGGGGGAATATTCAATAATGATATGTATTCGTATGCAGTACACAAATACTAGTGAAGACAATGAGCCAACGACATCCTCTCATCATAAGTATACGGCGTGTGCCAAGTGCCAACACAGACGCAACAGACACGACACAACCATCAACTGCCTCTCACTGCTCGGACCAGGTGATGTCCACCATTCCAAGGTTCTGGTCGAGTCCCAGGGCATTCCACACCGCTGCCGAGGCGTCAACGATGTTGTTGTCGCACGGCGGCTCGAAATTGTGCTCGTCATCGCAGCCGTGCACGGAGTCACACTCGTCCACCACCTTGGCGTACACGGAATTGCCATTGGCACTGATCTTGATTTGGTGCCCGCAGCGCGCCATGTTGCTAAACCACCCGGTGGAGAGCGCCACCACCTTCTCCTGGTCGCTGTGGTACGCGTTGTCGCACTCCGACGGGCCGCCACCGTCCTTGCCCTTCTCGAAGCTGTTAAGCGTCAACACGGCCTTGGTGCTCGCCGTCACCGGCGGAGAGCAGTGGTACTGCGGGTACTTCTTGCCGTCCTCACAACAGTCCGGGTCGTTGCTCTTCTCACAGTTGCCGGAGCGGCCCGGAAGGTATCCGCTGGCTCGGCACGTGCCAAGACCGGCGCCGGGGCGGAGGGAGGACGCCATGTGGGAGGTGGAGAGTGCGACAAGAAAGAACATCGCCATGGCGGCTATCGCTCTTGCAGTGGCCATCTTTGATTGCGTCAAGAAATACTCAAGCTCCTTCTCTTCCCAGTTCTCACTCCGTTCTCTCCTTTCTATTTTCTCCTGCTCTGTTTTGCTTGATGGTTCGAGGTCAGTCGTGCATGGGATTATATATATAGTGGCCTTTCCGCTTGCTATTAGTATGAAAACTTGCACTGATGCACATGACGTACGGAATGGTTTGATCCATGTGATTACCGGAGACGGCAATCCGTTCGCCAACTAATGTTTTTCGTGGTGCCGTACGTGAGAATGGTTTGAACTCGTTCGATGGGAACATAAGGCGTTTATTCAATGATGGCTTACCACGCTTGCCGCGCGGTCATAAGGCGTTTACTGGTGATGGGAATTTCTCCCTTCTTTGGCATAGAGAAGCAGTACCAAATGTTCTAGAAAAAACTATTTTCTTGTGAAGTAGAAGATTCAGAGTCACTTTTGGACGAAGAGTCAGACTGTAAAATGTGGCTCCTCCTCCAACTTATTCTTTGCATGTCCAATTTATCACTTTTTATGGGATTATTGTGAAAAAGTTCGAAAAAAGCTCATGCAAGGGAGAAAAGAAAAAGAAAAGATGAAAACATAAGTTAATGAGAAGAATAGACCAGCAGAAAGCAACAAGAGATGCATATATACGTACACCTCACGCTATTTTGGTCTAAAACGCCCAACAATGCATCTAAACCAACCGAAATTGACTCCTCGAACGATATTAGGTTGAGTATGCAGAAAATTCAGTTTTATATATATGGCCCGAACATATAGCAATAATAACCTATGGGTTTTAGTTTTTTTTAAGAAAAAATTATGAGTCGCTGGATCATCGACGGGGCAGCAGCAAATTTACGCAATTATAAAAAATTGTCGGCGCCATATAGTCAGGAGCAATCTGTGGTCATTCAATGCAGGTTGTTTGGATTAATATTTGGGGAAAAATTGTTACGGCCGAAGCTATATTTTTCCGAGTTCCAATTCTAGGCTCGGAAGTGAACCCCACGTTTCTGTTATAACAAATCTTCTCCAGTACATATGTCCCCATCGAACGAGTTCAAACCATTTCTATTGTACGGAACCGCGAAAAACATTCGCTGGCGAACGGATTGCCGTCTCCGGTAATCACATCGATCAAAACATTCCGTACGTCATGTGCATCTATGCAAGTTTCCATAATGACATAGCAAGCGGAAAGGCCTCTATATATATAATCCCATGCACACGACTAACCTGAAACCATCAAGCTAAGCAGAGTAAGGAGAAACAGAAAGAAAAAAACGGAGTGAGAACTGGAGAAGGAGCTTGAGCATTTTTTTCAGCAGGCAGGCAAAGATGGCCAGAGCGATAGCCGCCATGGCGATGTTCTTCCTAGTCGCTCTCTCCACCTCCCAC
>CM041640.1:4190474-4238039 GCA_023333625.1 Bothriochloa decipiens
TAGCCGCCATGGCGATGTTCTTCCTAGTCGCTCTCTCCACCTCCCACATGGCGTCCTCCCTCCGCCCTGGTGCCGGCCTCGGCACATGCCGCGCCAGCGGGTACCTCCCGGGCCGGTCCAGCAACTGTGAGAAGAGCAACGACCCGGACTGCTGTGAGGATGGCAAGAAGTACCCACAGTACAGCTGCTCGCCGCCAGTGACGGCGAACACCAAGGCCGTGCTGACGCTCAACAGCTTCAAGAAGGGCAAGGATGGCGGCGGCCCATCAGAGTGCGATAACTCATACCACAGCGACGAGAAGGTGGTGGCGCTGTCCACTGGATGGTTCAGCAACATGGCACGCTGCGGGCACCAAATTAAGATCAGCGCTAATGGCAATTCTGTGTACGCCAAGGTGGTGGACGAGTGCGACTCCGTGCACGGCTGTGACGATGAGCACAACTTTGAGCCGCCGTGCAACAACAACATCGTCGACGCCTCGCCGGCGGTGTGGAACGCCCTGGGACTCGACCAGAACCTCGGGATGGTGGACATCACCTGGTCCGAGGAGTGAAGCAGTTGATGGCTGTATTGTGTCAGGTCCATTTGGATATTTATTTACGATTAGAGGATACATGTCGTGGGCTCATTGCCTTCACTAGTGTATTGTATTCATGCCATGTCATTACAGCATATTGAATAAACAGTGCATGACTAAAGGTTGTGTTCTCTAAATGCATGCAAAGCTAGCAATATGCTTCACACCAGCATTACAAAGGAGATGCCAAAGGGCAGCTGAACTCCACACATGTTCATGGGATTATATACCTCGGTAAGCTCACAGAGCAGCTGGTGCGAATTTAAGTTCCATTGAAATTTCAGAATTAAGCAAGTCAACAAAAACACAGGTTTGAAGTAGAATCAGATATGAGCGATGCAGATGATTCCAAGATGGTAATTAGCTAATGTGGGTTTCATAGCAAGTCAACAAAAACACAGGTTTGAAGTCAAATCAGACATGAGCGATGCAGATGCTTCCAAGATGGTAATTAGCTAATGTGGGTTTCATTAGCGGTACATACATATAGAGAATTTCTTCAAATTTCTTCAGCTTTGAACCAATTGCAGTCTCATACAGGTTCTACAAGCCTAGCCCGAACTGAATTCCGATCGGTTATAGGTTCGATGCTGCCAATGAAAAGAAATATGTCAGTATTTCGCTGAAAATATCCGAAAAAAGAGGGGGTGCTGTCTAGTAATACCAAATAAAACTGACCTATAAAGTATTTCTCCTCCATTTATCACCTTCTTTGATATTAAATCGGGAGCCAGATCCTCTAAAATATGCAGTTGCTCTTCTATCTCCCCTATAAGTAAAAAAGACCATACAGTCAGCATACCTCAGGAAACATCAAGTATAATTTGATGTGTACTTGGATCAAGTGATCATCATTACCCATCTCTTCTATCTCCAAGTTGTTGGCAAGAATATTGTGGAAAAGTTCCTGTTTCGTGATAAGTGAATTCTTGGTAGAACGAGAAATATCACAGACTATGTCAAATGTGGTATTTAGTGAAACTATCCTTTCCTGGGTATCCACTGGGTCTACTTCATTGATTTTGTCTTTATCAGTAAAGAATACAGGACTATCTTCCTGCAAGGAAAATGTTCATTTGATCAGGAAATAACCAATAGGCAAATGAACAACCTTGGCATTGTTCAAGTTTTATGAATATTGCAATAAAAAAAATATTAGAGCAGGAGGCAAGACATCTATTACTCATACACCATGTCATACCTAGAAAATCAAGAGTGCATTACTTTGTTTATAATGCATTTGAGCATTTCTACAGACAACAAAAGAGAAATGGTCATTCTGCCTAACAAACTTATCACTGTGCCTCAGTCCTCAGCGTATAAAATTCCAAGTTTATTGGAATTTAATGTGTTAGATGAACATAGTTAGCTAAGAAGTCTATTTGCATAACCTATATTAACATTGTTAAGATAAAGAATTTGATGTGGAAAAGTCATCGATAGTTATTCCTTTGCACAATGGGTTTTCAAAGAAATCAAAATCAAAGCACAAGCATCTGTTACTTGTTTATGTTATTGACTATAGCATCTATGATCTTCTAGCATGCAGTTATGTTCTATACAAAAAGATAACAATTTTATGGCAAGGATGGGATCAGATACCTCAAGTGACTTGTTAAAACTCGATGAGTCTTCTGAGATTATGCCCTTTTTAGCTGTAGCTGTATGTTCCATTCCATCATAAAAAGAAGGGCTTCCTTCTTCAAACTTTAACGATGTTTTCAGTGATCTGCGGGCAGAACTGGCTGAACGTGGTTCACAAATCTGTCCACATGTGGGCTCAAGTTTCTGGAGTGGAGTCGGCATTGGCCTTTTTGGTGTCTGCAGTGCAGGTGTTCCAGACAACAACGTTGACTCTGAGGTCCCTTGTTTTGGCGTACTCTCTTGACAACAAGAGATCAAATGGCGGCTTGGAGTAGCAGAAATTTCAGAGTTCACGGGAATTGGAGCATGTTCATCTTGCTTTTTAAGGTTTTTGTCTGACTCTTCTGTATCATAAGCACTCACAGATCTCAGTTCCGCTGGATCTGATAGCAATTGAGTCTTTTCAGTTCCATCAGCAATGATTTTCTGCGACATGAATTTTTTAAAAGATTGTGGGAAGTGGGAAGCATTTAAGAATCCATCCTCAGTGGCACCCTGCAGAGGTGGCTCAGCAGGTGCCTCAAGATATAACTTCTCCCTTGGCCTTGAATTAAAGGGTTCTGGGAGGATTGCCTCAGGAATGTCTGCACCCTGCATAAATAACAATTTGCAACGAGAATGCTGAGTGAATCATCAATTTATCATGGCCTGAATACTAATACAATGGAAAGTGCATATAGGCACCCCCTAAAAAAGGACATATAACTATATAGGTTCACTTGAAATGAATGATAACTTCAGTTAAAGTGCTCTAAACAGATTAGGGAAATATCATACAGTGAACCATCTATCAATTAACAACTAGCTGAGCAAGGGCTAATTAAATTAAGCTCAGTACCTTATGATGGGCATCCAAAAAACTCAATAGCTTTGAGTAAAAAGCCTCACAAATTGTCATGGATGGAGACTGATCAGGGCTCGTGCATTCCACAACATCCATTACAAGTGTGATTTTCATATCAGCATACATGCATAGGCTCTTCTCATCATGTACTAGTATCCTCTTTATCTGGATTGCCTCTGGGAATAAATGCTTCATCTGGGCCAAATGACTGTATAATAACTTCCTGTAATGCAGAAAGATTATTATTCAACTGTGACAAAAACAAATATAAAAATAATAATAATTCATATAGATACTTTCATCGTCATTACTACCTTTTTGTAAGTATCTCCACCTGGGTGGCAATATTATTAAATGTAGGCATCTTCTTCCGTAGGTGAAGCAATCTTATAGAACTCTCCATTCTATTGAAAAGATTCAGCAAATCCTTGTGTCTGCCATTGTGAACAAGAAAGACAAGGTGAATAATCATGGCTATGCAGCACACATATGCATGAGATATTGAGATGAGAATAAAATGACTCACTTCTCAAGAAGTTCAATGCTTTCTGAAAAAAGAGATCGGCTACCACCAGGCGAAACACTTTCATTATAGTCTTCATCATCTGTCTCACCCTCATCTTCCACCAGCTGATTTGCAAATCTGTCTTTGTACCTCTCTGCAAGCAAATTCCTTGCCAATGAACTCACAACGACCCCTTTGCTTCTAGATTCACATTTTTCTGGAGTGGGTGATTCAATTTCACTTCCACCATCTTCTGTCTCAACTTTCATCTTGTGCACAGTTGCAGGGCTACTGGAATCATTATCATTAGACACTTGGGAAAATCCTTTCTCAAGGTCAAGCTGACTATTATTCGCGTCACTCATTTTCAGCTCCAAACACTACAATAATGGGACCATAAGTAATATGCTCCAAACTAAATCAAACAAAGATCATGAATGCATATAAGTACATGGGTGAACTTCATAAAGAACCACAATACAATGTTATCGAAGAGTAGCAAACATCGATTTATATGGCCATGCTCATACCCATATCCCCTAGTAATGCCACAAGGTACTTCACAACTATCCTATCACGAATAAATACCAATTACTAGTTGTGTACAACCGCCACACCCCACCCCCACCCCCCCCCCCCCTCCCCCCCTGCATCCCTTCCTCTACATCCCCAACCCAACAAAAACGGTGGGCAGAGGTATCTGTGATGTCCTGTGAACTATGAAGTGAGGTAAAGGAAAACACGAAATTCTAGTTTGCCATTCTGCAAAACTCAATCCAAAAATCAGGTGGAAATAATTAACTAAATAACTGAAAATTTGAGTGAGAACTGAACACAAATTCCGTAAACCCTAGACGTTACCTTACGACACAGCACAACAGCTGACCAGACAAACCACTACACCACTCAAACCAGCTGACTAAAGATGCGAGACAAATGGCCCTCCGGAGAGCGCATGGAAGCACACCCGTGTGGCAATGGGAGTGTGGAACACAAAACGGAAGGGGCTTCGCATAATTCGCAGAGCACAAGCTAACAAAGGACCAGATCTTGAAAGTATACCTACAGAAAGAGCTAGCGGTGCGCTCGGTGTCTTGAATCCGGAGGAGCACGGCGCTCCGACCAGGGTGTCGCCACGGGACTCGACCGGCGGCGGCGGTAGCGGAGGGGGGGAACGAAGCGGAGGGCGCGGACCGAGGAACCGAAGGCGAACGGTGCTGCTTCAAAGTGTCGAAGCAAACCAAAGCGAAGCCCAACGGTTATATTTTCGGGCCATTTTTATACGTCAGCATAAACGAGTCGTGGGCCGTTTTTCGTTTCGCTCGCTTTCAGACCATTTTCGTGCTGCATGTAGGCCGGCCCATTCCGAGTCAATAGTTTCTCTTCCCCACCACGGCCGACCGAAACCGGATCGCAGCGAAAATGGATGTACGGCAGGTGTGCGCCGCCGACTCCGAGCTGGAGCTGGCGCGGGCGCAGGCGCGGGCGCGGTGCGTCGCGCTGCAGGACCACCTCGCCGCTTCGCCGGACCTGCCACGCCATCCCGCGCTCCGCTCCCTCCTCCGCCTCGTCGACGCCGAGCTGCGCTTCCTCTCCTCGCTCCGCCCCGCCGCCGCGGCCACGCCGCTCTCCTCCAACCTACCCCACCTCGCGGCGCTCCACCTCGTCCTCACCCACCCGGCCGTGAGGAGCCCGTCCCGGCTATCGCCGCTCCCGGGGGTCGACTTCGCCTGCGCCTTCCGCGGCCGGCCCGCGTGGGTGCTCGTTTCCGCGAGCAACCCCGCCAGGCTCGCCTGGGCCCCGCCCGGGGGCCTCCGCGCCCGCTTCGCTGCGGCGCTGGACGCCGCGCGCGGTGCGCCGCCCGCTACGCGGCCTGAGAAGCTGCTCCTCGTCTTCTCCCGCGGTGTCGGCGTGGATATCGCGCGGGGGCTCACCGAGGAGTTCGAGGCCGTGGAGACTGACTTGCTCGAGGAGTTCATTGGCGACTCCAAGGAGGAGGATGGGGACGGGTGGGTCGCCGTCAGCTTCAGCCCGAGTGAGGAGCTCAGGAATTTCAGGGCGTTTGAGATTGATGTCGTGGAGGGTGCTAGCGAGGTTTTGCTGCCACCTGACGCCGCGATGGCCGATGGAACTGCTGATGAAGAGAAGCCTTTGAGTTTCGAGGGCGCATTTGCTGCCTTTATGGGGAAGATGTGGAGGGAATCGAGGGAGCTGGTGAATTTGGACACCACGGCGCTGGTTGCTATAGTGTCAGGGATCAGCAATGGCGGGGCAGGGAAGCTGATGGCTACACCTGAGGCGGAGACCAGAGCAAGGTTCAAGTGCAACTACAAGTTCGTCATGGATCAGGTCACTTGGAAATGTTTGCTTTACAATCTAGGAGCCAGTCTTTCATCACCCAGTTCTAAATGTTGTTGATCAGTTGTTAACTGCAATCAAGTAGACATATTTAATTGTGTTTGATGTGATTTCTGTATCGAAGCCCACATCACACAATTTACTTAAATATTCAGAAAATATGTTTCTGCAAAGAGTGAATCTATCTTAGAGAACTGTGTAGTGTGTACTTAGCAGTTAGTGGTTACAAAAGAATACCATGCAGGCGATCTTGTCTTGAATTATTTCATGCTTTCTTTGCAGGCACAATCCGAACTGCAGTTTCCGATACTCATAGAGTTGGGGAAAGCAGTGGAGGGGAATCAATGTATCATATGTGAAACTGTCAACTTGGAGTTCAGAGAAATTGTTTCGATGTGTAGTGGGCCTGAGGAGAACACCAGAGCAAGACATTTGTTGAAACAACTCACGTAAGTTCTGTTACATAGCTAATTTGATTTCTCAAGTTCTAGTATTTTGTGCCACTATCTAGTAACCCTAACTTGGAATTTTGAGTGTGATTCTTCTGTTAGCAACTTTGAATCTTGAGTGTGGTTATCTGTGATCACATATTGCTTACAACGAGTAAGACATAACACATCATCAGGTTTCCCTTTTAGAACTTATACATGATCAAGTTCATGAAGCACTTTATGTGCATTTCATTTGTTAGGTACGTGTAGGGCCCAAAGGTCATATGATATTCTTGTTTATCTGATCCATACTGAATGATATATGTAGAATTATTGATACACTGAGGTACTTCAAGATTGTTTGTAGTAAAGTACTGTATGATTTCTCATTTCAGCCCTGTATTATGTGGACATGTCCTCAGTACTCCTCTACTGGTGGCCTAGTATAAGTTTTGTAATGAGCTCACTGTAAATTGGTAGAACCGGTACAGTTAAGTGGCATCTGTGTAGTTACAATGTATTCTAAATTGGCAGATAATTGAAACTGAATTTACTTCTAGTTACACTGAGTGAAATGTGCTGCATCTTCTAGCTAGCTGTTTGGCCTGCCCTCTTCATCTGCACCAATATTTGTTCCCCGACCTAGCTAATTTAATAATAATTTCCTGTTCATACAAATTAGAGGTACTACACCCGTGGTAGATTATGAACTCTTATTTTCCACAAGACACTGTTTATCATATCCAGTGTGTGCTGGGGCTTGCTAATGGCCTTGAAATCGTTTTCTTTAAACCACGCAAGTACACAACCAGTATCTTACAGAGTATGTACCTACACTTTTTGGGCTGGCAGCATTGTCCCAGACAGTCCTTCAGCTCGAATGATGGATCTTCCAACCACAAGGAAGCTCGCGATGAAGAACAAAATTGTTTTTGGCACAGGTGACCATTGGCGGGCTCCTACTTTGACTGCTAACATGGGGTTTGTAAGAGCTGTTTCACAGTCTGGTATGCCCTTGCTAAGCATCGAGCACCGACCTCGGGCATTGATAGGTTTGTGACAGTGAGTATGCCATAACAAATTTATAGGTGTTTGAGATCCTAGAGTTGTAATTCTGCCCCTTCTGAACATGAAACTATCAGAAGTTCTGGCAATTAGTTGTTCTTCTCCTAGAACTATGGTGAGGTGATGTCCTAGTTTACTCTAGTGTCTAGTCCTGCAGCTTTGTCCACAACTGTGTATCTGGTCCAGATCCATTGGAGTTTATTCGAGTGACGATGGTTACTATCTGTAATTGGTATCCTTGACGTCAAAGTCAAGCATATGTGGAAGCAGTTTTTAAGTCCTTAGCATAGCTATGTACAGTGAGAAGAGGGTGCAGTATAAAATAATGCACTATGGATGGTGTTGCAACTGATGACGCATACTGAAATGCTGTATCTTTGTGCCATTAGCTAGTCGTACGGGATTATTTCAACTCAATGGACATTTTTTTATCACGAAAGAACAAACTACACAATTAATCATCCCAATTTGTATATCATAAAAAAACAAAATAAGATTAATCATGCTTCAGTCTGGAGCGATATACACGAAAATACGTAATAACAGTAACAACTATGCTGCGTAAACCTTGGCCCTGGCTGGCTGCCCTTACCATTTCAATCAACAATAGCATGCCGTTTTGAGCGATATACATCCTTCTAGTAGCAAGAAAAGAAGTATTATTGATGAGTATATGAAATCCTTACATTTTCAAAGAAAATGAGATTAGAACATAAGATGTTATATGAGAAATTGACGATTGTTGTACAGATGAACATGGATTCTTTTTTGATCCACAACAACACTAGGGCATAACTTGATTGTTCATTTGTTCTTTCCAACCCTGAGCTATTAGCTGTTAAATTGTATAGATATTGAATAGTTTTCACTGAACCACCCAGGGTAGCACTCAAAATCTAGAATCCTCTGCAGCACATCGACAAAGTCGTGTTCAGAAAAGAAGTTAAACAAACTAATAGGATTTTCCACAGTGAATCAAGCTCCCAGCCCCCAAAAGAAGACCAAAAATTGCAGCGCTGCCAACAGTGGTTTGTCTATGTATCTGATCTTTAGCAATCCAGGGATCTGTGCAACAGAATATCAAACTGATTAGCATTCTTGATAACCCCCAAAAACAACTCGAAACTTTTATTTTAGATAGTTATCTTTTGGCAGTTAAATAAACAAAACATACATTATGCCATGAGTTTGATAAAGTAAATCTTAGCAAAGGTTAACGAAGTGCACAAAACCTACATTATGCCATGAGTTCAATAAAGTAAATCTTAGCAAAGGTTAACGAAGTGCACAATCAAGATCTAATGAATTTGAATCCTTTGCATATTGAAGGACAGGATAATCAATTTACTTCCTAGTACTGTTTGGATGCATCAGTATCCAACAGTTATGGAGTTTTTTTTTTTCATCATGATACTGTTTTGTGTATAACAAAGCAAATAGTGTATGCGTACCTTGTACCTGAATGCCTCAAAAGTTCCATAGCAAGCACCTGCGGAGGAAGTAGGAAAAACATGCCAATTAGTAACTTGGTACTCTTATGCTATAGCAGCAGAAAGAAGGTAAAATATACCGGATATTCATATCCTAGGAAGCGCATCGGCACAAGGGCACTTTGAGAACTACCAACTCCCTCCACTCTCCAGTCAGATAAGGATGAAATTTAGGACAAAAAGTTACATTGCATGTTGTGTTAAACATCTTCTAATGAGCATTTGGAATACAAGCAACTTTATTAGATCTACAACTTGAAAGCAACAATTGCATAATAGTTATTGCACGAAAGAAGCAAGCCAAGCATATTATAGGTACATCCTTGAAGCACTGGTCAACACAAACCACATAAAAATAATAAAAGAAACTTTCCACAGGCGCATCTTTTCTGCCTTATCACAAAACCCAAAAGTAATGACTATCAAGCTAAGAAAGCTGGAGACTGCAAGCCTAATACATGACCATATCCACCCCTTCAAGACCTTGTGATCGGTATTCTCTCCACGAGCTAAATACAAAACCACCAAGCGAAGTGATAACATTTTGACAGCAAATACCAGTAACTTGACATACAGACAATTCCATATGCTCATATTTCCGTTACACGTCCAAATCGGGAAATTAAACCAAAATTAGAATATACTAATTGGTGACTCCAAAGTGGCATTCAACAAGCTTTTGATCCTACACGTTTCATACCAAGTCCTAACCACTACTAGCAAATTAACCAAACCATGGCACACCAAATCAGCAATAGCCCTTAAAGCACAAGCAATTGGGCAAACAAACTCAACTTCTGCATCGATATAGTACACCTCCAGAAGTGCTACCTAAGCACGAACTCGTAACAAAAGCTACCTTGTTATTCAGCCGCCAGCTAACCAGACAACCAGGGATCAGTAGTAGCTAGCTGGAGAAGATCCCTGAAATCACACACTAGCATACTTCAACAAACATACCCACGGGCGAAGCAGCTCGCGGGGATGGATGGATGCTAAGTCTAGGGTTCAGGGGTTCAGGGAGGAAAGTTACCGACGGCTCCGTCGACCACGCCACCGATGGCAACTCCATCACCCACTCGCGCCAGGCAGCTGTCACTTTTTGCCATCACCTCCTCTGATCCTGTTGCAGGCTAGCTGTCCGTAATTCCTACGGAGTCGGTAACGTTGGCAGCAGCTTAGTTTCTGATCAAGGCCGGCCTGGGTGAAAGAAATTATGGCAGGTTCATGTACCATCTAAGGATGTATGTCAGCTTTGTGGACAACATGTTGAAGATGTTTACCATGCGCCGGTGGCCTGTTCGCATGCTGTGGCTCTACGATAGGCTATAAGGGAGTACTGGGTGTTGCCGTTAGAACAAGACTTGGCCAAAGTTGACTCAGAATGGTTGATGATGCTAATACATAATAATTTTTTGGAGGTATTGACAAATCTTTTCCTACTCTTTTGGCATACTTGGAGTATACAGAACAAAAATGAATATATGGATTCAAAAGGGAAGCCGTGTGTGGTGGCTGCAGTTAATAAAATCCAGAGGCAGCCTACAATCCAGAGAAGAAGGTTTTGGATGCCACCACAGCAGGAGTACCTTCAAGATTAATGTTGACGCTGCCTTTAATCAGTCATCTGGAGATGCCGCATTGGGAGTCGTGATTCGAGACTGGAAGGGTTCTTTGAAACTTACTGCCTTGCGCACTTTATCTCATTGTAGGGATGCAGAGGAGGCTGAAGCTATGGCGTGCCTTGAGGGTGTCCATATGGTGTTGCGATGGCTAGAGATTCCGATGATGCTGGAATCTGACTGTTAAACGGTGGTTGCTAAATTCCATACAACGGGGTGTGATCAATCGGCTCTATGTCAAGTCTTCGCGATGATGCACGATGCTAGCAGACAGCTGTTCTGGTTAGAGATTGTTAAGATTAGTAGAGATCAAAATAATTTGGTGTATAAGTCCGTGTTTTGCAGTTACGTCTAGGGAGAGTCAGTGTTTTTTTATTGTTTTCCAGAGTGAATTGTGTCCCTTTCTTATAAGGATGTTACTTAATTTTAATAAAGTTATCTGTTTCGTAAAAAAAATCAGATCCGAGCAGAAATAGACAAATAGAGTACAAGCTTAAGTTAGGGCCATCGGGTCCTTGTTTGCACAGCAGTAAGGGAAGAGAGAGCGTTGGGATACCTGGTGGGAGCTCGTCGCCGGTGAAGCCCGACGAAGTCTGGTGGCGGCGGTAGCCCAGTCGTCGTCGTGAAAGGGGCCGACTAATTCCCTGCTGGGCCTCGACGGGCCTTTCAGCCGGACCGAGATTGACAATGCCTTTCAGACTTTGCACAGCATGTCATCTAGCCCGGGCCCGAATGGGTTTGGTCCAGGCTATTAGAAAGGGAAAGAAAAAATGTCTACTTTTAGTCCCTCAATTATTATGAAAATTAACTTTTGGTCACTCAACTTTAAAATCAGATAAAACCACTCCTCAACTTTTGAAACAACGCAAATTTCGTCCTTTGGCGGTATTGAAGGGCGGGTTTGCTACAGCAACATTACTGCTACAGTAAATGTGGTTTCGTTTTTTATTTATTTCGGCCACATCTTTAAAAAATCATAGTAAATCACAGAAAAATTATAAAAAAAAAATCTAATTTTGTTGGACTCCAGATGAATAAATAATATAGTATGCTTTAGTATAAAATTTTTTCTATAAAAATTTCATCTTTTCTTTTTTATTTACTGGTGGAATCCAATGAGTACATTTTATCTACACATTATACTATATTATATATTTACTGTATAGATCTACTCATGTTGAGTCAAAAAAAATTAAATTTTTTATTTTATAATTTTTCTGTGGTTTACTAAGATTTTTGAAAAATTTAGCCGAAGTAAATAAAAAATAAAACAAAACAAACATACCTCTATTACTGTAGCAACTCGCCCTTCAAAACCATCAAAGGACGAAATCCGCGTTGTTTCAAAAGTTGGGGGCGGTTTTGTCCGGTTTTGAAGTTGAAGGACCAAAGTGAACTTTTACGATAGTTGAGGGTCTAAAAGTAGACTTTTTTCAAAAGGAAAAGGTAGTTTGATTTTTCTTCCCAAGAACATCAAATCAAACTAGAAATTTTGCCACATTTGAAACCGTTCAAAATACCTCTCTATCCTAGTTTCAAATGGTGGTTGACCGTTGTTTTATCTTTTCAAAAACAATAAACACTTAATAAGGTTCGTAAACCATGGAAAATATCTATACGCTTTTGGCAAAAGTCTACTTCGCTCCATGAACTATCAGCTGGTGTCTAACCTACACCTCAACTATGAAACCGTCTGTTGTACATCCTAAACTTTTCAAAACCGTTCGAACTACACCCTGGAGCGGTTTTGGACGACGGTTTTGCTATAGTAACTATGGTTTTGCTACAGTAATGATGATTTTGATTTTTCCTTTTTCTATTTATTTTTCTTTTTTATTTATTTCTGTTGAATCTTTATAAAATTATATCACAGAAAAATCATAAAATAGAAAATCTAATTTTATTAGGCTCCACATGAGTAGATCTACATAATAAATATATAATATAGTATGTTTTAGTATAAATTTTTTTGTAGCTTTAAATTAATATTTCGGTGAATGGTTTATTAATACTTTGATATGACATGGTTTGTCATGTTACATTTTATTTGTATTATTTATGATTATTAGGTAGAGGGGTGGTGTGTATACAGAAGATAACCTATGTGTATTTTGTGTACGGTTATGACGTCTAGGGTAATTGTTTAGCTGGTAGAAATTAGTTAAAAAAATCAAGTGCATCCAATGAGGAGGGCTAGTTTTTAAGTCAAGCCTTCAACCTGTTAGCCAAGGCTAATTGCTAGCTAGTAAAAAATTAAGTATTTGAGCTACATGAGCTAATTGTTAGCTAGTAAAAAACAAGTATTTGAGCAAGGATCTGATTGGATACGCATGACTAGTTACTAGCTTGGACTACTAGTTGGCTAACAATTAGCTAAAGGGCTTGTTGTAAAAAAAAATAGCTAAAGGGCTAAAAAAATTAATCTAGCTATTAGCTCTTTTATTTGACAGAATTTGCTCATTGCCATCAAAACTTATACTGGTTTGGGTTGCCATAAAAAATTATAGCATTCCTTAACTGCCATCAATTTGTGATTTGTAATTCCTTATTGCCAGCTTAGTGAACAACAGCCATACGAGTTAGGAAAAGACAATTTTACCCCTTTGTTCATTTTTCTCCGAGAATATGATGATGTGTCAGCTATCCGGAGGAAGAAACAAACTTAGGTGTGTCGAAGTCGATAATATGACGCATAATAGTAATCTTTCTTTTCTAAAAAGAAAGCGCTACATATGCATGTGTTCTATAAAATAATGTCGCTAATTGCAATATGCAAGTTTAATTTTGGCATTGGTTGTCCCCTACCATGTGCCATCCATCTTTGCTTTTACCGCTCTTCTTATCTTAATTTATAAATTAGCTAACCAATTAAATAAATGAAACAAATGAAGATGAAGACATAGTGAATAAGTCATAAACAATTAGTCAAACAATGACTCACAATACCCTATTACTAGCAAAACAACGAAGACAAGCCTTGACCGATGGACAATGGTGTTCCAAGCTCCAGCTGTTTGGACTGGACGTCATAGCTAGTGGCACCCTCCAGGCTCCAGCGATTTTTCTGGACAATGGGAGCGGTGGCCAGTGGGTTGGTAACCCTGGGCACGAAAAACCGAATAAGCGAAATCGAACCGAAAGAACCGGGAACCAAAACCGAAATGACCGACCAATCGGTTTCGGTTCCTGTTCGGTTCCTACATCTCAGGAACTGAATTTAGTACGGTTATTTCGGTTCCTGGTCTCGGTTAACCAAAATAACCTAAATTAACTGAACTATATGCAACCCATAGTGAAAACAACCCAGCCCATTAGCCATTTAACCCATTAGTCACTAAGTGTCTCAATTCACTCCTCCGGTCCTCCCCGAACCCTACACCGACCTCACTCCTCCCGTCCCCGACCGTAACCGCGTCGCCCGACTTCGCGAGCGCGACGCCGCGACTCCAGGCGTCGCGTCCGCCCTCCGCCGGTCCGCCCTCCGCCGATCTGCCGTCCACTAGTCGCCGGTCCGGTACCCCAGGCCTCGAGCGCGAGTCCAGGCCGCGACTCCAGACCTCCGCCCTCCGCCCTCTGCCTACCGGTCCGTGACTCCAAGCCGCGACTCCATCTCCTCCGTCGTCCCCCTCCGGGCTCCGGCCATCCCCTCCGCCACCGCCACCCTATCGGTGCACTCAGCAGCGGGCAGTGGTTCCATTTGGTTAGAACCGAACCCCTCAAAACCGAAAATTGTCGGTTCCAAGTTTTGTCAGGAACCGATCGGTCCATAGTTTCCAGGTAACCGAATCAGGTAGCTAACCGAAGAACCAAACCGATCGGTTTCGGTTAATTGAACGCCCAAAGTGATGGGTTGGCGCGGCACCAATTGCACCAACAGGAATTGCAAGGCTGCAAGAATTGCTCCAGATTGGAGATAATTGTTTTTTGTTTTGTTTTTTTGAAACGAAGATTGGAGCCAACTGTTGCAGACCAAAGGCAAAGGTAGAAAGGCTTGCTAAAGTGCTAAGTACGCAGCCCAATACCAGCTCTTTCATATGGGGCAGGGGCAACGTCGGAATCGAATTTCCAAGTGAATAAACGCGAATAAGGTGTAACGGTGATGGCAATTAAGGATACAAATTATCTCAATTAATTGCCTTTAAGGAAATAAGATCCATATATGTGACGGTGATGGCAGGTATAATAAGAAATAAAAAAGTACAAAATTATGGCAATTAAGGAATTCTATAAATTTTATACAACCAAGGAACCGGTATAAGTTTTGATGGCAATGGGCAAATTCTCTCCTTTTATTTGGATGGTAGATTTAATTTTGACTAATTTTTACCAGGCTAGCAATTAGCGTTGGTGTCTAAATTGACTTCTAATTTTTAGCTCCAACCAGTAATCAAACATGTTTTGTGCTATAAAAATAAACACACATGTAGTCAAAGTGTTCAAGGCGCAATGGCAAAGGCCGTTGGTTTGGGGGCTTTCACCAAGGGTTCAAATCTTAGGTGCGACACTTTATTCTGAATTTGTTGTAGGATTTTTCGACGCTATGCATTAAGTGGTAGGCGACGTTCCCGTCGACAGCGAGGCGTCCGTGGTGACTTCGTGAACTTAAAGATTTGCCGGGCTCAGTCTTTCAAATATGCGCATAGAGATAGGATTTGCGTACTTACGTTCATAGGGTGAGTGTACGGACGTGTTGAGCGTCTGCTGTAATTAAAAAAATAGAACACACATGTAGATGAATGAATATTATGGTTGCCTGACGTACACGTAGCCGTGTGCGTTTGTGTTGTTTGGGCGCGCTGTATGCTGAGCACAAGACGGTCTTTTCTACCGGCGGTGAAAACGACAACTCTGCCGGCACACAGGTCCCAGCCATGGAGGCGGCGGCGCACGTGCTTGTCATCCCCTTCCCCGCGCAGGGCCACGCGCTGCCGCTCCTCGACTTCGTCGCCCTCCTGGCAGCGCGCGGCCTCCGCCTCACCGTGGTCACGAGTCACGACCCCGGCAAACCTACAGCTCCTCTCCCCTCTCCTCGCCGCGCACCCCACCGCCGTCCGTGCCGTCACCTTCCCGTTCCCATCCCACCAGTCTCTACCACCGGGGATCGAGAACACCAAGGGCTGCAGCCCGGGGCACTTCCCCGCCTTCGTCCACGCCTTGGCCGAGCTGCGCGGGCCCATCCTCGCGTGGGTTAAAGCGCAGCCCGACCCCGTCGTGGCCGTCGTCGCCGACTTCTTCTGCGGATGGGCTCAGCCGTTGGCCCGCGAGATCGGCGCCGCGGGGATCGTGTTCTCACCGTCCGGCGTCCTCGGCACCGCCGTCCCGCACTCGACCTTCCGCCGCCTGGTGAGCCGCCCCGCGGAGCGCGACGACGACGACGAGTTCAGCGTCTCGTTCCCGGCGATTCCCGGCGAGCCGTCGTTCCAGTGGAGAGAGCTGTTGATGATGTACAGGAACTACATGGCAGGCGCTCTTGACGAGCAGGTCGCCGCGTCGGTGAGGCAGAACTTCCTGTGGAACCTGAACGACAGCTGGGGCTTCGTGTTCAACTCGTTCCGGGCGCTGGAGGGGAGGTACCTGGAGCGGCCGCTCGAGGACCTGGGCTTCAGGCGCGCCTGGGCGGTAGGACCCGTGGCTCCGGAGGCGGACGCCGCGTGTGCCCGCAGCGGGCAGGCAGCCGTCGGGTTCGTCGAACTCAGAGCGTGGCTGGACGCGTTCCCGGAAGATTCCGTCGTGTACGTGTGCTTCGGGAGCCAGGCCGTGCTGAGCCCCGTTGTGGCTGCGGCGCTGGCCGAGGCGCTGGAGCGCAGCGCCGTGCCGTTCGTGTGGGCCGTGGGCGGCGCCGTGGTCCCGGACGGGTTCGAGGCGCGCGCCGCGGCGGCGGGGCGCGGCGTGGTGGTGCGCGGGTGGGCGCCGCAGGTGGCGCAGCTGCGGCACCCGGCGGTGGGGTGGTTCCTGACGCACTGAGGCTGGAACTCGACGCTGGAGGCGGTGGCCGCGGGGGTGCCCATGCTGGCGTGGCCCCTGGTGGCCGACCAGTTCTTCGACGCGCGGCTGCTCGTGGACGAGGCCCGCGTCGCGGTTCGCGCGTGCAGGGGCGGCCTCGGCTTTGTCCCCGACGTGGGCGAGCTGGCGTCCGTGTTGGCAGACGCCACCGGGGAGAAGGGGCGCGACGTCAGGGCCCGCGCCAAGGCGCTCGCGGCGGAGGCCGCCCGCGCGGTGAAGCCAGGCGGGAGCTCGTACGCTGATCTGGAGCTGTTGGTGCAGGAAATCCGGAAGCTTTAGATTCAGTACTATCTTCAGGAATAAAGTAGATCCTTTCACGCATTCAGATTCAGTTGTTTTCCCAGTTTCTGCGAGGACTGCAAACGTCCTACGTCAATCGTCAACAGCAGAACGTCCAAACAATTTTATCTACTTGATTGCATCAGGAAAGCTGAACTTTGCTGTAGCTTGAGCTTGAATTTAGGTACATGAGTTTTCATATGGGAACGTATGCTATGCAAACCAGTCTCCTGTACAAATTATGAAAACTCTAATAAGACCACCGAAATCTAATTTGATGGCTAGAGGTGGAGGGATTTAAGTGCTAAAATAACCCACCTTTAGGAATAAAATGAGTGGAGGGGTTTAAGTGCTAAAATAACCAACTCACCTATAGCCATCGGATTAGATTTCGGTGGTCCTGATTAGAGTTTTCATAGTTTACACAGGAGGCTGGTTTGCATAGCATACGTTCCCTTTTCATATCGTGGTGTAGCATCTTTATTGGTGTGATGAGCGGTTGTCAATATGTCCAATACTTGTAGTTGGTGGTTGGTTCGGTGGTTTACTGGACAGGGTTATGTATCAAAACGTGTCTCTTGGCTAGTGATGTGCAGGTGTGAAATCCAGAGGCGGTGGCAACGGTCGGGACAAGGTCAAGTAGGGCGTGTTGTGCTGACGGACCAGGTGCGGTGAAGGGCGGACGCTAGGCTTGGACTGACGGACCAGACGACTGGGTGGCCAGCCACGGTGGCTGACACTTGGGACATCGACGAGTGCAAGTATACATGGCGAGGGACGCGTACGCGGTAAGCTACTCGCGAGGAGGTTTGATGGTTTGTTCTCAAAACCATCGACGGGGATGCGTACGTGGTACGATACTCGCGGACGGTTTGGTGGTTTGCCCTCAAAACCATCAGAGACGGGTTTCGCGGGTTTGGACCTCAAAACCCGGGCAGAGGTCCCGATACGGACGGACGGCACGTGGCGGCATCGGAGAGATTGTGTCGAGGCAAGGCTACCGGTGAGAAGGCGTGGTGGCCGTCGGATTAGAAAATCTCGAGTTGGACCATAGTGCCCTTGGCTATGTGGTTCGCTCTAAAAATATCTAGAGGCAGAAGTAAAATTATGTAATAGGCATATAAATAAGAGTGAACTGCCCCCACTCAGACTCACTTCAGTCATTTTTTGTTTTTCTTTTTCAGTAGCTGGCTCATCCTTCTGTTCACGTTCTTGTTTAGAGGTCCAAGAACAAATTCTTGTGTGATGTTCTCTAGATATTTTTGAGTGGGAAGAGGAGGCCCTAATCCCTCCTCGTGCCCTCCGGGTGTTGACTTTTGTTTTGTGTTTTTTGTTTGTCTCTGTGCTGTGTTGACTTTTGGTGGTATTTTTAGATGAATTTTTATTCGTCGGATTTGGAGCAATTTAGCTCGTTCTTTTTGCGCTGATTGATGCTTTGTCCAGTGATGAACTAGATCACCAAGCGATTTGAACCAATTCTACTCGTGCATCAAGAAATCGCGAGATTTGTATTTTTGGGAAAAAACTAAGTTCTTGGCCTAGATTTGCTTTCCTCGGCCATTGAATTTAAGTTGAGTGACGATTTCGGAATAATTTTTCATCTTCCTTGTGATGGCCTGTGTAAAATCTGATGTCGATCTGTATTGATCTGATCCAGTTTTCGTTGATTTTTCCTCTCGCGTCACTGCTGTCCAGAGCAGGTGTTTTTCCTTGAGTTTCGTTCGTTCTCCGCTTTCTGACTGCGTGAGGGATTCTTGTGTGGGCAGCAGTGCTACCAGCATCCTACGCTCAGGCGCCGAGTGAGCTCATTTGAGCAGCACTTGCCCTTGACCCATGTTCCCTGATTCTTTCGTCGGTGGCCTGATAGCTGCTTTGGTGAAGTTCGTTGGCAGGTGTGGGAGAACAAGCAGCAGCACTGCAGCGCTGAAGCGCCTCCCTTCAGGCCGGGTTCTCCCGACCAGTTTTCGACTAGTTTCTGACCACTTGTTGACCATCGTGATCGACGTAGTCCCGACCAGTTTTCAACTAGTTTCCAACCACTTGCCGACCACCGTGATCGACGTAGTCCCGACCAGTTCCCGACCAGTTTCCGTCCTGTTCCGACCACTGTGATCGACGTGCTCCCGACCAGTTCCCGACCAGTTCCCATCCAGTTGCCAACCAGCTCCCGACCAGTTGCGTTTGATCTTCGTTTCTATCTTCGTCTCTTGCATTGGTTTGTGGTGTTCCGTTGTGTTTTTAGAGAACATGCACCTATTTATTTGGGGTCGTGGACATCACGGTATTGGTTTTGTGTGTTTGAGAGTCAAGTTGGGACAGTGGCCTAAATATTTCGAAAGAAAATTTACGGCTCCCATTCACCGTTCTCCCCCTCTGGTCGCCGATTTCGGTCGTTCAGAATGTATGCCTAGAACGGTTTATTAGAGACATCAGTAACCACTGCTTTGAGTGCTTTCCCATGTGTGCACACGAATAATTGGCTTCTGTTTCGCACTCACAGTTCTCTTGTAAGTATGTTTCAAGGAGCTGAGTAGCTAATGGCGCGTGCTGAACGCCTGAACTCCCGTCTACCGCTTGGCCTGCGCGGTACAGAGCAGCACAATCATCAACTCTTTAAGCTGCACCTCGCGTACGCAGGAAGCACCCAAACTGGCATCATCTGACATATAAGTTACTCTGAGGTTAGTTCTGTCAGTGTCATTGCCCTTTCAACAGATGCACCACATTGCCAATTTATAGGACTACAACCGCAGGCATTACACACATTGTTTTCATCACTCTGAAAGTTTATGCAAGAAGGGAGAAGGGCAAGTGTCGTGCTCGCCAAATCATTTGAACGCGACCATCAGCTACCTCTCCCCAGATGCCTGCTGTCTCTGTGAAGCTGCAAGTGAAACAAACACCGGAGGAGCCGCCATCAGAGGAAGACGAGAAACATGTGGTGTCCGATTCCCATATGCCGACGTTTGACTCGACCTACCCGGCCCAATGCCATGCCATGCAATTTGAGTATTTGACGGGTCATCTGATGAGGAAAATTAGCGAGGCAGCAACCCATGTGCATCCCCTGCCGGCTTTCCGGGGCGAGCTGGAGGAGGAATCTTTGCGTTCCACCCTGCTTTTAAGCGTTTGCTCCTGCATCAGCGTCGATCAGGACCTTCCAATCACTAGTTGTACCCCTAACCCCTTTTCTCCCAATTGTTTCAACCCAAAGCAAAGCCAAGAACCTTCCTGGCTTCCTCAAGCTGAAAACCCGGTTCATCTGCAAAACACGTTTTGCCGCTCCGCTGGAGCCGAGTTGTGAACCATGTGGGCAAATTCGCTGGAAGCACGGGTCATTAGGTCATCTGAGAGCTGGCAGCTAAACTACTCATGTATCTTGCACTAGAATCAAATTTACTCCATATCTTAATCTGGAAGTGTTAGATGCTGCAGAAGTAAACTACTGCTCAAGTTACTCCGACCACTTTTACCACTCTTTCCTGACAGACAAAATCTGTTATGCAGGCTGATCTGATCAGCCACTCAAAGTCAAGCTATTTATTGCCGAAGGGTCCAAATCATGTAACATGAACCCAACAGAAATGAAATGCCCAGAGAAAGAGGAACACGTAACGTCAAACGAAAGCCTAGGTCTTCATGCCTAACGTTAGGACCATGCATGGCTCTGCATAGCTGAAGATTTGGCCTCAGAGCCACACGTTAAGTCAAAAAAGTTGGTTATGGGCTCAGTGGAGGTGTACTATGACCTCATATAATTGCTGCTGTCCTCTAGTGTTTTGCCAGTTGGATTGTCCAAAAAGAAATTAGTGCGGTTTTCATAGTGGAGATAAAGTTTGATGTGGCGTATGACTAGACTAAAAATGGAGCTATTATTTACCTGTAATTGTGCACAAATTAATGCGCACATACGTCAATTAAGTTTTTGAGTTATTGTCACTCATGATTCAAAGCATCGGTTATTTCAGTCTAAATTAAAATTCTCTAACTTTGACAGTTCATATAAAGAATGTACTAACCAAAACAAATGCTGACAGTTACTGAAATTGATGGGCACCGCCACTACTACTTCATAATTATAGGAAAAGTATCAAAAGTGTAGGACTTAACAGTCACAAATTACAGTAAGTGCAGTAGTAGATGCATTTCGTGAGAATCTATCTGCACAGCAAACCTTTCAGAATTCAGAAACGTAGGGGGCACAATCACACAAATCACAAGCACTGGATTTGAGCTCTCCCTTGCAATCAACAGAAACTAACATCGCTGATTTCGCTAATCTTACAAGCGAAGCACATTATCATTATATTCGATAGAGTGGCTTCAGAATCTAGCTACTAAGATTTTCCCATTTCTGGCTACGTCTAATCAAACTAGCAGTTTCCGTTTTGAGTCCAGCCTGGCAAAATGGAATACATACCAAACTTGTTGATTGAAGCTTAAGCATGCATCACACTAACATTTTCTCACAAAGCCCTACATCAAAATCACATCGCAAAAGCTGAAGATTACGTGATGGTTCACCAGAGAAAAAAATTGCAACCCACCCACTCATGGAATCTGAACCCAATGGGTCCTTTTTTTAGGACAAATACAAAAAAGTACCTGTCCTGTTTACCAATGTGCCAAAATGCATAATTGTCCACCCAGACAAACAATGCATCACCGGCTCAGTTTCTTCTCCTAACTCAACTCCTAAGTGCCACTGTATATATCCTTCTGTAGCTTGCACACACCGCCACAGTTTCGGACATGTGCAAGCTCAATCAGAGCATGTGATCGGTAGTAGTACAGAGCAATAGTTAATGGTAGTTAGCCAGCATTGGCAGCTCGTTACTCGTTTCCTGGATGCAATACAGAGAGAGAGAGAGAGAGACCAGAAAAAAAGAGGAGAGCAAACAAACGCCTTTCTGCCGGAGAAACAACACGCTCCCCACGATGACTCCATCGACCTGTTCCCGTTGCTTCCCTGTCGGCTCCTGCTGCCGGCGCCCGGCGGATCTACGGGGTGTGTTTGTTTCCTAAATGATCCTGGCTAGCAAAACTAAGCTAGGCAAACTTAAAAATAGCAACGGGGATCTCATATCCGATTCTTTATGGGAAATTCTTTCGTTAGGAGATAGGAATGGAGCCAAATTAATCCCCACGGAGATGAAATTGGTAGGGAATCTGTCCCCGTCAGGGATGGACGGGAAGGGGATGGTTGTCAGGCCCCCGACCCCGATCCCCGCTGCCTCGCCCCGCCAAGCAGCGGCATCACACAGGCATCGGCAATCAGGGAGCTAAGCCCATGTAAACGGCCCATCTAAAGATCCAGCCACCTGAGTATAAATATCGTGAGTTAACCCTAGCTCTAAATATACGTCCACTTTCTCCAAAACACCAGCCGCCACTTCTGTTGCGAGTTGCGACTCAGGAGTCCGTCGCCCTCCTAATGCCAGTGCTACTCCGTCGCCGGCCTTGAACTCTACCTCCCGACCACTCGCTGAGTCGCTGGTCCACAGCCACACCGAGCGAAGCAACATCGACGCAAAGGTAGCAGAAACTTCAGATCCGGTGCCATGCTCTAGTCCGTTCAAATATTTGGTCTCTATCTCCTTCCGTGGAAACTACTGGGATGTAATGCATGCGTGTTGTGTCTCATAATCTCCCCAGATCTTCTGTATTCTTTTTTTTTCCTTTATAAATTCCTAAAATCAATGTTATGGTGTTTGTATCACTAAATGCTGGACTACTTGTGTTTGTTGCTATTGACTTTCTATGACTCCGACATTTAATTTAAGCCGTGATTGCGGGGATAGGGATCCCGTTCGGGTGTAAATTCCCTGCGGAGATCGGGGATGGGGAGAAAACTTCCCCCGTGACCATTTGCGAGGACGGGGATGGTGAATTATTTTTTCCATGGGGACGGGGACGGTGGAGTGATCTCCGACGGGGAATTCCCCGTTGCCATCTTTAGGCTAGCCTAAGCCAGGCTCTAACAAGCCTAGAGCTGTTTGTTTGGTTGTCTGTACTATCTAGGCTCGGCTAGCTCTAGATTGCGTTTGGTTGACTGGTTTGTTTTGATAGAGTCACATCTTCTTTCAATTGGTTAGATTATTCTTTGACACATTTTCTCGAACAAGTGATGAGCATCAAGCAGGGCATTCGAACAATTGAGAGAACATGGCACCGTGCCATCTTCGTCACAAATCGATGTCCCTGAACATTGGCAAAGCCTGCGATGGCCACCAAGCAAGCAAGCAAGCAATCAGAGCAAATGAACAATTGAGAGAACCAATTCAAATAAAAAAAAAATCGATTAACTGAATACGCCCGCATTCAATCAATTCAGAAGCTCACCGGTTGAGGGCATGCGTCTGAATGTACTGAGGAGATTCCACAATAGCAAATATCTATAAATTTTGTCAAACAGTGCTCAGAAGATTCCAGAACAGATTGTTGAAATATTCATGCGATAGTCGAAGTACCGAGGAGAAAAAAAGCATCAATGCACCAGTAGATTGACAATGAAAGCAAATCAGAAACAAAATAATTTTGATACAGAAGATACGTGGAATCCTTAAGAGTGCAGTTCCAGCTGTTCATAGATACATAAGAATAATCATGCCAATGACATAACCGCCATGATTGCATATACAAGTAGTTGTAGAGTTCAGAAGATAATGTGATGATAAGGCCATCAATTCATTGCTCCATTGTCAGAAACGTCAATAACATTTCAAACCAATCACAAATCATGGTTCTCAATGGTCTTACTCTGCAAGAATAACTAGCTTGGAAACTCAGGAAGAATGATGCACCCATCCATTGCTTTTTAAAAATAAAATTCCACTGCTATTATTCTGTGATTCTGTCTTCTTCCTTTCCCCTCTCGGGCTTCCTCTCTTCCTTCATCTATGTCTCACATAGGAGGAATATGACAGATTGAATGCAATACTGTATATACATTGAAGCCAGCTAAGAATGGAACTGGAGAAATCAGTTCTGAAGCGAAGACACCCATTGCTCCACAAAATTCTTGTTATCTACACAACAAAGACAAGCAGCAGACATCAGAAGGATTAAATCAGAGGCAGTAATTCTGCTCACAATAGGAATAACAAAAACAGAAATCAAATACGAACTCGCCACGCCACGCCTTCCCCAGTTAGCGCCGGCGGCTGCTTGAGTCAGCGCCACGCCGTGCCGCAGGATAACCTCATCGCGGCTTCCCGAATCAGGGCAGGGCGCCGATTTGCTTGAGCTGCTTCTCGTCGTAGGAAGCCGAGCGGAGTTCCCGCGAGGCAGCGTGGGCCGCCGGAGGCGACTGCAGGGCGCCGGAGAGGAGGTGGGCGTGGATCTCGGGGCTACGTATGCGGGGAGGAGGCGCTTGACGGCGGCGGGGGTCTGGCGAGCGGGAGGTACGCGAGGAAGCTCTGGGCGCCGCGTCGAATCCCGCGCTGGCGGCGCGCCGCTGCTCGTTGGTGAACAGGTGAAGGACAGGCGGTGGTGTTGGAGCCTGTGCCGGCGGAGGAACGCCGCGGCGCGGGACGCCGACGAGGAGGACCCCCTGCCGCCGGCTCACGCGGAGGAGGTGGAAGGACGAGCGGCGAGCGGCGCCGTGCTGGCGCGCCAGACACACGACGAGAGACGCGCACAGGAGGACCGTGGGAGGTGACGAGAACGCAGCAGGGGGCTGGCTCTAGCCTAGCCTGGATTGAACGACCGAATCGGTCGTTCTCGTGGAGTCAGGTCAGAGCGGTACGGATGGCTCCAGTGAGCCTGGCCTCAACCCTTGTTTAGACAACCAAACAAACACTTCCATAGTTTTTTTCTACTCCTACCTTACCAGCTGTTGCTTTGCTTATTCACCCGGCTCTTGTTGCTGTGCAGTAAGTGTAACTACACAGCAAAAGAATTTTCCAGCTTTGCACAGGGAATAACCTGAGTCCCCCTGTTTTGCCCTGGTTCCTTGAGCTGGAAGCGTTGCCATCTCGTGGCATGGCACGGACGGCGTTTAGCGTAAGCGAGAACAGCAGCGGCAGGCAGAGGAAGGGAAAGACTCTACCTAACTGCAATTGCAACCCAGACGTCGCTTTTTTCCGTCAGCAAATGAATGATTAATTCCACGGCTAGCTAGCTAGCTGTTAACAAGTGATTATTTTTTTATGAATCTGTTAACAAGTGATTATGACGAGCACTTGAGCATATGGCACCTTAAACAATTGGAAAGGCTGTGGAAAAGGGCGAGGGCGAAAAAATAGTGAGTGACCCATGCTGTTCATGTGATCGTACTATGAATTATATTGTGGAGAAAGTGACGATTGTGTTCTATGTTCACGTTTCACCGAACGGTCAGTACGCCAACTAGGGAGAACGAATGTTCAGACTTGTTCTCAGAAAAGAACTGACCAAACCTCGGAATATATGTTGTGTCCATTTGTAAACTGACTCGGTCGACGGGAGAGAGAGAAAAAAGGACACTGCAATGCCACTGGAACTGTAAGAAAAATGCCCAGTCTGCTGGTCTACTCCTACCCGGAATTGTTTGTTGCACGGACTGGTAGTTCAGATGCAGTACTCACCAACGAAAGCCTCTTGGGCGGCCGGTGAGCTTCCCGCAACAAGCCGCGTGCGTGCGTAGGTATTGCAAGGAAAGAGAACGTATCCATTTCAAAGACCGAAACGTCGAAACCAGCTTATGTCATGATCATTTGGCATTTTGGCAGGCTAGGCGATGACCGTTCTTGATCAAGACATTCAGCTCTGCTCTGTCCTGTCCATTTGTATGCCAAGATAGACTTGTTGGTTTTTGTCTGTAGCCAGAGTGGTACACCGTTGACAAATGGCAATCGATCAGAGCTCTTGATAACTGCAGCGAGCCTGGTGATCGAGTATTAGTTTCTTCAAGTAAGCTCAGAGGTCGTTTGCACGTGTTTCTTCGCTCATTTTCAGCCACTACTTGCCAGAGATCCACTCGTACAGTGTAGAATTGGTTCTGGCTTCTGAACTGAATGGAGTGGCAGTTTTCCTGCCATATCTCTGTCTCCGAGAAAGGGAGATCTCGACCCCGTCTGCAACTTGCCCATTCAGTTTCGGACACAACCTGGCTGACATGTTTCCTGATGCAGGAAAGGAGGATAGAAAAAGAGAGGTGGACTGCATTCAAGCCTGAAGAGGGGGGTAGTGCAAATCAGAGTAAATTCTATTCCCGCATAACAGTGTATGGTAGTACGTAAATGACAGGGAGAACATGGTACAGTTGCTACGTTTATACTCCGATCCGAACAGCGTTCTTTTAAGATGCAGCATTGCCGTGGATCCGAGCATTACTCCAGTGCATGGGCTCGCACGTGAATACCATCACCTGTAAAGGCCAAGGCAAGCGACAATGAAACCCTGCAGCAGTTTAAAAGGGCGCAAGGCAGCGCAACATGGCAGCACAAGCTTGACTCCTCCAGAATCCAAATCAATATATCAAACTACGGATACCTTTGGATTAGAATTAATCTTTAGCGGCTAAGAATGAACAGTGTTAGTTCGCAAAAAAAAAAAAGTAATGGACAGTGTTCTGCATCTATTCCCAAAAGACGTGAGACGAGGATGCGCCGTCGGTCAGACTGTAAACCTGCATGCAATCCATCATCCTCCCGTCGGAAACGCCGGGATGGCCGCCATTTCAGAGCCACAGTCTGACACGGGGGGCGCCGTGTCCGGCGCGTCCTTCTTCCTCTGTCCTGTCCTGGACCGGTCGAATTCACGCATTGCTTTACGCTCTCGCCACGGCCTGGGACTCCTCGGTCCTCGCCCTCCACGTACTACCCACCTTGGCAACTTGCAAATGATGGTGGTGCGCTCCGGTTCGGGCAGCGAAGCGTATGTACGGGTACGGCGACAACGCGGAAAACGAAGCAGATTTATTGCGGGTGCAAGCGGCGCACCGCCGGTCGGTCGGTTCTTGTGTCCGCTCCAGACGGTCCGAAGAACGCAGCAAAGCTGCCACCGCATCGCGCACATTCATCGCAAGTACCGGATCAGTCACTGCCGCCGCATGTGTTAGATTCGCCCCATGCCGTCATGCGTTTCAGCTGTTGTGGACTCCAGCGAGCAGTAAAACCACTTTTGTACGTCAATGGCGTTTACTCCCTTCTCATTACCCAAGCAGGCAAAGCTCAATACTCTGACTGACAGGACCCACAGGGGGGGAGGATTTAACAATGGAGGTTAAAAGCGAATGGCCTTTTCTTTAAGACGGGGCGCAGTGCACGAAAGCGTGTTTTTCTGTCAGCGCACACACTGCCTAACGGCCGAAATATTCCGACCCTTTCTGGACGCCAGGCCAGGCTAGTGCAGTGAGTCTGAGGCCACCGTCACCCACCCAACTCGGGGTGTCCTTCGCGTCGCACCAGACCAGACCGGCACTGCTCCTCGCCGCGCCGCGCGGGGCTGCCGGCCGCTGCCAATTGCCAAATTCCCAGGGGCCATCTCCCGTCCCCACCAGGCCACCACCACACCAGCCGCCACCAGCCGCTTCCCCTGCCGCTGCCGCGCGCGCTCTCCCTAATAATTGCATCGCCCTGCTTAATCCTGCTGCAGTTGTCAGTAGCCGATCCTGCCTGCCGCCTCGCTGCTTATATCACCAGCTACTTCCCCGTCACCGCCACCGCCACCGCCGACGCCGACTCCTGCTGCCACCGCCCGCTGCCTGGCTTAGCGCGTAGGCTCTGACGAGCACCGCACCGGAGACCGGAGGGGAGAACGCCCCCCGCGCGCGCGAACCGCAGCGCAGAGGCAGGGGAGCGCGCGGGATCTTGTCCTCCGCAGCTCGGTCAGTCCGTCGGTCGGCATGAAGCTCCCGCTGCTGCGGCCGCTGTGGCCGGGGCTGGGCCCCGCGGCGGGGCCGGCCGACGCGGCGCCGGAGCCGGCGAAGCCGTCACTGCCGGCGACGTGGCTCCTCCTGCACGCGCTCTTCTGCGCCACCTCCATGGCCGTCGGCTTCCGCTTCTCGCGCCTCATCGTGTACCTCCTCTTCCTGCCGACCCTGCCCATCAACCCGGCCGCGGACCTCGTGTCGCTCGTGTCATCCCCGCCCGCCGCCGTCGTGCTCGCGGGGGCCAACGCCACGGCCGCCATGGCCACGATCACCACCACCACCACCACGACAACAACCGTCACCACCACAACAACCGTGGCCGCCGAGATCGGTGGCGCCCAGCCGCAGCAGCACCACCACCACGGTCCCGTCTTCGTCGGGCGACACCCGATCCGCGTCCGCGCCTGGCCCCACCCGGACCCCACCGAGCTCCTCAAGGCACACCGCATCCTCGCCGCCGTCCAGAACGCACAGCGCAGCGCCAAGCGCCGCGGAGCGGGACCCGCCAGGCCTGTCATTGCTGTCACACCGACCACCACCTCCGCGCTCCAGGTGCCCTCGCTGACGTCTCTGGCGCACACGCTCCGCCTCGTCGACGCCCAGCTCGTGTGGATCGTCGTCGAGCCGGGACACCGCACCGACGCCGTCGCCGCGGTGCTCTCTCGGTCCAACCTCGACTTCCTCCACATCACCGGACCTGGCGACTCCACGGCGAGCCTGCGATTGCACGCCCTCAGGTACGTACGAAGCAGGCTCCAACCACGAGATGGGATCTCATCTCTGATTGCCTAGCACGATTTCCTTACAGCTCATAATTTACATCTCCCTCACCACCTCTCCGCTCACTAATTAATATAATTAATTAATAATGCAACAGGGAGATTCGGGCGAAGCGGATGGACGGCATCGTGGTGTTCGCCGACGAGAACAGCATCCTCCGCACGGAGGCGTTCGACGAGGCGCAGAAGGTGACCACCGTGGGCGCCGTGCCCGTCGGCATCCTGGGCGAGGACGACGGCACCAGCGAGTCCTTCCTCCAGGCGCCGTCGTGCGACGCGGAGGGGCGCCTGTTGGGCTACCGCGTCTCGGAGGAGACCGTGCTGCCGGCGAACCGGAGCGACATGCTCATGTCCAGCAGGCTGGAGTGGGCCGGCTTCGTGGTGAACGCGCGGGCGCTGTGGGAGGACACCAAGGAGCGGCCGGTGTGGGTGCGCGATCTCAGCGCCATCGACGACGCCGACGCTCGCGTCGCCAGCCCTCTCGCGCTCGTCACCGACGCCGGCCGCGTCGAGCCGCTCGCCAGCTGCGCCCAGGCGGCGCTCGCGTGGTCGCTGCGTTCCGACAGTCTTCACGAGGTCAAATTCCCTCACGAGTAAGTTCGCCGGAAACCTCGCCTGCTACTTTGGAATTTCAACTTTACTACACAATTGCCTGCAATTAGTACGTACGGCCAGATAAATCGTCCATGATAGCTACTTGCATGCTTAGATCTACAAGTTTTTGTTTCGTGGTGCGACACGAGGTACACTTTAGTTGCTCAAATTATGGTTGGCGATGGTGGCCACTGTGTTCCTAATTGATTCGGTGGGGATGGTGGCGCGATCCCACCAAAGCAATTTGCGTAGGCCTTGATCACATGCCCACCGCGCATAACAGGGACTTTTTTAAGAACAATTCCACAGAGAGTACTGTTATCATTGCAACAGAATAATACTCTGTGTATAGAGTACAGACTGCGAGCTGTGATCTGTCGATCTCAGTCTCCACAACCTGACCCCGCCGGTGGTTGCCGTTTTCATGAACAGAGTTGGTGCCGTTGGTTCCTGTTCCTTTCGTCTTCGTGTCTTCGTCTCGTAGCATGGCGCGTTGTGTTATAATTTAGTGTTCTCTAAATACAGCCATGATATTAGGATTCGTCCTTTTAATATAAGCTGAACAATGATGGCCATGATATTAGGATTCGTCCTAGTACTAAACATGCATCATTTCTAAGAAAAAAAGATAGTACTAAACATGCAGCATGGCGCTTCATTGACTGAGAAAATCGTTTTCGTTCCAACAAAGCATTTCATGATCTTCGTGGTGCGTGTTGTTTAATCACAAAGGATTATATAAGTGAGGTAGTACACCTTACTTTCTCCAAAAGCTCTCTATTTGTTCATGCCCACCGAATCTAGCTGTCCTATGCGTTGTGTCAAAAGCAGAGCCAGGTCATTCTAAATATTCATACCTATCACTTCAATTAACATATCCTTCCTACTCCACCGATGGAACTCTAAACTACAGTAGTATTTTAAAAAAATTTATAAGTACTATTTTTTTTATACAAAATGCGCTTGTCATGGTTACGTTGGTGTCTAATTGTTTTGTCATGCACACAAATTCAGATTTGAAGGTTCTGAGTGCTGAAGACTGAAACCTGCTGTCGGCCTCTCTGATCAGTGCCATATGATAAGAGTTTTGAACTTTGGTCAGTGCACGCCTAATTAAATTGAAGGGGCCAAATCTAAGATCGTATTATGTGGCACATATTTTGAAAATACACATTCAATCCAAATAACAATAACTGATTGAAACAAATACCTTCGTGGTGTCATGAGTCCAGCTGTTCTACCGTTTTTGCTTGTCCTGTCACTATACATTACCATGACTAGACCGTTACGTCTTTGACTTAGGGATCACATATGTTGTCTGTTTTTGTCATACAGTAAATGTATGTTTAATCATGTGACATTTTGTTGTGCAGGTGGAAAATCGATCCTCCACAGCTGAATACCGATGCCCGTCGGCAAACTGTTCAACCAGAGACGCAACCGATGCAAACTGAAGACCAGCACTAGAGGACATTTCTTTCTTTTTCTTTTCGTGGACACTAGAAGTCAGAGCAAATCAGGCAGCTGTTGCCCCAAGATTTGTCAAGTCCCCAGTTGCCCACTGATGCACCGTCGCTGCCAACCGCTGCCAAAGTAACAGAAGCCGCCTCAGCTCAGCTCATTTCTTTGGACTCTACTACAGATAAAAAGCTACCAGCAGTACATGTAATCTTGGACGCTTCGTCGTCTAAATCCCTCTGTATCGACGTATAAAAATAGGTAAAAGAAAAGGTTTAATTATCTGTACCTCCGTTCCCCGTTCCCCTTGCTGTAGAATAGCATTGTAGGCATATTGTTTTCGTGTAAAATAGATGAGAGCAGGGACTTGCAAAAGTCTTGTGGGTTGGAAATCAAAGCATTGGTTGTACACTTGTATGAAATAATGATGATCCAGTTTTCTATGCACGTTGTACGTATGTCAAGATGTTTGGCCGTGCGGCTCATGGTGGTGATCAGGTGTTCCTAACTTTGAAACCAGCTCGTCAGCTTTCCAAAACACCAGGGCACCTTATATTTCATTTTTTACTGTCAAAGTCAAATGTCATCTAGGCATTGGTTGGTGTCTATTTCGCACAATAGAATCATTCTGTTTCAGATTCATATTTTATTCGACTCAAATACTATTACCTCCTGCTAGCGGTCCTAAACTTTTTAAAAACCTTCCGGGTTTTGTCCAGATCTTCATTTCCGAAGTCCTGAACTGATAGCTCAAAATTTTGACCAGACGTTCCCCTACCCTTATATAAACATGGAATGACATCGCATGGACCTGGGCTGTCTGACATTTGTTGGAAGGATTTGGCCCACTTTGGAGTAGAGTTTAACTTGGTAATTCCTTCAACTTGCCAGCACCGTCTCCCTGAAAAAAAAAATGTCAGCACGGTCCATGTCGTGTGCACAAACTTTGAAGTTGATGTAGACAAGCGATGGTCACGACGAATCCTATGCATCATGGGCCGTAAGCTGGATGGACCGGTGATGAATCCACACATTACAGCCCACAGCTCACTACCCACCTCGTTTTCCATTTCTGATGAATCTTCTAAAAAATAGACCAATCTATAAGGCCATCTTGGTGTTTTTTAATGTAAAAAATCACACCTAAGGCTTTGTTTAGATACACATGTATTTATATCAATCTACATGTGTTGAAGTGGATTGGAGAGTAATAATTAAACTAAGTTACACTCAAATTCACTCACATGTGGATTAAGATGAACACACTTGCATCCAAACACAATGCCTAATTCAAAGAGTAATAAACTTGGGTGGTTGAGTGTATATGACCATATTTCCCTCCCAACCAAAGGAGTTAGGTTCACTTTTTGTTTTTCATGAATCGTTGATGAACCTCTTTGTAAATGTGAAACGATCACAGACGAGTCAACATAATCAAAACAGCGAGAATGCAAAAAAGAAGAGGGAGTGAGAGAGACGAGAGAGAGAGAGACGGAAAAACCGGCTAACTCATCAGCTTGAGAGTTCACAGCATACATGTATTAGGTTGAAAGGCTAAAACCTGGTCGTGAAGTTAGAGTGCAAACGAGAAATGGCAAAAAAAAGCAACGGGAAGAAGCGCTGTTACAGTAATAATGCGACGTTTCGTGCTGGAAACAACATCACGCACTTGATCGATTTTTTTTTGTCCTCCACCGTTTGGTTGGCCTGTTTTTGGCCGTAACGCAGGCATCTTTCAACCTCAGATGGGTTCACACTTGACAGCTCAACTTCACACTACCGATCAGATTGGGCCGTACCTGTTTGTACGCTACCGGCTACCGTAAGTCCGTAACTAGACTCAGCAGCTTATTGCTGATGACCCGGAATTTAACCTTTGTTGGACTGATTCGCGTGGTAGCGTTTTTTGTTTTTCGAAAAGAAATTGCGTGGCGGCTTGATTGCTCAGTGATGTAGGTTTGCGTATGAACTTGGTCATCATGCTCGAGAGCCCGAAGAAGAAACTTTCAGGGAAACTGACCGCTGTCCGCGCGCCTTATCTGAACTGAACCTGACTTTAGAGGAAGGAGTCATTAGTTTTTTTTTTCTTTTTTAATTAATTTTATTTTTGTGTAGAGAGGAAGGATATGATTTTAGTTATATCTGAACGTGTCCGAATCATGGGCCGTCACCTGGATGTTTCCCTTCTTCAGATAACTAGACATCAGGAGTTCTATCCCAGTCCCAGCTACCCTGTTTATGTTTTTCTTCGTACTGTGCAGTGCTCCGATCCAATTCGCAACAAAAACAAAATTACAAACAAAATCCCAGCTCCCAGGCAGTTCCCTAGCGAAGCAGAAGGGAGCCTGGCATTGGCAACCGGCGAAGCAGAGCCGCCATCGATCGGTCGCTGTCCGAGACCTGAAAATGGATTCCCCTGGTCACCCCGCGTCGGCGAGGGGGACAACCACCACCGAAATATCCAGCGGCGCCCGTGGAGCTCCGAACGCCGAGGCCCGCGTGTTGGCGCCTAGTGCCGAGCTGAAGAATCGGGCGGCCGCGACGGAACGCAAGGATGAGGAAGGAGACCGTGTCTGATCCACAGGACAGGAGCGTGGCCGTGCAATACTCCGCTCGCGCGCTGGGTCGCGTTGCGTGCGCCGGCAGTGTGGTTGGCTTTGACCCCGCGGCAGTGGCACGGCACGCTACGCCGCCGGCGCCAGTTTACATACACATGGTTCCGGTCGATCCACCGGTGACGCCTGGCTCTTTACGGCGCGTCACGATAATCACATGTGATGGGTGTGCTTCTCTGCGTTGCATCTGCGTACTGTATCATTCAAGTCACACGCCTGCCGTATAGTAGCTCTTCATTATCTTGCAGTGGATCTATTTTCTCCCTCCTGCCGGATGCCGACGCTATCACACAAACCGATACGACACGATCACACGATCTAGGACTGGGATGTTCGGGTCGTGTCCGCAAGTTGCATGGCATGGCATTTCCGCGCAGCGTCCCAGTGCATTCAGAATCAGTAAAACCCGGTCAGATCACCGAGCGAGACCACTTGATCAGTCAGCAACCCAGTGGGCGATCAACCCACTTGGGCGATCGACATGGCCAGCACCAGCAGATCAGCCGCGGCTGCACTGCAATGCATCAAGATCAAGTGGTGGTATAGGCCCCGTATGGGTCGCCGTCTTCCTGTGGCGTGTGGGGTGCGGCCGACCGGAGATCGAGCGGGTGGGTGGTTGCTGAGGCTGAGGCTGTGACTACCGGTTCAGTGGCTCGCGCGGGCGCCAGGGCCCTACCACTGAGAGCTACTACTACCACCGACTGCCGTGACAGGCATTGCCGCTGTTCTGGTGCTGCCCTTCACGTTCCAGAGCCCTGTTTCAAATGTCTACGGCAGTGGTAATGCTATCTTGTTTCTCAAGTCGACAGGGACGTCAAATGAGTTTTTATTCCGCGAATAATATGAATATATCTAGCAGAAAAACAGCTATGTACGTACTAGTAGTGGTTGGGATAGTCCATCCGTAATCCATCCAGCTACTGATAAGCCATGCTTGAGCCGCTGAAAACTTATCACAAACGCAACCCCAAGCTATGAAAATGAGTAGTACCTTTTCTGTTTGAGCAAAACCAATGTCAACTGCTATTGACCATATGTATTATCATCATAATAAACAAAACAATGAATTAAAAACAGACACTTTTTTAGACTAGCTAGTCACTAGTACTAGAAAAACAAATTTGTACTACGGCCTTGTTTAGATTTCGGATTTCATCTCAAATTTCACTATACAAAAAGAAGATTTCTCGTCACATCAAAATATCGGCACATGTATGAAATACTAAATATAGATAAAATAAAAAAACTAATTACACAGTTTTATTGTACTTTGCAAGACGAATATTTTAAGCCTAATTAATCAATATTTAGATAATTATTATTAAATAAAAATAAAATTACTATAATATTTAACAGAATTTACTATGCACCTATTTTGTTATCTAAACGAGGCCTACATGACACGTAGGACGATTCATCATCATCCACTGGGCCAGTGTGCAGGCATGGAGGCCAAAAGGCCAATAATCAGCGTGTTATAAAAAAAGGGCCAATAATCACCATGGGAATGGGTACGGTACTACGGTGGCGTGCTTGGGTGGTTCGCTGACTGGCGATGGTCGTCTCCTCACGGCTCTCGTTTTCACCGGGGAGAATTTTTAACTCCTCCATCAAGGCTCCGGTGTGCGGGGGCTCCACGCATCACCCAACTACCGCCTATGGCCGCCGCGATGCCTCGTCGAGATTCCGACGACTCCATAGATATTTCATTTTCGTTATTATTCAGTTCAGATAAAATAAAAATGGATATTGTCTTTTTTCTGTCTATTTTCTTTCGCACCCATGCGGCCGGCACCTTTTTTTTTGTTTTAAAGAGATTCCACGGTGCGCTTTGTTGCGTCGCTACGGCCTGTGGTCGTCACTGTTGCCACAAGGTTCCTTCTTCTATCTAGTCTAGATAATAATGTGTGGGGCAGATTGAAGGGTCCCGTTTCAAACTCGAATTGCTTCCCACAAATGTTTCTCAAGTGCATCATGAATCAAAATACTTTCTCAAAACGTTTGGCTACCGGGCACGTGTACCCAGATTGTTGCAAGGGAGGAAAAGCACCTTGTTTTACATGAAAAATCGTAGAAACAGCTATATATATTTTTTTTAAAAAAATGTAAACCTTTTGTGCATGAAGAGCAATTTGGTGTGGTGCATTTGAGCTGGTTGCATTTGAACATTTTGAACAGGACCACTAGGAATATCTTAGATTGGAGGGACGGTAAGAAAGAATAATAGAAACTACTCACTGCGGTACATGGAAAGTGATTCTGATCTATAAAAAGCAGAAAGACTGAAAACGTTTCTAGCTAGTAGATCATTCAGTGAATGTTCGGCAGCAGTGCCGTCCACGGCGTTTTGTTGACCCGGTGCAGAATTCAAAATGAGGTCAAATACAATTCATTGTTTTTAAAAATAATCATTCGTTGTTAATCACATCAATAATAAAACTTCTTAACTACAACTTGCTAGAAAAATATACGAGAACTTTCAACTACTATATTTTAGATGAAATCGGCCATCCATTAAGTATTCCTTGTCACAAATATTCAGTAATATCATCAAAAGCAACCTTAGTCATAATATTGTAGCTAATGCTATTGTAAGAAACCTAAAATTTTTAATATGTCATTGTAGCGTGCTCAATTGTTTTAATTTGAAAAGAAAAACTTCAATGTGTTGATACCACGATCACTTGAAAGCAATACTATATATGCAATACTTGTTGAAGTGTTTGGACGCAACAATCTTTATGGTATTGATGAAAACTGTAGGATTGCTACTTTTAAATCTTGATCTTATCGGAATTTTACAAGCTCCGCTCTATATCTCTTTTCCTAAAGAAACATTAGTTTTGTACAGCCACGGTTCTAGAATTCTAATTACATATTGTAGTCGGATTTATTTTAGAAGCTTGAATTGTCTTTTTAAGGAGAAAGCCCAATATTGTTTCTATCTATTATCTAAAACACTTTCAGCCCAATGTTGTTTGAAAACTCATGTTCCACGCCCCCAATAAACACAGGGAGCAAAACATCGATGCGCCGGTGGTACATCAACACCTGTATAATAATGACATCGTCGTACGAATACAACACAAGCGCCCCGACACCGGATAATAATATGTCGTACAATTACAATCCAAGCGCCCCATGACACCAATGGCCACGAGGAGACCCCTTTCCGTGTCTGATGCGTCTACACACCTACCAAAACTACGATGCCGTTAGATCATGTGAGATTTTGAGAACCTGGACGAGAAGAATGTCAAATAAAGTATTACATTTTGAGATTGAAAAAAACCTATGAGTTAAAATTCTTCTAAAATTTAGGTTTGGACAAGATACTTGAATTTGAAATTCTTTTCTATCTATATGAGAACCTCGAAGGATTAAAACGGGGCTATGCCGGTGTGCAGCATGAGGGCGGAGGACCACGACGGTCCTGGTGCAGACGATCCGATCATCCGGATAGCGAGGAATGCTCGGGTGTGCTCACCTCATCAAGTCCTCAACCACCGGAATCTTTCATGCCCCGACGGCCAATGCGATGCTGCGCCCGGCTGCCCTCTGCCCCGTCCATCCAGCAGCCCAAATGCCGAAGGGGGGCCCGTCCCGTCTACAGGGGCTGTTGGTACATCGCGTTTCGGGGTGCACCACGCTGTCCACTGGATGGTTTGGCCCTCCTGCCCGCCGTTCAAGCCAACTACTCCTATCCTACCACTGCATGGGCACTCTCAAATTTCAAAGTGTCATGTGTGCAAGCTACTTCCACTGCGTCGTGCTAGTGCCATACCAGAACACGCCTTCCCGGTCGTGGATTTTTTTTTTCTACCGCTCGTTCAGTAGGAGCGCCAATGCAAGCGCCAAGAGGCGTGTGATCTCCCAACACGGAACCGCGTCGTGTTCTCTGAAAAAGATACTCTGCCCGGCCGGAGGTCCTTCAGCAGTTCGGCTAATCAAGGCCAGTGATCGTTTTTTTCCCTTTCGACTCCTTGTTTTATCCGGCGGATGACTAATTAAAGTTGCAGCGGCTGCCAAGGTGGACCCTGATTAATAAACAAACAATGGCAGTAATACTCCGAGCATTCCAGTCAAAATCATCAACCTCCACGTTGCCACCGCGTCACCCCCTTCTCGGCCTCTCCTTGCACTTCCCCGGATTAAAAAAACTGGCTAATCCGGGGTTACCATGTGGACCGGTATGCTACTTACTGCACGCATTCATTCACAGCAACACGTCAAGAAGAAGAAAATGAAAAAGAAATTATTGGTCGTCTTCAATCCAAATATCCAATCCAACCTGTCCACTTCCGCGCCACCTCCACGACCCCACGACCAGTAAAATACCAGCCGAAAATATCGTACTGCCGAGACTGGTCCCGTAGATTAGATGTGAAAATGAATTAAACAACATTTAAAATAGGCAATTAAACAACACTGTTGAAATAGCCAAGCGACGGGAGAAAAAGAAAAAGGAAAAACCCAAAGGGATCACGGAATCTGGGCCCACCAATCCCACGCCCCCACTTGTATAAAGCGACCCCGATACCAGCCCGTCGTGGAAAGAAAAGGAAGGGCCTGCAGCAGCCTCTTCTCATCCTCTTCATCGTCCTCTGCCTAGCTAGCTCTAGCCTGCCTTCCTGTAGCGCGGCGGAGATGGCCGCCTCCACCACTCTAGCGGCGGCGGCGCTGCTGCTGCTGGTGTCGCTGGCCGCGGCGGCGGACATGTCGATCATCTCGTACGGGGAGCGGAGCGAGGAGGAGACGCGGCGGATGTACGCGGAGTGGATGGCGACGCACGGCCGGACCTACAACGCCATCGGCGAGGAGGAGAGGCGGTACCAGGTGTTCAGGGACAACCTCCGCTACATCGACGAGCATAACGCCGCCGCCGACGCGGGCGTCCACTCGTTCCGCCTCGGCCTCAACCGCTTCGCCGACCTCACCAACGAGGAGTACCGCGCGACCTACCTCGGCATCAGGAACAAGCCGCGGAGGGAGAGGAAACTCAGCGCCAGGTACCACGCCAGCGACAACGAGGACCTGCCGGAGTCCGTTGACTGGAGGAAGAAGGGCGCCGTCGCCGAGGTCAAGGACCAGGGCAGCTGCGGTGAGCATCCATACCAATCTCTCCTTTCTGACCCCTTTATTTTTATTGGTCCCCTGCTACTGAAACCTGACCTGCTTAATAGTTCTCGATAGAACATGGCAAGGTTCTTCGGGCGTGTTTTTTTTTGGCCCAAAAAAACTGTAAAGTTTGTTTATCCACTACTTGCACAAGTTTAGTTTTCATTGTTTGTTATCCCCTTGAACATAAAAAGAGAGAGAGTAAAGAGTAGGGTATTTGTGTCTTCTACGTTTCTACCAGGTCAACGCTAAGCAGCAAGCTTCAGATTCTGCAATTCGTTAGTCGTGCCCCCGGAATGGTGGGAGGTTGCAGAGATGGCACGCATATAGATTAGTATCCTTTTGAATTCGAACTATATAGATGGGCACGCTAAGAAATCAAATTACTTCAAATAAAATTAGGCATAACTTGGTCCTGTGTCTTGTGTGTGACAAATACTATTACTGAATGATTTTCGATACATTATGCGTAAAAGTGATCCGTGTATTTGATCTTTATTGTCTTGCATGAAAGGGGCCATATACTATGTAAGGTTCATCGAACATGGACATCACCTTGCTCCTTGTGAACTCCACTGAGGTAACCCTGCTCACCTGATGGAAGGCCCAACCAAGAAAAAATATCACTACACTAGTAGCAGTCGCTGTCTAGCTGGCAAGGTGGCTGGACCAATAAGCTCCTTTTCTCCTCTGGAGTCTGGACAAGCTCACTTCATGATTCCAGATATTAGCCCCTTGGAAACGACTTTCATCACGGCTCTTGTCACCGTTTCACGTTCCTATTGGTCACCTGTCTCCCTCGTCATCCAATTCATCACCACAAATTTCTTCTCTTGAATAAAATATGCTGGGCCCATAAAGATATTTTCCACTCTCTTGTGGGTAGCTTTCGCTCTTTTGATTTTATAGCTCTTGTGTGAGCTACTTGTCTGCCTTTTTAATTTAACTCATGTGCAGGATTAAACAATGATACTGATGACATATTGACATTGAAATCTGATCTATGTTTATCTCTTCCAGGGAGTTGCTGGGCTTTCTCAACAGTAGCAGCTGTGGAAGGCATCAACCAGATTGTTACAGGCGACTTGATCTCCTTGTCTGAGCAGGAGCTTGTGGACTGTGACACTTCATACAACCAGGGGTGCAATGGAGGTCTGATGGACTATGCGTTTGAGTTCATCATCAACAATGGTGGAATCGACACGGAGTCAGATTACCCTTACAAGGGTACGGACGGCCGGTGTGATGCCAACAAGGTACTTTCCGCTTAAGGTTTCCCTTGATTTTCCAAAGACCAGCATCAGTTTTTTACTGCTGGATTTGTGTGTTGGGTTCATTGCAGAAAAACGCGAAGGTTGTTACTATTGACAGCTATGAAGATGTACCAGCGAACAGTGAGAAGAGTCTGCAGAAGGCGGTGGCAAACCAGCCCGTCAGTGTTGCTATTGAGGCTGCTGGCACTGCATTTCAGCTCTACAGCTCGGTAATTGACACTAACTGTGTTGCTGGATTCATCTGTGGACGGTTCAATTCAGAGATGACTTTATGGAATCATCTAGTATTTTACTATCAGTAGGTAGTGATTAGTTGATGGTATCTCCATGACCGTAAAAGAAATAAAGACCATCTTCCTTGAAGAAGACATGCACATGTTAGTTGAGTCACCTAATTGCTTTAAATTTGTCCCCATCATATCACTTTACTCGAGATTATTTTCTCTAGAGGAATGATTCTGCTCACTCTGCAAGTTGCAACTGCCACATCAATTATGATACCTTGTTCATACCCCTGACTTAGTTTACTAAATTCAGACTACATAATAGCAATGCAAATACAATAGTGCTTCAGTGCCCCACCACTTGGCACGAATCATGCTTCTTTATTTTTCTCGAAGACTATACTACCCCTCGGTTCCTTGTGAAGCATTTTTAATGGTACACAGTTTTGATGTGTTTTTGTGAGGGCTTTCGGGAGGATGTTCTTTGGTAAGAGAGTGGTGTGAGCTATCATCCACCTGTAGCAAAAGCTGGACAGGAGATTCTAAAAATGTTTTCCCTTGTCATAAAGTTAAATAGGCATTTGTTCACAAAAAAAGTTAAATAAGCATTTTCAGGCAAATGCATTGGCCACATAATATATCTCAGACACCCACACCTACACCATCTTTTTTTTTTCTCTCCTTCGTTGTTGTTACTTAACTTCATGAATCATATGCCTTGTACTGATGACTAATTATCATTTCCTGGTCTCAGGGTATCTTCACTGGAAGCTGTGGAACATCGTTGGACCATGGTGTCACGGCCGTTGGCTATGGCACAGAGAATGGCAAGGACTACTGGATCGTTAAGAACTCATGGGGCAGCAGCTGGGGCGAGTCCGGTTACATCAGGATGGAGCGCAACATCAAGGCATCCAGCGGCAAGTGCGGTATTGCCGTTGAACCATCGTATCCCCTAAAGAAGGGTGCCAACCCCCCAAACCCTGGCCCAACCCCGCCTTCTCCCAAACCAGAGCCCAGCGTTTGCGACAACTACTACTCGTGCCCTGAGAGCACCACCTGCTGTTGCATCTACGAGTATGGCAAGTACTGCTTCGCCTGGGGCTGCTGCCCGCTTGAGGGAGCCACCTGCTGTGACGATCACTACAGCTGCTGCCCCCATGACTACCCCATCTGCAACGTACAGCAAGGAACCTGCCTCATGGTAAATGCTAGGATCATTTCATGAGTCTTTTTTTCTTCAGTTAGCTATGAAAATCACTGTAAATTTTCGTCTGATTCTAACTGGCAAATTCGCTGCTTGACGAACAGGGCAAGAACAGCCCACTGTCAGTGAAGGCTACAAAGCGCACCTTGGCCAAGCCGCACTGGGCTTTCTCTGGCAAGACAGCTGATGATGGCATGAAGAGCAGTGCATGAGAAAACGAGGCATGGCATTAAGGCCGTCAACAGCCAGGGGTGATTGGATTCCCTGCATGCAAATGATCACAACGAAAGCATGGCTCGGCGGTCGCTGTTTACCTTTATCCCTATAGTAGGTACTCGTGTACATAAGCCTGAAAAAATGGGTTCAGTTGTTATGGAACTCTGGCAAATTTGCTTTCGCATACAATGTAAAATTCAGCTAGCTCTGCTAAGCTCCTCGGTGCAGTTCGACCGAACTGCGATTGATATTTGATGTAATGGAAATTGATATTGGAACAATCAGCATTGCTATGCTATTCATTTCTTTGACGCTCTATATTCTGTGACGATGATATCTCTCCAAGGATGGTTTAATTTTCCACCTTTCACTGACGAATTGGACAGACAATAGATTGCCTGGTCCCAGTTCTCGGTTGATGCTGTGCTAATGATACGTGCTTTCAGTTTCAGTTCTGTCTCGACGGAATTGGTCCGTTTTTGTGTGCCTGTCACATGCCTCGAGCTTGATTGCATCGGTGAACTGTGATTCAAAGCTTAAAGTTGCATTGGTGAACTGCGACTCAAAGCTTAAAAGTTTTTTATGGAATTTTCTTTTGTAGCTCTATCCACATTCTTGAGTGTTGGAATTAACCAACTCCGTTCAAGCGTGCACTGTGAACGCTTCTAAAATAAGTGGTGACAGAAAGAGCTTCAGAACAAAGAAACCACTCTCTAGTGCTGAAATGGCCGATTCTGAAGCTACCATAGAGATGGGAACGTCAACAGCATGTTAGGTAAACCAACTGTTGGCCCAGCATTTCCAATCATGCAAGGGACTGAAGGAGCCTGCTGTTTTCAGTTTCGTGTGCTGCCATGCACCTATACCTCCTATGCACGTATACATAATTTTTTTAAAAAAAATCCTTCTGTCTCCCTCATCCATTGCTTATTGATCATATTAATCCAGTCCACATAACCCAATAACTTAATAATATTTTAGTTTCCTTAGCAATAGCATCAAATCAAAACATATTTCTTGCGCCAAATTTTGCTATCAACAGTTCAGCGACCAGCTGACTATGCACCAGGTGGCGTGCGTGACATGTGCTGACTTTTCTCTCCGTTTCGCTTGGCGAGATTTGAATCTACCAATATAATAGATATGGCGTCCCTTTGAATCTGTGAACCGTGAATCGCTGTTTTGACAAGCGACTAATTTACCTCCAACTCAGTTGGTGGCAGGAGTACATTTTAGCCAAAAGAATAGGTAATAACTAGAAAGCACGCGCGGCTTTGCCGCGCTACACAATCGTAGCAGGGCCAGTGATCCTTTAACTGTGTACTATGCAGTATGGGCAGCTTAAAATGCATTAGACTACTTCCTCCGTTTCCTATTGAACGTTATTTACTTCTACAGTTTTTGTTTGATCATCCGTCTTATTTAAATTTTTATATAATTAATAAAATATATAAATTATTATAAAATATATAATTATAAAATAATTTATAATAAAATAAAAAATATATATTAATTTTTTTAAATAAGACAAATAGTAAAATAAACCCGTAAAAATAAAAAACTTCCGTTTATTTGTGGAAGAGAGAGTATATAAAATACATTAGACGTAAGGGAGGGCAGAGACACGGGGGTGACATGAGGGCACAGAGGGAGAGAGGAGAGGGGAAAGCGGATCTGACCAGTCCATTTCTCGTTTTGATTGATGCCTCCTTGAAATAATAATGAGTACTGTAGGCGCTGCTATGTATGATGTACTTTTTTTATTTAAAAAATGAGTAGGCTTATAGTAACAATTTTGTCTCTGATTGAGTGAAAAATTCTTTTATCTACCCTTCGTCTAAAAATAAGTTACTTTATATCTTTTATTCAAAATTTTTATATAAATATTATTTATTTTAATATAACTTATTTTATTATTAAAAATAGTCTAATACCCTTCGTTCAGATATAAGTTATTTTTTATTTTGATACATCATGAAGTTATTTTTTATTTTGATACATCATGTTTGACCCCATCTTTTATTTAAAATTTTTATATAAATATTATTTACTTTAATATAACTTATTTTATTATTAAAAATACTTTAATAATAATTTATTTATCTATGAGTTATATAAAATTTTTAAATAATACCAACGATTAAACATGATATATAAAGTCAAAAAATAAATTACATGTTTTCGACGTAATATACTGTTAGATTGACCCATAATTCTACTAATTCTACTGATTATTCACTATTTCTCTCTCACTATTTATCACCTGATTTAACTGAGCTGAAACAAACTCACATGATATATTGTGATTGCTCACGCGTAGGCCAAGTGGTGGGGCTAGAAAGGCAGCCCCGGAACGTGTACCTGTTGTGCACTGTGGTATGTAACGGAGCTGTCCACCCACTTGGTGTACGTGAATCATGTGCACGCAGAAAAAAGAGAAGGGAGATGGGCTCCCTGTGATTGCGTGTGGGCCTCAAAGGGCGTGGTGGTCTGCTCCCATTGGTTAGACGACGTGGCCATGTGCTCCGCTTTGAGGTGTGTGGTCATCCTGATCTCTTCGTCATCCGGTTTCAGCGGCAGAGTGAACGGAAGGGGAGAGAGAGAGAAAGAGAGAGCAGAGGGCACGGCGGACGGGATGCGCGAAGTCGAGGGCTCGGCGGTGCGTTGGAGGTGGCCGGGGTCGGCATTGTCTGCGCTCGGCGTGCGTGCGGGTCATGGCGAAGACGCACGACGGTGCTGTGCAGCCTAGGGGCGCCGTCGCCTTGGCAGTGCGTCGCGCGGCAAGGCGCCGGCATGGTCCCGGCTGCCATGCCGCGACGCGATGGGGGGACGAGGACGAGGAGGGGGGCTGCCGCAGCTGTCGCGACCCGCTCGCGATGGTAGCAACCTCTTGTGCTGGCGCTGCCGCGGCAACCGCAGCCCGCCGGCCGCCGGCGCGCGTGGCGGGCTCGCTGCCGGCCACCTCCGGCCGCTTCGCGGGAAGCGGCTAGTGCGTCGGGCCACGCGAAGTTCGCAGGCCGGCCCCGCCCGGGCGGAGCGCATGCACACACCCACACGCTCACGCGCGGTGGCGGCAGGAGTGATGCGACGGCGCTGGCACATGGCGGAGGAGGTGGCCGCGCTGGAAGCGGCGCGGGCGGGTGGCACATGGCGGCGTGCTGTGGCGGCGGCGGCGGCGCGGCGTCCGCGACGGCCGCTCTCTGGGGATGACGTGGCAATGCGGCGCACCCACGCGGGCTGCGGTCGCGCGCCGGCGGCGGGCGGCACCTCCTCGCCTAGCACCAGCGGTTCCTGGGGGCCCGGTCCCGCCGGCGCCGAGTCCCGGCCGGTGCTGCACCTCCTCGCCTGGCACCAGCGGTTCCTAGGGGCTCGGTCCCGCCGTCGCCGACTCCCAGGCGGGGCCGGCCGGCTGCACCGGCCGCTTCGTTCCCGGCCATCCCGGTGCACTGCGCGACAGCCCCGGCGGCCTACCTCCTACGGCGATCCCGACGACCCGGACCCTGGCGCGGGGAGGGGAACGGGCGTGGGGGCCTGGGCGGGCACGGCGACGGGGGCGCGGGCGGGTGACCGGCTAGCGGTGCTAGGCCCGCGGGGCATCCTCGACGCGACTGGCCATCGCGTGGGCATGGGCGGCAGCCCAGCGTGGGCGGTGGCGTCGGCGCGGCGGCCCCGGCGCGGGCGGGGGCCCGTCGGCGGGAGATGCAGAGGGGGAGGGGGTGCGGCGGCCCCGGCGGACCTCCCACGGCGACCCCGGCGCGGAGTCCCCGACGGGCCAACACCTGCGATATATGCAGCCGTCTGGTGCGCCGAGAACCACGCCGCTTCTTCCAGAAGGCGCTGGAAAAGCCCGAGTACGTGGCCTTATTAAATACACCTGGCCTTCTGTAACTACGGTTTGGAGTGAAGGCTAATTTCTTCATACTTTTAGGGCCCTTTTGTAAAAATACCGTGGCTCGCAAAATCTGAGCCGTCGGCGCGACCGATCCGACGGCCGTGAAATGGAGGCGACGTGGCCACGCTGGTTGGCCCGAGATTGAACTCGCGTTTCGAATTTCGAAAGGAAAAGATTGCTAGGTAAAATAAAATAAAATAAAATAAAAATTAAGAAACACACTAGAATCAGTGGGCTCGTTATATATGCTGCGGAAAAGGCCACGACCATATTTTGGGCGATTAGAGAGCCCAACTAGGCCATCGCAAAAAAAAAAAAAAAAAATAAGCCCTCTTATCGCTCTCATCGATCGAGCCAGGCTTTTTATGGAGGCCCAATTATGTGTTTCGGTTCTACGGCAAACGGTCCATTTTGGAGGCGCCACGCAGCTTCGCCGGCGGCAACTCACTGAACAGGGGAGGAAACATGAATTTGGGGAGGAAGCAGCGAGAACAGAACAACAGCAGAGATACGTTACAGCAATTTGCGAGGAAGTGGAAGGCGATCATTCATGAGTTTTAAAGATGCAGCCAGCGGTTACACAAGTCGGCTTTGTTTAGTTCCGAGATTTTGGGTTCAAATTTACTATGAAAAAGAAGATTTTTTATCACATTAAAATACCAGCACATGCATAGAGTACTAAATGTAGATGAAATCAAAAACTAATTACATAGTTTGGTTGTATTTTGTGAGACGAAGGTTTTAAGCATAATTAGTTAATGTTTAGACAATTTTTATCAAATACAAACGAAATGTTACAGTACGCTATAGTGCCATAATAAAAATAGGAATTCGGCCATCCCCAAATTGGAAAACTAAACAAGGCCTTCGTGTCTCACACAGTTGTTCCAGTCATCGTGCCACTAGCCGTGGTGTCGTCGACATCAAGCAGAGCAGACAAGTGAAGTCGTTTCGTGTCAAGTCGGTCGCCGGCCTCGTGCTGCCTGAGCCTGTCCTCCACGGCTCCACTCCTCCTGCCCCGAGCCCTCGGCACGGCGATCCATCGATAATTTTTTGTTGTTCCATTCCCTTGGTTTCCTCGCATGCCCGCGCCCGCCAGCAATTAGTTGTTCCATGTTCGTTCGGCCTGTGACACCCTAGCTATTCTATTCATTTGGAGTAGAGTACTACCCTAAATTCTATTCATTTTGTGCCAAGCCAGTTTTCTCGATAAGATACCTCAACATCCCGTGTGATCAGATCCATGATGCAGTTGTTTACAGTTACAACAGACTCAAGGTTGTCATCTCGTCGGTACGATACGAAGCATCCTGACTGCAAAGAGTCAACAAACAAACTACTATTTTATACGCGTCAAACATGCAGAGAGTAGGAGCACAATGCTAATGGTGAAGATGGCCGGAGCTGGAGATCAAGCGTTTTCACCTCCCTAAACTGTGGGTCACGCTCGTCCTCCGTCTCTGTTATCGAGCGAGCTGGTCCTCCGTCCCTGTCGCCCGGCGAGCATCCAATTGAGTAGTATACCCATCTCTCGGTACAGATCTAGGATGAACATTTATGTTGTTGAAGTCGCCATCATCAATGTAGTCTTTCATCCTCAAAGAAACCACCACAAGAATTCTTGGAGGAGCTCTAGGGGGGCATAAGCCCCCTGCCCCACCACTAGATCTATCCTGGACTCCGTGCTTTTTGGTGGCAAGGATGACTTTTGAGACTATAAATCGGTCAGCAAACTAGATGGCTTGCAATTCCTATGAGTCCTCAGGCACTTGAATGTATGTGAGTCATCCAACTTGCTCTCATATTTGGAACGTAGCACAATCTAGGGACACAAGTTGTGTTTTCAACTAGAAACACATACATTGCTCTTAACAAATAATTGTGCAAAAGCCTCACCTCTCTGTAGTGCTTGTATTTTATCAATGTTCAAGAGACGACTCATTGAAGAGCAAGAGAGTGCGCTGTAACACTAAGAGAATTTCCTATGGGTTTGCACTTTCTACTGACCCTGATGAAATTGAAGGTCTCTAATTACCCCTTATCGATCTTAAAGCTGCCAGAACATGCCTCTCGTCACTGAGGAATTAGAGATTACTTATCGCACTAGCATGTAGCTCACCGAGCAATGCCGAAAGCTGGCATTAGCAACAAGCAAGCCAGGGGTGAAAATAAATCATGAATATGTCAATTGATTACTCTGGATTGTTAACACAAGTTTCTACCATCAAAGAAGTTGCCCTCTCTTTCTATGGCCCCAATACATTATCAGTTATTTTTTTTGATCAGTGACTAATAATTTCATGGATAAGGTTTGAAATCTTCATGGTTGTGCTTGGTACTGAATCATATATTGGGCAAAATATCCATGTTCCGGAATGTGCCTGGATTCTGCTGCATCACCAATGAGTGGTTCACTCCGATTTCCTTTTGCAGATCCAGTGAATATTTTACTTTTTTTTGATAGATACTATTGCTATTGCTATTGCTATTGCTATTGCTATTGCTATTGCTATT